>JARQOC010000003.1:808011689-808049013 GCA_033576535.1 Allobates femoralis | reverse complement strand
CTCTAAAGACAACTGGGCCAATTACTTCTTTGAAGGGGTTGACCATCTTTAGAAAATTATCACCTGTCTACAGAAAAGGTGACAAGTGTAGGATCGTGGGTGGATCTGATTTCTTAGACCCATGTTATTCCAAGAAAATGGTCTGGACCAGTGGCATCCATACTCAATCATTGCTTTATTAATTCACCATAGAATTGATAGAGAAAGCCAAGAACAAAGCTCAGCAATTTCCGCCAGTCCCATAGATGATGAAAAAAGTGGTGGTGCACAAGATATAAACTATACATAAAAATAGTGACTAAGGGTGAATAAATGTCAAGCAGCTAGTTTGCAAGCAAACATATATTTGGCAACTGATATCATCTAGATCTCCTAGTTCATTTGTCATTTTTAACATCCATATTGAAATAATTGTCCTAGAAAGAACTGATACATGGTAGTGACTTCTTCGGTCCCAAGGAGGTGAAGCCTTACAATACATGTTTGCCATATCTATCATTCACCCTATGTATGCCATATATGCCCATAGACTATCAGATGTTTGTAAGAACCCCTTGGAATAGGTTTAGCTGTTATATATCAGTACTTTTCCATGTTTGTGACCATAATATTATCAAAATATGCACATTTCTTTTTTTTTTATTTTTTTCTTTTGCTAGTGGTGCTTTTTTATTCAACAGGTTAATGTCATGTAACAGGATTGGTAAAACGTTTTCAGCCCTGTTGGGCTTTCTTCAGTACAGACAATACCTTTCATTGCATGAAAATTAAACAAGAAAAAAAGAAACTGTCAGCATTTGTTTCTGCATAACAAGATACATATAAAAAATACACCCTAGTCTTATGCTGCTGGTTAACAATGTGAAAATATACAAAGTGATATCAAGAAAAAACGGGGTTTTCATTGTTACATTGATTACACAGGATCCCCTTCACCATGTATGAAATCCATTATTCTTCATTGCATCTATCATACCAGTGTTAAGGAGATTAATTTACACCATATGTGCATAATGCATAATCATGATTAGGAAAAGGAGATCAAGAAGAAGAAAATTAAGATCACTATGATAGAGGTGACTGGCTAATATGGCTGGAGATAGTGAGTGCTACGATATTAATAAAGGGAACTACCTTGTGGAAGTAAGCATAGGGTTATAGGGAAAATACTAGTCCCTATATCTTCTGAAATGTTTTTATTGAAAATTTGTTTGGGAAAAGGGAAGGGGGATAATATACAAGGTGGTATATAAGGGATAGATACATAATACAGACATACAGAAACATTGGGAGAGTCATACAATGGGTGACAATGTATAGGTATGCAAAATACAAAGCAAATACAAATAGCAAATATACAATACAAAGCTATTTTAGCTAACAACAGATAAGAAATTTTAGCTGAGGCTTGAATAAATTTATTCGGGTGTGTACTCAGAATTAAGTTGTTATGCTGAATCTGTTTTTGTTGAATACAGGAGTAAACCAGATGCATTTTCCGAGAGACAATTATAGGTTGTTAAAGTGGAGATGTTAGGTTATGGGGATAACGTCAATGGATCTAGTAAGATGAGTTAGAGATTGTGAAGAGATCCAGGGCTCCCAATTTGAGAAGTATTTGTTATAGGAGTTGTTTCTAACAGCGTAACTGAACTCAAATGTGCAGTGGGAAGATATTCTATCGATTAGTTCTAGAATTGTAGGGGCGGTTGTGGTCTTCCATCTGGCGGCCAGGAGGACCTTAGCGGTTAATAGAATTTGATTAATAATAAATCTAATGTTATGAGGTAGGTTTGATATTCCTAGTGAGAGGAGGGCCATTTGAGGGGTAAGGGTAACCTTCATACTGGTGGTTTTAAGTATTAGATCTTGGACCCCAACCCAGAACCCCAAAATTTTCGGACATTTCCAAAAGATGTGGGAGAGGGTCCCGGTATGTGAACATTCTCTCCAACAGGTCGGGGATATTTTATAATCAATGCGATTTAATTTTGATGGAGTCCAATACCATCTGGCCAAAAGCTTGAAGTACGATTCTTGTATCGAAGCACACAGAGTGTTAGAGTATGAGAAGTCAATTGCTGAAGCCAATTCATCCAGATCTATAGAGGAATTTAATTCATTCTCCCATGCGGTAATGTAAGATAACTTTTGGAGAACTAAGTCTTCATTCAAAAGTCTGTATATATAATTAGTTGACCACAATGAAGTTTTGTTTGGGTTATCAAATAATTCAGATAAGTGTTTGGATAGAGAAAGGTGGGAGATCCAGGAGTATGAGGAGGTATTTATTAACCGCCAGACTGTTCTATCTTTCCATGTTAGTTTGAATTGTTCCTCTAGAGATCTGAAATCAACCAATCTTCCATCTGAAATTAGGTTGTTAACATAATGTATTCCTTTTTCAATCCAAGGGGATATGTCTAGGTCAGAGAAAATGAGCTTTAAAGTTTCAAGAGGGATGTGTTTAGGGGTTGAGGGTGAGGATGTGGAGATGGTTTTTTGGTATAAATGTCTCCATGCAAAAATCGTAGCACGTATGGTTGGTGGAAGGGTAGAAATTTTGGTTGGATTATGAAGGTAAGCCGCTATTAGGGCCGGGAGAGAAGAAGTGTTTGACAAGTCTCTTTCAATAGATGTCCATATGAAGGAACCACTGCTATCTCTGAACCAACTCTGAGATAGTTTTATGATTGAAGCAAGATAGTAATTGTATAGATTAGGTATTCCCAGGCCTCCCCTTTTCTTATGTCTCTCTATGGTGAAAGCTGAGATCCTGGATCGTCCATTATTCCAGATAAATTTCCTAAGTAGTTTTTGGAGTTTATTGAACCTGGATTTAGGAATCTGGAGGGGGATAGCTCGGGTCAGATATATGAATTTAGGGAATGTTTTCATCTTAAAGGCCACCACTTTACCGGTCCAGGATAATTGGAGTTTAGATAGAGCAGATATGTCTTCTTGGAAGGACTTGAGTAAGTTAGTGAAGTTGATTTTGATTAGGTCAGAGAACGGTTTTGTCAGGCAGATACCTAAGTAGGAGATTTTATTATCCCTCCATGAGAATGGAAATAGTTTTTTCAGATATTTTAAGAAAGTTGTGTCCATATTATAATCAAGAATTTGTGATTTTTTAGAATTTATTTTGTAATGGGATATTCTTGAGAAGGCTTCTATGATGAAGGAGGTGTGATGTAAAGATTTAAGTGGAGTAGTAAGAGATAATAAGATGTCATCTGCGAATAAAGTGATTTTGTGTTCTTGTGACTTCATGTGGATACCTCTAATGTCTTTATTTTGCCTAATTGCTTCTGCTAAGGGTTCTATTGAAAGGGCGAAGAGGAGGGGAGAAAGAGGGCAGCCCTGTCTAGTACCGTTGGATAATATTATCTTTCGGGATAGGGTGTTGTTAGAATAGATTTTAGCTGATGGGTTAAGATACATGGAAGATATAGAATTAAAGATGTTACCTTTTATACCAAATTTATTAAGGGTATGAAGGAGAAAATTCCAATTAACCCTGTCAAATGCCTTCTCGGCATCAAGTGCCAAGAAGACGGTCGGGTTACTAGTGAGTTCCGTATGGGACATTAAGTTAATAACTCTTCTAGTGGCATCGGATGAATTTCTATTTGGAATGAATCCTACTTGATCCGTATTAACAAGTTTATTGATGTATTTTTGTAATCTAATAGCTATCAGTTTAGCTAAGATTTTTGTGTCGCTATTTAATAGTGATATAGGTCTGTAGTTTTTTGTGTCTGAATTATCTCCATTGCCCTTTGGGATCACGACTATTGTGGCTTCCAGCATTTCTGAAGGTAGATGGCCATGGGTTGCTGTATAATTTGCCAGTCGGACTAGATAAGGGGATATTAGGTTTGAGTATGTCTTGTATAATTCATTTTGAAGTCCATCAGGGCCAGGAGATTTTTCGTTTTTTAGTTTCGGGAGAAGTGTAGAGATTTCAGGGAGAGAGTAGGGTGAGTTCAATTCGTCAATTTCTGAATCTGAAAGTTTGGGTAAGGCCAAGGGATCTAGAAATTGTTTAATATCTTGAGAGGACGGAATATGGGTGTTAGGGTCTGTCTTAAGGTTGTATAGGGATTCGTAATATTTAGCGAATGTATTAACAATCTCTTTAGGATGAAATTTCATCTGACCCGACAAGTCTTTGATTTGGCTAATTCTGTTTCTTAACCTCAAACTTTTGATTCTAGATGCAAAAAATTTTGTGGGTTTATTGTCGGATTGGTAATATTTGGATTTAGATCTTTGGATCATCTTGTCGTAATCTGAGGTTAGGACAGTTCTGAGTTCAGATCTAAGTTTAAATAGTATTTCTAAGTTGTCGTTGTTGGGGTTGTTAATCTGAGCCTTCTCCAAAGTTTGTATTCTATCTACTAATATTTGAGTTTCTTTCCCGTTTTTGCTTGTTTAAACGTGAATTGAGTTGGATTAATTTCCCTCTCAAAACAGCTTTGAAGGCTGGCCATAAGGAGGTGATGGATAGATCTTTTGTGTCATTTTCTGAAAAATAATTTCGAATGGTGTTTGCAATTTCAGTTTTGAAATGAGGGTGGGTATATAAAAAGCTATTGTTTCTCCACAACTTCTCAGAATAGTTTGTTGAGGAAGAAGAGAACTCAAAAAGGAGGGGAGAATGGTCTGACCACGTTCTTGGACCTATAGAAATTTTTGTAAATTTATGTAGGGAGAAGAGATTTGAGAGAATTAGGTCGATCCTAGCGAACGAGTTATATCTACCTGAGAAGTGTGTGAACTCGATGGAGTTGGCATGGTGACACCTGAATACGTCATATAGTTCTGCACGTTTTAGCCATGGGTTAAGGGGTTGAGTAAAGAAGCGAGATTTGGTGGAGGAGTCTAATATGGGGTCTGGGACGACGTTAAAGTCTCCAACTATGATAAGTTCACCTTTTTTATGTTTATTTATTAGTTTCATGGTTCTATTTAGGAAAGTGATGTTACTCTTATTCGGGAGGTATAAATTAGCTAATGTGTATACTACATTGTTAATTTTACAAACTAAGATTAGGTATCTGCCATTGGGATCTTCGAGTAACAATATTTCTTCAAAAGTAACCGAGTTTTTTATTAAAATGGCTACACCAGCTTTTTTCTTGGGATTGGAGGAATAGTAGAAGCATTGAAAGTTTTTATTAACAAGTCTGGTAGATTTAGATGATGAGAATCTTGTCTCTTGCAAGCAAACTATCTCAGAGTTCGATTCCTTGATCTGCTTCCACAACAGATATCTGCGTTTGGGGGAGTTGAGGCCATTGACGTTATATGACATTAATTTAATTGACATGATGCATCCATTTTTGAGTATGTGTGAGTCTCGGAGTAGTATAGCATCTGGTGTATTTTTTTATCAGCTTATTGAATGGGAGGTTTGAGTCAGATCTCAGTGAAAGCATAACAGCAAAAGAGTAAAATGTTAAATAGGCTCTCGACCACGCCCCGTGCACATTTCTTTTACATAGGACACACCGACTCAATGCATCTGCAAATTGTGTGTCCCTTCTATCACCACCCGGACCCAGAAAAATGAGCAAACTACGATAGAAATCCAGAAATTTGTAAAGTTCAGTCCAGCCTAGAATTTGGTGATTATATTCATTGCCTTAATTATATGATAATGTTCACACATAGAATCCACTTTAAACACCAACGCATTTCAAACAGTCAATTCTAATTCATTTTTGCTGTGTATGATCATAATCATATAATAAAGATGAAGAATATAATCATCGGATTGTTTACCGGAATGAACATTGCAAGTTTTTGGATGCAATCTTCTTATGTTTGGATCTTCACTCCTAAAGAAAGTCTTGGTTTCTATGATGATTTCAGTTGTCCTACTTTTCCCTATTCTTCCCACCATAAATATCTTTTCAATACATTCAAAGTAAGATATTGCAAGTTAAATGTGCAATGTGGAGAAAGTTCCTGGGTACTGGTCAACTGGGGAACAGGGTAATAGGCTAAAATGTCGATACAATTGAGCTTGGACATCTATGGCACAAAACAAGATTTGTGATCCTTGTGCTAAGATTATAGGCTTCAATTCAATATCCATTTGCACATTTTGTTATATATATATTTATTTATTTATATAGCACTATTAATTCCATAGAACAGTAATCCTGTCCCCATTGAGGTTCACAATCCAAACATCCTATCAGTATGTCTTCAATGTGGGAGGAAACTCATACAAACATGGGGAGAACATACAAACTCCTTGCAGATAATGTCCTTGGTAGAATTTGAACCCAGGACCACAGTGCTGCAAGGCCACAGTGCTAACCACTGAGACACCAGTTTACTTCTTTAGTTGTCTCATCAATTTTCTCCCTAAAACATTCAAAAACAACAAAACTTTTTCTTGTCATTTTCTATAATTAGAAAGAATGTAATACTCCATTAGAGTTGAGCAAAATGATTCATAGAAACCCTTGTCCGACTGTTACATAGGAGCTTTGTGGCAGCCAAACTAGAACCCTGCAAATATGTTACTATCTGCCGGCATTTAGGGCACATCTTATGGTTGGGTAATAAACCCCAGCATTGCCGTGATGTAATGAGAAGAGGCACCCAGCATGCCAGCTGGTAGGAAGACGTTCACAGCACTCTAGTCTGGCTGCCACAGTGTGCAAACAAGGTCTCTAGACCAAAAACTTGCAAATCATTTTGCCCAACTCTACCATCTATACTTGGCAACTTTGAGATAGGTCTTTCTGGTAGGGAAGTCTATGTGGTGCAAAGTCTAATGCTACTATTGGTATCACAGTAGCCATGCTTCTATGAAAAAATGCCTGCTCGATAGGAGAAACCTTCCAGAAGCGCTGCTTGTCTGAGGTTTGGGGAGAATGTAGAGTGCACTTGGAAGATTTGACAACTCTTTTGGGAGTCTACTAGTGATGAGTGAGCAGTAAGATATTCAGGGTCGGATAGCTCTAAACGAATACTTTGAACTGTTTCACGATTCAAATAAGTTACCCATTGAGTTTCATTGGATTCGATACTCGTTACTTATTCAAAGTATTTAGTTAGAGCTATCCAAACCCGAGTGTCTTTCTACTCGCTCATCACTAGAGTATAACCTTTTTCACTGAAGCCTTAGGGACATTCCAATTGTGTTGAAAAGCATGACATTGCCCGGACAAATCTGATCTTCTTCTATTGAGACATTGCTACATTTGAGTATTTATTTCTAGATATCCGCTATATATTTCCTGACTGCTAAGTTAATACGTGTATGTGTATTCCAGTCTTTCCCACACATTTTATAGCAATGCAATATTAGAACATTTTTGTGTAAGTGACATGTTACCCAACGCTTTTTACAATAAACAAAATTGATTGCACAACACTTTCCCTACCTGTTGAATGCCCATAATCTTGGAGGTAACTGGAGTTAGTATTATTGTGATTAATGGGAAATTCGAAAACCATTAATTATTGAGCCACTAACTAGTGACACAAGAAGACATCTACAATTAGACAATTAGAACCAATTGTTGCATCCTGTACTGTAATTTCTCTGCTCATAAAAGTAAAAAAAAAAAGCAGAAAATGAATGGGAGCAGCAGAGGCTAAAGTGACAAAAACCTAAACCGAGAACTCCTTTAGGTTTATGAGTATCATTTTCTCAGTGTGGACACTTTCCAATAGTTCACCAGAGAGGGCTTTACTGTTCTTCCAGAAAATGATTAAATATAGGGAGAATTCGGGCTACGAGGCCCCAATAGTCATGTATGGAGAAATCCAAACTCATCAGAGAATTCCTTAGAATTTCATATAACCTTTTTATAGACATACAAAGTGGATGGTTCCTTAGTAATCCTATAAACTATTGCATAGAGCTCTGAAAGTGTTTTTTTAACATAATGAATCAGCTGTGACCATGAACATTTGATGTACAGCACTGAACATGATGATAATAACAATACACAACTATAATTAGCTCTTTATATCCCAATAGACGTAGGCCAAAATCACATTGTGCGATTCTAGAACGTGTGCAATTATATATTAGTTGAACCATGTTGTTAATGTTTTAGGTTACGAACTTAAATAAAAAATAGGTGAGTTTAAAACCCAGCGATAGCAGTAGAATTGTATAACATGCAAATAACAAAGTAGATATATGTATGTTAAATATCAGTAATACCGTTATAGATTAAAATGCTGCTATTCATGGTGGAATAACGAAAATAAATACATGATATGAAGTTTTCATACACTGGCTAGGACATTTTGTTCTAAATTCTCTTAATAATTCTTTTATTTCATGATTCCTGTGATACAGTCAAGGCCTCCAGTACCAGACACAGCAAAGCAACCCCACAGCATTATTGATCCTCCACCATGCTTAACTGTTAGTAGGGTGTTTATTTTCCTTATAAATTTCAATGAGCAGTCTGTAAACAAACTGTTGCTTTGCAATGCCAAAAAGGTTTATTTTTTGTTTCATCTGTCCACAGAACATTTTACCAGAAGTATTGTGTTTTTCAAGGTACTCTTTGACAAAATCAGTCATTCGTTTTTATGTCTTTTCTTTAGCAATGGTTCCTTCCTTGGCCTTCACCCATAAAGCTCTGCTTGGTTTAGGTACTTGTTTAAACCATGACTCCTAGACTATTCCAATCTGATTGGCTGGGGTCCAATGCCCAGCACCCCACCAATCAGCTGTTGTCATGCCACCAGTGGCTGGAAATGTTCAGTCCTGGAGCTGCCCTGTATTCTGATAGTGGCTGCGGCTGGGTACTACACATCCGCCTCTTATTCAAGTCAATAAAAAAAATTGTAGTAAAACCCTATGACGGGGAAAGAGAAGGAGACAAACACGGCGCTTGTACTAAGTGTACTAGTTTTTACAAAGTATTGCAATATACGTAGAATGCTCACCAGGTGTTAGGTCTAAGAAAGCCTTAAAACTCCTAAGGAATCATAAATAGAACACTTTCTTCTTGTGGCTGTCTCTGTACTTTGGTACAGTGTGCAGCTCACACTGGAAAACTATGTCAATCCTATGCTGGATCCACATCGGTAGTCATGAGAAAGAAACAGTGTTTAGAGACTGGTATTATTCCTATAATAAAGAAAAAGCGCAATATGGGGTCTCATCTGTCGATAGACTAGACAAATGGTGTGATTGTTAAGGCTCACCTGATTAGGTTGTGAGCTGGTCACAACCACCACTCAAACATAAATGACTGCTGCTCAGATCCAGCGGTGTATATAGCAAAATCTCAGGATAAGTATGGACCCAAGAAACGTGCACTGCTGAAAAATGAAGATAGATCAAAGAATTCTTCAGGAACCTTTATCTAATAAAGGTTCCTGGAGAAATTGTCAATCTATCGTCTTTGGTAGGCAGCGCACGTTTCTTGGGTTCATACTTTTCCTGAGATTCAGCCTGGTATCATGGATCTTTCACTCCTGGAGATAGTCAGCAATGAAAGGACTGGTAGGACTTGTATCCAATAACTTGAACGTTGAAACCTATTTACCGTAGTTATAAAAGGACTGTACAACCCATTTTGGCTACATATCTAATTGTAGCCTTCATCAGGTACATTTTGAAAAAAAAGATAAGAAGTCGTCTGAATGCATTTTACAGTCTTTTATAAATAAATAATTTTGACATAAATTTCAAGTTAATGGATTACCTACCTGTCCTTTTATTGACAACTATCTCCGGAGGTGAAAGTGCCATGATACCAGGCTGGATGCATAGTTTCTTTCTCAAATCAATAGAATTAGATATAAAGCCCTGAAAAGGAAATGTATAAATACAAAAAGGGGGCAGACAAGAGGCGCAATAGTGCCCTATCACTAGTGACACTGTTTGTGTGAGTATATCAATAGGTGTACACTCACCTGATCCAGTTGTGTGACCCACAACTGGTTTATAAGCATTCGGTTTATAGCTGCTGCAGGACCTCCACCAACCACTTGTACGTGGAAAAACGCTCATATATAGGGAAGATAGTGTGTCGCGGTCCGCGCTGCTGTCTCAATGGAATCACAAGGAATGGATGTCTCCAAGAAGTCACAAGGAAGGCAAGGTTCCAAAGTAACGATCTCCTTTATTCACCAATGCGTTTCGGCACCTATCCTGGCACCTGATGAAGCGTAAACGTGTAAATAAACCATCATCAGAATTCTAACAACCTGAATCATATGGATTTCTTGGAACGGGAGTGCGGTCACTGATCTCTATTCTCCTACACACGTTCGTATCAAATCAATAGAAGGAAGATGTGCAGTAGTCAGCCGTGGCCACAATCAGAATACAGAGCAGCTCTGGAGCTGGATTATAACGAAATCTCTTATCAAATTCTTCATTACTTCATTTTATCCCACATAATGAATGACATTAAAAAAAAACTTTAAAAAATCAATGCTAGAGGTCCAGATATATTGCCACCTTGCCTTCCAACCAACAAAGGAATAAACAATGCTCAAAATGTTAATTGCAACCCCAATATGGGGTGTTACAATCAGAGAAATGCTAATTTTTAGAAATGCTATTTTTTTTTGAAAATTCTGACTTTGTTTTAGAAATATACACAAAATCTG
The DNA here is from genome assembly GCA_033576535.1 of Allobates femoralis. Taxonomy (NCBI): domain Eukaryota; kingdom Metazoa; phylum Chordata; class Amphibia; order Anura; family Aromobatidae; genus Allobates; species Allobates femoralis. Next base: position 808,038,399 of record JARQOC010000003.1, on the reverse strand, counting down.
TAAACTCTAGAAGTATGACTTACAGGAGAATATCTTGTAATGGGGAATAATACTTGGGCACTATCGAAAGAATAGTAAAGTAATAGCTATGGATTCAGAGCTCTTATACTGTATAAGGTCACTAATGCCAATAGAAGCTGTAATTTCGAGACCTCTTGGGGGTTTTAATATGAGATACTCTACATAAGGTCCACAAATGGGGAGGATTGAACGGTGTGTAAACATAAACCGCATGTTACAGACATATTTATATTTTATTATACAGTAAAAAGGTACTTTACCGAAAAGAAACATAAAAACATCAAACAAAGGAAAGTGATTCAGTCCAGATACAGACATAGACATAGGCAGAACATTCCCGGGCTAATTAAAATAATGAGGATCATTGGGATAATATGGTTGTTATTGTGACATGGTACAATGAAAGCTACAAGTGGGACAAACCGTTACTGCACCTTTCATTTATAGGGTAACAGAATCAGGGCATGTTAGAATGTAAATGGGGAAAAATAATTACAGGAGCCAAATCTTGTGTTTCTCTTTGAAATGCACGAACGTAGGGAACCATTGCTAGATATGTGGCTGTAAAGGTACCGTTACACACAGAGATATATTGCTTGCAACTCACTGGTTGCAGTGAAATCATGGACACATTGTTGCATTTTGTTGTCGTGTATAAAATGGAACAATGTGTCCATGATTTCACTGCAACCAGTGAGTTGTAAGCAATATATCTCTGTGTATAACAGTACCTTTATGGTGGGTTTACACACACCAATCATTGTATCCAATCTCTGAACCAATCTCTGGTTGCAGTGAAATCATGGACAGATTGCTCCATGTTGTACACAGCCACAAAATGGAACTATGTGTCCATGATTTCACTGCAACCAGAGATTGGTTCAGAGATTGGATACAATGATTGGTGTGTGTAAACCTACCATTAGGGTTCTTTCACATCTAACCTTAATTAAATTAGCTCGTTTACATGAGTAGATGATGCTGTGCGAATGGATTCAATGTTCTATGCACAGGGCTGGATTTCCCAAAAGGCCAACCAAGGCCATAGCCTAGGGCGCAGCAGTCAGCAGGGCGTAAAAACAGAAGAAACAGCAACTAAATATTTACAAATTTTGTAGATTTATTTTGAAAAGGCCATTTAAGAAGCAGTTTTTAAAATTTATATCCATATACATGAAATAAATTGAGCAGTACTTTTACATTACCCATCTCTACAGCTGTCTGGATCAGTGACGGGCTCATTCACAGAGGGCACCACTGCAGTTATTTACTACAGATTCTTACATCGCTGCTCCCTCTGAATACACCCTGGATCCTTGGTGACAGACACTGTGGTAGATTGTGAGTGCAGTGCCAGCTCACTGCTTCTATCTCCATTACCGCCGTAGCTTCTAACTGTGAAAGGAGACGTCGTAAGGGGGCATAGTTAGTAGTGGTGAGTGACAACAATGCCAAGGAGAGGGGGCAAGAGAATTACATGCTTTGACCTAGGGCATAGAAATGTGTCAATCGGCCCTGTCCATGCAGAAATAAACCAATACAAGTATGGGCTGAGCCATTTCTTGAGCCAACACATCCAATTTTTTGTTTATGTCCATGTATTTTAAACAGTAATTTTGTATCTCAGATGTTTATAGCATATCCTATAGATAAGCCATAAATGTGTGATATTTCAGGGGTCCGGCTCTATGACCTGAAGCTATGTTGAAAATTGGGCTTCATACTTCCACTGTAGATGAAGAGGAGGTCACACTTTGGAGTTACAAAACTAGTTAAGCAAGCATCCTCAGCTACTTTAGAAACTCTATGTGTGAAATAGGCATACTCTCTTAAAGAGAATCAGGCACCAGGTCAGTTTTTCTCTTTTTATTTCCACAGTGCCCCTTGATTTTCTGGTTTTAGTTATCTTTATATCCACCATACAATTCCAGAGATATGAGTCTTTTTCATTTAGAGCATAGCGGTTGGTGCTCAAAATGTAATCATACAGAGCAGCATAAAGACACGCCCCCGAGGATCCCTTAGACACGCCATCACAGAAAAGACCACAAAAATTATCACCAAAAAAAGACCCATATTATTGGAACCGTATGGTGGATTTGAAAAGGAAAAAACAGAATGCTCAAGAGAGCAATATGTCATGCACACCAATACATAAAGCACACATTTCAGTGAATAAATAGTCTTTGTGATGTCTTTACAGAGTAACTTAATAATTTTGTTGAGCATGGAGTCGTTAAACTTTGTAAACATTTTACTTCATTCTTGTAAAAAGACAAAATGCTTGTAAGTGATTTCAAACCCCTGCTTTTCCTTTGTCTACCTGCCTGCTTTACCCTTACCCTGGCCTTTACCCTCTATACGATATACCCCGTATATGCAATGCTCAAGTCAGAAGTGATTGTATGAAGACTTTTTTACACAAGTGATAATATATATATAATTTTATTGATACAAAATTGATAAAAAAACAGGAAAATATTAAAACATGAATGTATTTAGAGGCATGAGGCAAAAGGTTAGTACATCAGTAAGTAAGGAACAAAGTTGCACATCTTCATATTATATCTACAAAAACTCTGATAACCAATGCACGTTTGACAATGAAATGCTTAGTCCAGGGTCATTGCGCAACAGGCGTTGGGTGGGGTGAGTCCATGGATATGCATTTCCAAGGTTATATTCCTCTGCTCATATATATATGAATGGTTAATATCATCTATTTTTTAATGACTTTTTTGTTGATGGTATAAAAATACAGGTATATACAATGTCTGTCATTAAGCCTCTTATGAGTTGCATACTTTGCCATACATCTCATGTTATAGCTCTATATATGTGAGTAAAATACACCATCTATTGTTATAAGTTTAATGCCTATATTATCCTTAGATGACCTTGTAGGTTACAATGTTTTTTTATTATTGGTTAGCAGAGTTTATATACATATAATGTGATTGTGTAGGACTTTGTTCCTTACTTCCAAATGTACCCTCCTTTAGCCTCATATATATATATAAGTTTTTAATATATACTATACTTTTACCAATTTTGTAAAAATAACATGTGTATATATTTTATGGTTTGTGTAAAAAGTCTTTAGTTTTTGGATTAGGTATAATTAATATAACTAATTAAGTCATATAGGCTAAACACCCCACTAAATGCATAATCCTATACATTTTTTGGTAAGATATACATTACCAGTATTGATAGATGTGAAGAGGTTTACACCAGATACACCAATAACACAGAACATACTGATCCCTATAACGCTGGGGTTCCTCCACATTTGAGATCGACACCTGGACTAAGTCATTATTATAAGAAATAATAATGTGTTTCATTAGGAACATATTACTCTTGGCTAAAGAATTAAATGTCTTATTTTTATTTAATTTTTAACTTTATGCACAACATAACGTTAACAACATTACAATTACAAGCCACTAATTTGTTATGATGTTTTACAAGAACAAGGATAATGAGCTACCTTACATGACCCGAGAGCAATTTATGGTTTTATAGTTCTTTATTTAGGGTTGTGTTTGGAATGTCTCGCGCATTTATTGAACTTTTGTGTTTAGTCTGAACAAATCATTATTTCCGAGGCTCAGGCAATAGGCTGCTGCAAGGTCAGTCGTAGTAGTGGGAGGGGGGCACGGAGATCTTCCCGCTTCACATCCCATTCTACAGAGTAGGTGGAGGGTGATCATTTAACATCAGAACACAAAGCAAAACATATCGCAAAGTCTTGCCAATATTTTGGTGCCAAGTCCTCTTTTGTTATGCATGTGTCTAGTTATAAATGTGAAGAACCTATTTGCTCCACAGTAACAGCTGGAAATGTGTTAGATCAGTAAAATAATTACTTGTTTTATCCTTCACAGCTGCAAGTGCACTCAATGGTCTTCACTAGTCCTACAACGATGATGAAGTAATCAGGGCATCGGCGACCACTGCAGCTAATCACTAGACTTTATAAGAAGAATCAAGGACAAATAAACAAAGAATATTAACATCTTTGTGATGGAGTCTTGATTTCGACACACTATATGGATAAACGTATTGGGACACCTCCACATTACACCTGCAGGAGTTTTAATGACCTCCCATTTTAAATTTATAAGCATTAACATGGAGTTGGTCCCCCCGCCACCACCTCCCACTGCAGATATAATAGCTTCCACTCTTCTGGGAAGACTTTCATAAGATGTGTTAGGTGTCTTTGGAGAGTTTTTGCCTATTCATCCAGAAGAGCATTTGTGAGGTCAGATCCTGATGTTGGAGGACAGACTCACAATCTCTGTTCTAGTTTATTCCAATGTGTTCAGTGGGTTGAGGTCCGGGATCTCTGTGTGGCTGGTCAAGTTCTTATTCATCAAACTTCCCCAATACAATTGGCGCAATGAAGTCTAGCAAATAATGTTATGCTGGCATTTGCCAAACCCAGATGAAAAAAAACCAAGACTCATTTTCTTAAAAAAAAAATGACCAGTGACACCAGTGTGAACAGGTGCTAGCTAAAAAAAACACATCTATAAGAAAGAATACAGCTGCACTCTGGGACACAAGAAAAGGGGAAACATGGTCAAGAAAAACTGCTATGAAAATGCTTAGACAAGGCAAATACATGAAGCTAATGTAGAATGTAACAGAGGAAATGAGACATAGTAAAACTGCTTAGGATTATGTGAAAAATGGAGAAACCTAGCTAATATATTAGCCAATCCATGGGAGCCTGATAACCAATGACAAGGTGTTTTCCTGTATCAGGTACCTAACCTAATGCCTCTATATGCAATTAAAATCTGCATGTGTGGTTAGTTAGAAATCTGGTTAAAATAAGTTAGCAGACACACCATGGCAATGGGGTTCGTGTGAAGCAAGGGTGCTCAGTCAGAACAAAAATACTAACAATACATTACAAAAACTGACTGATGACATCACTCCACATAACATGTTTCTACTGTTCCAGAGTCGAGTGTTGGTGACTTTAAACTCCATCCAGACAGTGTGCATGGTGATATAAGGCTGCATGTCACCGTTGAGGTATGGAAACCAATGATATGAAGTCCCCGATGCACAGGTTTTTTGCTGATATTATCAGAAGAGATTTGGACTCTCTAGTTATGGGGTCAGTGGAGCGTTGGGGACTGTTCTGCCCTCTGCTCCTCAGCACTTGGGCCCCACTCTGTAACGTTACAGGGTCTTCACTTCATAGCTGACTTGCTGTGGTTCCTTCTACTTCTCAATATATCACTCACAGGTGATGAAGGAAGATTTAGGAGGGAAGAAATGTCATAAACTGACCTGTTACAATGGTGCCATAACGGCCGTACTTGCGGTTGACCTGCGACAAGCTCCATGCAATGTCTATGGGGCTTGCGGCAGGTGTGGCAAGTGCGGTACAGTTGTGGTTTCGGCACTTGCGGCAGATGAGGCTGCGAAAAAAACTCGGTTAGCCGCGGTTTTCTCGCGGCCGCATCTGCCACAAGTGCCGAAACCGCACTTGCCGCACCTGCCGCACACTTACCACAAGCCCCATAGACATTGCATTGGGCTAGCTGCAAGTGAACCGCAAGTGCGGCCGTTATGCAGTAATCGCGGCAGTTGCGTTTTTTCACCGCAACTGCCGCGATCAGGGATTACCGCTGATGTGAAAGCAGCCTAAGTAAATTACTTCCTCTTAAAAAATAATTTTCTACATTTATGCTTCAAAGTACACAAAGTTGAAAAGACATATTCCACCCCTCATCCAAGATATCGTAGTTGGAATCTAGGATGTTACTAGGCAGAAAAAAACCTGAAGAAGCTACCGAATGGTCACACAAAGAATCATATGGTGATTAGAATATTTCCACTGAAGAAAATCTAAAGTATTGTACTAGTTATCCTGAAAAAATGACCAGACAGTTATTCTTCTTCATTGTGGTTTAGGTCATTTGGTAAATGCCAAAGTAACTTCAGAGAAAGAAAATTGACATAGTCTAGTATGAACTATCCCTTTAAATGAATAGCACATTATTACCATGGACAGAGAGAACGGCCATCATATGTGGATGCTACTGGTTGACAAAGACTCCATTTGTAATTACTTAACATTGATATTGACTCACCCAGGCCAGGGGACTCAGATCTCAGGCGCAGTCTGGAAGTCACGGGTGGCGGTGCCTGAGGCTGTGGCCCTGGTGGTCAATGACTCTGTTGCCCTGCACGGATCCTGCTTGTTAGGCCAGGCCCGTCGAGATAAATGAGATCACCTTATCTCTTCAAGAAGACCCCAACTCTGTTTAGCGCTTCTGGTGAGGATCGTGCTGGTTGTAGGGCTGTTGGGTCGTGCTCCTAGAAAGTCATCGAACACTCCGAATTTGTGGTTCAGGGATGTAGCCAGCTGAGCCACTTCGGAGCCGGTACTCCGGGTTTGGACTGGGCTAGGATATTTGGTTACCCATTCTGTTCTTGGCCCCTTTCTCTTCTGGGTCACCAGGTTAAGGTGTCCTCCCTGTTAGCTGGTCTCTGCTGTTCTGTAGCTCTCCAACTCTGCTTCATCTGCAGCTTCTCCTTCCCGCTTCTTTCACTAACTTCTGGCTCTACTGCACTCACTTCTAACCAACTCCTTACTCAAATAACTCCTTGCTGCTTTTCCCACTGCTTTATCACCTAGCCTCTCCTCCCACCAGGACCGGTTACCCTAGTAACGGGCATCTAATTGGTCCTCTAACACTAGATGTTTGCATGTGGTGCTGGAGCTTCAGTCTTATTCTACCCATTACCAAAACAAAGCATACGGCACCTTCAGTCAGGGGTGCAGTACCCTTTTGTGATGCACTCTTAGTGGGGTGCCACACTATGATTGTGAGTTTCTTGTTGCTCCAAAAATTCTCTCACTGTAGGAAGTCATTGCTGTATATTCTCGGTGGCCAAAGTCCTCAGTTCTTCAACTTTAACCAGATGTCTCCATGTTGACAGATTACCTCCCCACATAGACCTTTACTAGGCATAAAACACTTAATAATTTACATATTAAGACATGTCAGTGTGGCACCCCTCTGGCAGGACACCACAGGGAGGTACTGCACCCCAAACAGAAGGTGTAGTGCCTCAGTAGTCGTGGATGAGGAGGAAAATACAGAGTCTGCACCCAAAACACGCTCATAGGACACCTTAGCACAGGGGACTGGTATTCAGTAGGTCCCAGGGGGTGGAGCCTAGAACAGCGGGAAGACGTGAGTGACAGTTACAGACAGTAGTCAGTCAGACGGTGACAGAAAAGGAGAAACGACGGACGCAGGGACCTTGTGGTCGTGACAGGAGGGCATCTCTAAGAAAAGAGGTGACCCAGACAATGAAGGGGGACACTCCAGGACTGGTTGGAGCCGGCTGGAAAGTCCAGGTCAACACCGGTAAACCGGAACCGAGGCGGTTAGTTTACGGTTCATCCCAAACTGCAGACCAGCAGGCTGTGGGCCTAAAATTAGGAGCCACAGCACAAGACTAAATCCCACCTCTGTCCCAAAGTGGGTCCAAGACACTAACAAGGGAAAGGACTAAATATCGGTGACGGGAGGGATTGTCTTCTCACCGCTCCTGTCCGTACCGGAAGGGAGTCAGAAGTACCTTTTAGTAACAGACCTGGGGACCGGCGATCGGTTGTGGTTGACAAGAGAGCTAAAGCAAAACACAGACCAAGAAAGTTATTGTAGAGACACCTCTGACAGACTCTGGAAAAGCCTCCAAAATCCACAGCTACAACCCCTGGTGAGCCCGATTGTAACTCGTACCTTTATCATCTGGTACCAGTAAAGAACTGTTTGAGCTACTCTGGTGCCCAGCCTCCTTTAATCCGTCGCCCGGGAGGCTCCTGCAGCACCACAGAGCCAAGGACTATGACTCCTGTCATCCACCCCGCTGCCCTGAGGTAAAAGCTCCGCCTGTGGGGAGCTGTACCACCAAAGCTGCTTCACCATCACCTCAGCGGCTGGCTGCAGCGCTGGTAACCATATCACCAGGTACCACAGGTGATGTCACGTTTCCCTATCCCCAACCCTCATCCCCATCAGGCAATTGAGTGCCCAGGGCACAGAACCAGGACCCGACCAGCCGTGATCCCCCACTGAAGCCACCGTCCCGGTATCCGAAAAAACCCTTCCCTTACGGCCCCACTCATCAGCATAGAATAGAAAATATAAAAAAACTTTGGGTTTCGATAAAGAATGAAGTTGCACACAGGTTGCAGGAATATCTTCTTTTATTAGCGTATCAGGGACTTACATAGTGAGGGGTGCGGGTGGGAGGCCAGGGGACTCTGGAAAAAGCGTTCATGAATTCATCAAGAGATTTTCATGCAGAACATACAGAATCATGATACAAACTGCTGTCAAAGGAGATCAAAATTGCAAAAAATGTGGTTGAACTTAGTCCAACTTAGCATAAGTATTTAAAGGGAACTTATCAGAAACTTCTACATCCCCAAACATTGATATGTCAGTGTAGCAGATTAAAAGATAAGCAAGTTGATTTCTTTATGACCTCAAAGTGATGCTCCAGCAGCAAGAAATCATTATTTTGAAGTCCTGTAAATATTTGTTTGGAAGAGCAGTTGGGTGTGAAGATGCACTTACAGTTTCTTTGTCATGCTTAAGGGGGAGAGAAAATCAGGAACTCGATGGTGAGGCTGACAAAAAGATTCAGGGGAACTAATCGGAACCTGATACTGGGGGTCCCTAGCTCACCCTATTCTCGGAGGTACCTCTAAAGGTGAGGAAGTCCGAGTTGCCACCCTTTCTCCTAAGCTCCTGAAAAGCCCTAGGCACAAAGACCCCACCCCCACCCACAGACCAGGGAACCCAGCTGCTTGAAATGAAGGGGATAACAGCAGCTCCAGGGAAACGTCTGGACACACCAGGTCTCAGATCAGGAATGAACTGAATCAGCGACATCTGGTGGAAGGAACTGAAGTATTTATGGCCGAGGTTTGGAAAGCAGAAAGCTGAGGCACACCCCACTCAGCTCAACTGAGCTATTAGTCACTTCCACCAAATATTCAGCAATCTCCACCTGCAGAGCCACCCTGACTGAGGGAAAAAAGGCTTGGTTTTAACTACAGCAGCAGCACCTATTGGCTGAAGGCAGTCAATACGTAACATTCTCAACCTCATGCTGTATTCACTGCCAAGCACCACTCCCCTCTGATTGATTGACAGGTTGTCGGCTTTGATAGATGGTAGCATATGCAGAGTGATATACATGCTCTAACCCAAGAAATCAGGACCATCCACAACTTGCATGGCTTCAGACGCTCACTAAAAACACATCTTTTCAAGGCAGCCTATCATGCTCCCTAACAAAATTCCTTTGTACTGTACATAGCCCATTCACTATCTCTCTCGACATAACTTTTCTTCAAATTCCACCAAACCCAAAAGGTCTACACAGACTGTCTGATGACCATTCATTTCTATCCCCCATTTCCTCAAGATGCCTGGACCATCCGTGTTATAAGCCCCTGTACTTTGTATAAACCCTATCCTATTGTAGATTGTAAGCTCTTTTGAGCAGGGTTACCTTTATGTTTGCATTATTATTATTATTTATTTATATAGCGCCATTATATTCCATGGCGCTTTACATGCTATAAAGGGCAGACTAGGACAAGTAACATAGTAACAATACAAGTAACAATAAATGTTGACAGTTCGGTTGTACAGAAACAAGAGGGGAGAAATCCTGTCCACAAAGGCTCACAGTCTACGAGGGGCGGGTGGGGATACAGTGGGAGGAGGAAATTCCAGTCATGAGGCGGTGTGGTGGACCGGGTCTTATTGCAGGTGGTAGGCTTGGCGGAACAGGTGGGTCTTCAGGCTTCTTTTGAAGGTTCCCAGGGTAGGAGAATGTCTGATGTGTTGGGGCAGTGAGTTCCAGAGTCTGGGTGAAGCACGGGAGAAATCCTGTATGCGGTTGTGGGAAGAGGAGATGAGGGGGGAGTAGAGGAGAAGCTCTTGGGAGGATCGCAGGTTGCGTGAGGGTAGGTATCGGGAGACCATGTCAGAGATGTATGGAGGGGACAGGTTGTGAATGGCTTTGTATGTCATGGTTAATGTTTTAAACTGGGATCTCTGGGAAGTAGGGAGCCAGTGAAGGGCTGGGCAGAGGGGGGAGACAGGGGAGTAGTGGGGAGACAGATGGATTAGGCGGGCAGTGGAGTTCAAGATAGATTGGAGAGGTGCAAGGGAGGTATTGGGGAGGCCGGTGAGCAGGAGGTTGCAGTAATCGAGGCGGGAGATGATGAGAGCGTGAATAAGGGTTTTAGCAGTGTCGTGGTCAAGGAAAGTGCGAATCCTATAGATGTTTTTGAGCTGGAGTCGGCAGGAGGTGGCGAGGGCCTGGATGTGGGGCTTGAAGGAGAGGGAAGAGTCAAGGATAACCCCGAGGCACTTGGCATGGGGGACTGGAGAGAGAGAGCAGTCGTTGACGACGATGGATAGGTCAGGTAGTGAGGGGGAGCGTCTTAGGGGAAGACTATGAACTCGGTTTTGTCCATGTTCAGCTTAAGGAAGCGAGCAGAGAAGAAGGATGAGATGGCGGACAGGCAGTGTGGAATTTTGGATAGAAGGGAGGCGATGTCAGGACCAAACAGGTAGATTTGGGTGTCGTCGGCGCAGAGGTGATATTGGAGGCCATGGGACTCAATGATTTGCCCTAGGCCGAGAGTGTAGATTGAGAACAGTAATGGTCCAAGAACCGAGCCCTGGGGGACCTCGACAGATAGGGGGTAGGGCGAGGAGGATGTGTGGGAGTGGGTGACGCTGAAGGTGCGGTCCGTTAAGTATGAGGAGATCCAAGAGAGGGCAAGGTCCGTGATGCCAAGAGATTCCAGGATCTGTAGTAGAAGGGAGTGGTCAACAATGTCGAAGGCGGCTGACAGGTCGAGGAGGAGGAGAACAGAGTAGTGGCGCTTGCTTTTGGCAGTCAGTAGGTCATTTGTGACTTTGGTCAGGGCTGTTTCAGTGGAGTGGAGGGGTCGGAAGCCAGATTGCAGGCGGTCAAAGAGGGAGCAGGAGGAGAGGTGAGAGGACAGCTCAGAGTGGACATGCTGTTCAAGTAGTTTAGAGGCGAAAGGGAGGAGAGATATAGGGCGGTAGTTGGAGACAGTTGTGGGATCGAGGGAAAGTTTTTTGAGGATGGGTGTGATCAAGGCGTGTTTGAAGGCTGAGGGGAAGGTGCCGGTGGCGAGTGATAGGTTGAAAAGATGAGTTAGGGCTGGGATGATAACGGAGGTGAGGTTGGGAATGAGGTGGGATGGGAGCGGGTCTTGGGCGCTGGTGGTGAGGTGTCTATTGTATTGTATTTTTTTACATTGATTTTATGCTTATTGTATTGTTTCCTAATATTGTACTGTATTCTTTCTCTACTGGAAATACTGTATTATATTGTGTATTTTCTTACTGCATTATACTGTGTATTTTCATCTATTACCCACTGTATTGTAAAGCGCTGTGGAATATGTTGGAGCTATATATATAAAGATTAATTATTATTATTATTATTATTATTATTATTATTATTATTATGAGTGAGGATAAGGAGCTGTAAGTGCATCTTCATGCCCCAGTGCACATGTGTAATAAGTGCATCAACTTTCTTATCTTTTAAAGGGCTACACAGTGATAAAAATTATTTTGGGGGGGCATAAATGTTTCTGACAGGTTCCTTTTAAACATAGTGGGGATTTAGGTGAATTGAATTGGTAAGTATCCCCCTGTGTCTGGCCTCTACAGACAGCAGTAAATGTATTTCTTTTCAACCTTTGGAAAGATCTTGCAGATGGAATTATTATGGCCCACTCTATTTTTGCATTTGTGCCTTTTTTTGGTTACTATTTTTACTATTTTAATTTGAACATTTTTATAAGTCTATTTTAGAATTATTCCCCTTGAATTTTTGTATGTTCTTCATTGTGGCTAGGATTTGAGGTTTCCAGATATTTTCAGGTGATTCATCTGTTGTCACGTTTTAAAAAGTTGCAAAATGTTTGTATTACAATTGTCCCACCAGTAGTTTAGGTAAGACTGAAATTTGGACACTAATTTAAGGAAAAAGACAAGTAAACAGCATATTTGATATTGTAAAAAATTCATGATTTACATGTGCTAAAAAAGTCAACAAATACTACAAGACACAAAAAAGAAGGGATTTAAACAAAAGCACGGATGAATCAGAGCCTTAATGTTCAAATTATGTCTGTACTAACACTGTTAGATCGCTGGCTCCAGGGGTCCTGAGTAGTCAATGGCGAGATAGGGCCGAGGCAGCAGCACAGTCCTGACCGGACTGAAAACTATTCCAGCTGGCTTCCCCTTCCTAGTGCAACAATGAAGTCCCAAAATGCCCTCACAGAGGGCCAAATTATTTACAGAGTCAATTATAGTATTAGTATATACAGTATGTATAGTATAGTTTACTGGAACAGTCTTATCAAACATGGATACAAGGCTTCAACGTTACAGTAACAGGGATGTTCACACTTTCATACCTGGTAGAAAGCTGACCCCCTTGCCCTGATACCTCCTGACTCCTGATATAAGACATTACCACTCTGCAGTAGCGACAAGTTCACCCTAGTATCTGTTAAGGACCCACCAGAGAGACACCAGAGGGGATAACTGCTTTACAGGCACCAGCCCGAGGCAGGCAGAGGGAGCACCACACCAAAGGAACATATTAGTAGGTTCACTGTCCACATTTCAGGTCCTAGGCACCAATCCCCAATGGCCAAAAGGGTCACTCCCTGATGAAGGAGCATAGCAGGCTCTGAAACACGTAGGATGGATCAAATAAATGTGATACAACTTGAAGCCTTCGACTACGTGTTTTCTTTGGCAGCGCGGACCGACAGCACATTGTCCCTGGAAATCTCTAGATTGTTGACCACATTGCACGTGGAAGTGGGGGTCCTGCAGCAGCCGCCATTTTATGCCTACTATACCGGTTGTGTGTTACACAACTTTACAAGGTGAGCAGTGTTCATCACGGTTTCAAAGCCATCTAACCTTTAAACAATAAGACCCTATTTGCGTTTGCTTTCTTTACAGCGTTACTGATTTTTCTCGATAACTATCATAACCTCATGTGTACCAGGGAACAGCCTTGACCTTGGCCACTAGAGGGCCAGATACACAGAACCATGTACAGATCATCAAACACCTCTATATAAACCTGTGACACTTCAGTATCCACATGCATGTACTGTATATACATATACAAGAGCACAGCATTCCTCAGGGTGGGTGTCGCAGGGCCCTATAAGCCTCTTACAATACATCAGGGATTTTAACTTCTAACTAATATTTATTGCACTCGATTTTATAGCGCCACTAGCTATAGGGCCCAGCGTTGCCCACGCATAATGCCTATATATGGTTGTAATGCTAATATATGGTAATGTCACCCATATATGGCAATATTGCCCATATATGGTAATGAATGTATGTGTGTGTATGTATTGCAGCCCTGCCCCTCCCATTAGCTCTGCCCCTTCACATAGCCCCACATCTTCCGGTAGCACTGCCCCTTTCATAGTGCACACCCATGTATAGCAGGGCTATGTGGAGTGGGTGTGACCATATGGAGTGTGTGTGACTATGCAGAGTGGGTGGGGCTTGATGCGCACATTCAGCTTTGTGGAGTGGCTATCGGAAGGGTGTTGGTATGTGAAGTAGGTGTGGCTATGTGGAGTGAGCAGGGCTTAATGCATACACTCAGCTTTGTAACGTATGTGGCTGTGGCAAGTGAGGCGTGGCTATCTGAAGTGGGTGTGGCTATGTGGAGTGGACATGGCTACCACAACGGTGTGGTTATGTCAAGTGGGCATGGCTATGTGGAATGGGTGGGGCTTGATACGTACATACACACACACTCAACTTTATATATTAGATTAATTCTACAGCATTTCACAGACCACACTTTCCCCATTGGGGCTCACAATCTAAATTCTTTAATGCGTGGAAGGAAACTGGAGCATCCGGAAGAAACAGGGAGAATACACAAAATTTAAGCATCATGCTGCCCCAAGAATGAGTGAATTTGACAAAATTTGGCTAGGAATCTCAATTCTCAGTAAATGTATTCATTAATAAATACTTTGAGGTCTCTGCAGACTCCACAGAATAATGAACGTAGAAGAAACAATAAATTAAAACTGACTCACCCACTAGACAGTACCACTCCAGACTTGTCATTTTATTTATCACTGTGCAGTTTTTTTCTCATATTCCTGGCATTTTGTTCACCTCTGGAGTAAGCCCTACGCTAGGTGCAGATCCTGTTGGAGCATTTGTTAGTGTGAAACAGCCATCATACGGGTGCTCCCACATCCATCTGCGTACAGGTTTTTAACTATATGAAATAAAGGATTTTTTTTCTCTTGAATTGTTGGCGTGCACAGGCTTCTTAATGAGGTTGAGCACCACATACGGTAGTTCCTTTGCAAGATTATGCCCCTACTACTGATGACATGCATGTGTTAGTTGGTGCCGGATCATTTCTTCACTGGTGCTTGCTTATAGCATATGTGTCGCAACAGGTTTACTAATGCACACAATAGGCCTCATGATCTCAGTGTCAACTACCTCATCATAAACACACTTCATGATCTAAGTGGCAAACTCCTCACCGCCAACACTTATACAGGCCTCCCACCTGATACGACACAGTGGTATCTCTTTATATCAGGAGAACCATTGCTAACCTCTTTATACCAATGGTCTCTTCTCTCATTACCAATTCTTCCATGCAAGACAATCACAGAGACAGGGATGGTGTATGTACAGTCCGCGCTGCTTAGAAATGATCACTCCAAAGTCATAAATGAAAGACCCCCCTTTTCTTTATTTTCCACCTACGCGTTTCGATGCTACTTCAAGCACCGTCATCAGGGCATTCATGTATGCCCTGATGACGGTGCTTGGAGTAGCATCGAAACGCGTAGGTGGAAAATAAAGAAAAGGGGGGTCTTTCATTTGTGACTTTGGAGTGATCATTTCTAAGCAGCGCGGACTGTACATACACCATCCCTGGATTTGGATATTCTTACACGTACTACATGGAGGTGGAGGTCCTGCGGCAGCTTTTTAAACCACACGCGATTTAAACTAGTTGTGGGTGCACACAACTAGAAAAGGTGAGTGCACCATTTTGTGATCTATATGCGAGATCCGTGTCATATTGATAGGGCACTATTGCGCCTCGTTTGTCTCCTTTATCTCTTTTATAATCACAGAGACAATCTCTTCTCTGTAACCGGAGGAGATACAGTACAACTCTTTAGGTGGGTCCTCTTTCTGTTTACAGATTGGGGTCATACTTACTCAGAATGGAGAGAAGCCATTCCTTAAGCAACAACTGTCCTTGCTATTCTCAATCAAAAAAAGTAATGGGCACAATACTTTCAGCAAATTATGCATAAATCAATAGTGCATCTACTTACATAAAAGCCTTAGTATGTACGTTTGCCCCATAAGTAGCGACCCCTAAAGGACACTGGCTGCACCACAGGCAGACATAGGTATCTGCTGATTGGCCAGATTGTAAAGAAAAAAGGCTCACCATGCTCATATGCAGTAACTGACCCTTCTTTGTGCACCCGGTCATGCGCAGTAGTGGGCCGGGTGTAGCAATGGTCATATCACTACTCCCGGTCTTTACCTTAGGAAGAGACGTAACCATGGACTTTGTTAGAAATGTAGAGGGGGTCTGGGAGGAAGACCCAAAGGCAAGGTAGGGTGCGTGGGGAAGGGGGTTAAGACCGTGCATAGGTTGCACCGCTATACTCACCAACTAACATGGTCATACCCACCTTGAAACAAACCATATATTCATTAATCATTGGTGGGTGTGAACGTCTTCTTTGCAGGGAGGGGCAACATTTCCTCCCATCCACTAGAATCATGCAAGGGTGGATTTTGACCACCCCTCAACCACGCCCCTGCACAGTTTTACATGCACCTATTTCTTTTGCATTTAGTAACCTAAAACATTAATAATATAGCTGAATTAATGTATAATGTCACGTGTACCAGAATCTCTCGATGCAATAGAATCTTACCCTTGTCTAGTATAAAAATAACTTTCTATTATCAGAGAATTTTGCTTTTGAGATAATGCTTGTCCCTCTGTCTTCTAAACTCATTATTCACTCTGAAAAAGAAAAAAGCTTCAAATCTATCTGGCTCAAGTAAATATGAAATGGGAACACAGTGAGGTGTTAGCTTACAGAGTCAATAAAAAAGGAGGAGAGAAGAGCAGAGTCAACACAGCTATCTAGCAAGTGCCATATATTAGTTTATGCCAAAACTGGATTCACAGTTACATTACTCAGTACCACTGTGTAATTGCCTCCTGTCAATGTGCTACCTATGGAAAGAAGAGCAAAAATCTATCTCTGTGTATGATGTAGGGGAAACATAGTTGTTAGTAGACTACTACTAGCTCCTAAAAGAATAAATTACAAGTTAGAGATACAAGTTATAAAAGATATATTGTTATTCCTGATGCAAACTCATGACTGCTTATTCTGAAAAGTTTCTTGAAAGTATGGTTACCATTCGTGGCAGATCTGGCAGTTTTTCCGCATCTGCCGTGTAACAGATCACTTGCGGCAAGCCTCATTCATTCCCTATGGGACTTGCGGTAAGGTGCTGCATTTGCGGTTTTTCTGTGATCCGAAAAATCTGGCACTTTTGGCGGGTCAAGAAATGCTGCTAGCAGCGTTTATTTTTCTGTTGCCGCAAGTGGTAGGTTTGCCAGATCACGACAAAACCGCAAGTGCCGCACATGACCGCAAGTCCCATAGGAAATAAATTGGGCTGAATGCAGGCTTGCCGTAAGTGATCTATTATGCAGCAGAACGGCCAGATCTGCCGCAAATGGTGAAAATTGCTGATGTGAATGCAGCCTTACACTCGCTCTCCCGGGGCTCATATGACAATATTACATCACACAAGCACTGCACTCAATAAGTGCTGGCTTCACAATCCCCACCTGTGGATAAATCAAACATCAAGAAGACGTTAGAGCTGAACTGCCACTCACTTCTTCTTGATGTTTTAAATCAGAGGTCCCCAACTCCAGGCCTCGAGGGCCGCCAACAGTGCAGGATTTCAGGATTTCTTTAGTATTGCACAGGTATTAATGTGATCAAATGCACAGGTAATGATTCCAACCCCTGTGCAATACTAAGGAGATCCTGAAAACATGCACTGTTGGCAGCCCTCGAGGCCTGGAGTTGGTGAACCCTGTTTTAAACGTTCACAGGTGGGAACAGTGAAGCCAGCGGTAATTGGGCACAATGCTCGTGTGAAGAAACATTGTTATGTGAGCCCCAAGAAAGCGAGTGCCGATACTGCTGGAACAGTGCCGACTCTGAAGGTGTGTATATGTGTTGGCATTTTAATGGGGGAAAACATGGTGATTGAGAAGGGGTTATCCCAGTAGTTGACAACCCCTTTAACTCCTGGCTAACTAGACTGCTATAGTGTCATCATGACTCAAAACATAACCTATTCCAATGACTATAAGTGCAGGCGGTGTGCTGGAAGCACACAAATTAAATGGCTTGCTTGTTTTGTAAGCGATTTAATAGAACAGTAATTTTCAACCTCCTTACCGGTTGGACTCCCTTTTTAACAACACCACAAAGTATTCAACATTTTATTTCTATTTTACAAGTTTTTCATCCTGACTTTATAAATATTTGTTCTCTACGTTCACCAGTCTACAAAGTTTTCTTCCAAATCCACCAGACCTGTTCTTACTTAAGGAATACATGAGAGTCAGTTTTGCATGTTTACTCCATCAGTGTCTCTTTATTGGGTCATTCACATTTTGTGTAAAACACATGAGCGGAGTAATAACATTTAAGAATGTAACATCTGATATCCAACTTAGTGGCCTTCATGCTGCTCCGAGTTTTTAGAAGGGTAAATACTTTCCTGGAACAAACCAGCATTTCATTTTCATGGAAACACATTGAAATACCCCAAGTGCTGAGTCTCCCGAGAGTAGAAATGATGCAGTAAATGACTCAGCAGAGGCCCAGAATTAAGTGTTGGGAGACTCCATACTGTAATCTTGCTAATGACACATGGGCCTTGCCCATATTTAACTTATGCAAAAATTATGTAAAACATACAGAAAATACTCGTCTAATATGAGGAAATACAGTATTAATATATGCGAGAAGGCATTACAAATTTGATCATTTTTACAACCTAAATTTTTTCCTAATTTCTTAAATTTTCTATATAACAATCAAAAGTAACTTTTTCTGATGCCAAGCTCAAATTTGTCTGCAAAGTTAAAGGGAACCGGTCAGGTCTAGATTTCCTATTGAAGCACAAGCACAGCTTGTTAGACGGTGTATTAGTAGCTGTCACAGGTAGTAGTCATCAGAGTGGGACGCGGCAAAGAACAGTCACCAATGATCTCCAACCATGTCCGCCGTTCAGTTGATTGATGTTGCCTGTGCGTGCTTGGAGCAAAATGTCAGTCAACTAGACAGTGAGCATAATTGGAGAACAGCCATTGCCCAGCTCCAACGTCGGGAAAGGAGAAGGGCGCATCCGGAAATACTGAGTCATGGAGCTGCATGGATCAATCAACTTTATAATGGCCATGGCTGGGTACTGAATATCCACCCCGTATTCCACTCATTAGGGGCGGATTTGCAGTGCCAGCCGCGGTTACAATTCCATTGACGGAGCTATGTGGTGCAGCTCTGTAACTGAGTAGTTCCAGACAACAGTGACATTGGGAACAGCTGATCACACTCCCACTGATCAGACATTGGTGACCTATTCTAAGGACAGGTCATCAATGATAAAGTCCCGGACAACTCCTTTAATTCTGAGCAGATTGGTGCAGCTCAACAGACCTCTTAGAAGTGGACAGCTCAAAAGATAGGAAAAGAGGCGGACTAAGAGTAACCAGGGCCCCAGGAAGTTTAGAAGGCATGCACCCCAACACCTGCTGTATTACGGGACATGTCACATGATCCTCTTGATACATTATGTGATAGGACACGCAAATAATACATAGGTTTGAATGCAAATTTTATTTTTTTACTGTATGTACATAATATAGTATTATACATAATAGAGCAGGGGTGGGCAGTTAATTTTCCTGAAGGGCCACGGTGACTGTTGTGGAGGCTGAACCAATAGGCTGAAATTAAATCTGCACAATATTAATATTAACATAATAATTTTAATTATACAAACTATTGTATATTAATATTAATTGTATCACTTACTATTGAGCAGAATTAAGTATGCTTACACCCACCTACAGTGGGGTAAAAAGGTATTTGATACACTGCCGATTCTGCATCGTACCTTCTACAAAGAATTGAGAGGTCTCTAACTTTTATTAAGGGTACACTTCAACTGTGAGAGCCAGAATCTACAAAAAATCCTGAAAACTACATTGTATGTATTCTAAATGATTAAATTGCATTTTATTGCATGAAAAAAGTATTTGACCACCTACTAACAGCAAGAGTTCTGTCTCTCACAGACCTGTTAGTTTTTCTTTAAGAAGCCTCCTACTCTGCACTTGTTACCTGTATAAGTGATGAAGCCAATTTCCACCTTAATGACCAGACCGTTTTTTGTAATTCTGACCAGTGTCCCTTTATGAGGTTATATCTCTGGAACGCTTCAACGGATCCTAGCGATTCTGAGACTGTTTTTTCGTTACGTATTGGGTTTTATGTTGGTGGTAAATTTAGGTTGATAATTTTTGCGTTTATTTGTGAAAAAATAAAAAAATTGGTGAAAATGTTTAAAATTTCGCAATTTTCAAATTTTGAATTTTTGAAATTATTTTGTTAAACCAGAGAGGTATGTGACACAAAATAGTTAATAAATAACATTTCCCACATGTCTACTTCACATCAGCACAATTTTGGAAAAAAAAAAGTTTTTGGCTCGGAAGTTATAAGGATTCAAATTTCATCAGCAATTTCTCAATTTTCAGCAAAATTTACAAAACCATTTTTTTTAGTGACCACATCACATTTGGAGTCCCTTTGAGGGGTGTACATGACAGAAAACACCCAAAAGTGACACCATTCCAAAAACTGCACCTCTCAAGCTACTCAAAACTACATTCAGTAAGATTATTAACCCTTAAGGTGCTTTACAGGAACTAAAGCAAAGTAGAAACAAAATATGGACATTTTAATTTTTCCAACAAAAATCTTCTTTTAGCCTCAATTTTTTCATTTTCACATGGGCAACAGGATAAAATGCATCCTAAAATTTGTTGGGCAATTACTCCTGAGTTGACAGATATCTCATATGTGATCATAAACCACTGTTTGGGCGCACAGCAGGGCTCAGAAGGGAAGGAGCGCAATTTGACTTTTGGAGCTAATTTTCCATTCAAAAAGTCAAATGGCGCTCCTTCCCTTTCGAGCCCTGCCGTGCGCCCAAACAGTGGTTTATGACCACATATGAGGTGTCGGTGTACTCAGGAGAAATTGGCCAACAAAGGTAGGATGCATTTTATCCTGTTGCTCATGTGAAAATGAAAAAATTGAGGCCAAAAGAAAATATTTGTGAAAAAAAAGTACTTTTTCATTTTTACGGATCAATTTGTGAAGCACCTGAGAGTTCAAAGAGCTCACTATGCATCTAGATAAGTTCCTTGAGGGGTCTAGTTTCCAATATGGGGTCACTTCTGGGGAGCTCCAATGTTTAGGCACACAGGGGCTCTCCATATGCGACATGATGTCCGCTAACAATTTGAATGGAAAATTAGCTCCAATTGTTAGTGGACACCATGTCATGTATGGAGAGCTCCTGTGTGCCTAAACATTGGGGCTCCCCCACAAGTGAACCCATTTTGTAAACTAGACGCCCCAAGGAACTTATCTAGATGCATAGTAAGCACTTTGATCCCCCAGGTGCTTCACAAACTGATCCGTAAAAATAAAAAAGTACTTTTTTTTCACAAAAATCTTATTTTTTTCTTTTTACGGACTAATTTGTGAAGCACCTGGGGGTTGAAAGTGCACACTATGCATCTAGATAAGTTCCTTGGGGGGTCAAGTTTCCAAAATGGGGTCACTTCTGGGGATGCTCCAATGTTTAGGCACACAGGGACACTCCATATGCGACATGGTGTCCGCTAACAATTTGAATGGAAAATTAACTCCAATTGTTAGCAGACACCATGTCGCGTATGGAGAGCCCCTCTGTGCCTAAACATTGAAGCTCGCCCAGAAGTGACCCCATTTTGGAAACTAGACGCCTCAAGGATTATATCTAGGGATATAGTGAGCATTTGGAACCTACAGCTACTTCACAGAATTTGATAACGTCATATTGAACATTTTCTGTTTTTCACACAATTTCTCACTTTTAGAGCATGTGCACAAGATCCGGAGACACCGTATCCTGGTCATTTCCTCTCCTGCATTTTTTTTAAATTATTTATTTTTTAAATTTAATAAAAAACAGTGTGGGGCTTCGCCATATTTTTGGTCCAGCCAGGTACAGCAGGCAGCTACGGGCTGCCACCAACCCCTTCTGCCTAGTTTTACCTGGCTGGAAACCAAAAATATAGGGAAGCCTTTTTTTTTTAATTATTTCATGAAATAATTAAAAAAAAAATTGGTGTGGGCTTCGCCATGTTTTTGAGCCAGCCAGGTACAACTAGAACTAGAACTAGGCAGCTGGAGACTGGAATCCTCAGCGTAGGGAGGCCCAAGCTTTTGTGGGGCCCCCCCCTGCTGCGAATTGCCGTCCACATTCATAGAAGTGCCATTTTCTGGTGCTGTATCTAGCTTTTCCAGCTGCTGTGTAGCAGTGGCAGACTGGGTAATAAGGGGTTAATGCCAGCTTTTTGGCACCTGGCACTAAGCCTGAGATTCTTAATGTCTGGCTAATAATAGACCAGGCCATTAGGAATCCCTAGTAAATTGTAAAGAAGACACAAGACAGAGAAAAATATTTTTATTAGAAAAAAAAACACAGACAGTATTTAGACCCCATCTTTATTATTCTTTGGCATCCGACGTAGTCCAGTGGGAAGGTCCGACGTAGTCCAGTGGGAAGGTTCCTCGATGATTTCCAGTATTTTACAGCATATGGGGGCGCCCCCCATATGCTATAAAAGCTGACATTCTTCCAGAAGAATGACAGGTCATGACCTCAGTAGGGTGATAGCAGGTCATGATCCTTGGTTCACAAAGCATCAATTGTGATCCCATGATGGGATCACAATTGACCCTTTGTGGACCAAGGATCCTGACCTGCCATGACCTCACTGAGATCATGAGCTGTCAGTCTATGCACAGACTGACAGCTCATGACCTCAGTGAGGTCATGGCAGGTCAGAATCCTTGGTTCACAAAGGGTCAATTTTGATCCCATCATGGGATCACTATTGACCCCTCTGTGAACCAAGGATCCTGACCTGCCATGACCTTACTGAGATCATGAGCTGTCAGTCTATGCGCAGACAGAGCAGTCTCTGCACAGACGGACAGCTCATGACCTCAGTGAAGTCATGGCAGGTCAGGATCCTTGGTTCACAATTGACCCCTGTGTGAACCAAGGATCATGACTTGCCATGACCTCACTGAGGTCATGAGCTGTCATCCCCCTGGCAGACAGAGAAGTTTCTGCTCTGTCTGTGCATGCGCCTCACAGCAGTCAGGAAGAAGAGGCACTGGGGGCAGGACACAGAGGATCCCGGCAGGAAGTATGCTGGGATGACGGGGGGGGAATGACGGGGGGAGGATGACCGGGGTATGACCGGGGGATGGATAATCTCCCTCTCATCTGAGCTGTCAGATGGGAGAGAGAGTATAACGGCGGCGGCGGTGGGTGAGGGTGCGGACCGGAGCGGGAAGGGGGGGGGACGGGACTGAGGGGACCTGGAGGCAGGGGGCTGTTCCTCTATGATGTGACATGTCACATCAGAGATTCAAGGAAGTCCGACCTCTGGGCACTGGGGTCTGGGTGGTGGGGGAGATAGAAAGAGAGGGCGCAAATCTAAGTGTAGATTATAAAATATGGTGATAGATAATAGGTTTTATGCTCACCCTTTTGATGTCTTTATTTTCTCATGTAGCAATTCCTTGTGTGGTCACTTGGTTGATCCACTCTTTAGTGTGCTTGCCTCCTGGTTTGCAGCTACGTCCCAGAAATGACAGAGCTCCCAGCCCGGAGTCTGTTAGGTGTGTCCACAGAAAGAGATTATCTGGTGTATAGACGAGCGCTCCCAGGTCCAGAAAGACACAATCCAAATTCTTCTTATTTTCCAAAGAAGTAATTTATTCTATTAGTAATGTAGTGGAGAACATACAACGCATTTCGGCTTTACAGTAAGGATAAGCCTTCCTCAGGTGACCTCAGGTGATTCTATGTATATTTATGTGATCACGGTTATACACCGTGTGAGGCACCGCCGGCATGATCCGCATGGCCGGGGTACATCACATGTAGGATCAGAGGATGATCCTGTGCACACTGGCCGGTTTTCCTGTGATGATAATACTGTGTGAACCAACCTGAACACAATGAGGTTTCATGAGCCTAATGAGCGGCAGTGAGAGTGGGATGAGATCGAGGAGTCCATGAGGAATAGGATGTAATGAGTGAGTGCTGACAACCCGGAACACAGGGAGTTAACCTGAGCTGTGTGACAGGCTGATTAACAGCAGTAGAGGGGGTGTGTCCATGTGGGAGTGGCTGGCACGATAAGAGCCGGCCACCTGAGTGATTGTGAGATTCATTCATTCTGGAGGCTGAGATTGATCCTGGAAGCTGAGAATGATTCAGAAGGAAGCTGAGACCAGCCTGAGTGCAGAGCAGTCCAAGGCTCTGTGTGCATGACATGATGGGAGCATGCTAGCTCCATGCCGGTGCCGAGGTCCGTGGTCGTGTCCGCACCTAGAGGGGGAAGCCATGGTTGACCCGTGGACGCTAGACCGGGCGTGGGGTGAAACACGCCCGGGAAAGGAGCCTGTGGGGATGCCTGGTGGAACCTGTGACCCAGGTAGCGAGACCCGGATCCGTGCCCGGTAAGAAAGCAGTTCCCGAGCGATAGTGTGAACTGTGCACCTGGTGTGCGTAAATCATGTTAGGCGAGTATAGACCGCCCTTGGGACCGACTCAGTGGAGTCCGTTAAAGGTCCTGATAAACCGGAATGTATGTAGCCCGTGGAGGCAATTGTATGTAGTGTGCCAGGCGGGCATAGACCGCCTTTGGGTCCGAGTCAGAGTACTCAGTTAAGGGACCCGATGAACTATGTGTATGAGGGCGTAAGTAATGGCCCTGAATGAGAGATGATGACCGATGAAAGACCCATGTATAATCATGTGGAGAGACAGTGACCCAGCTGGTATGGATGATGTTGGAGGCGTTCCGTCCTTGGGACGAGAGGGAGGCTTGCCCTGCTGCTTGCAGAGGGTACCCGTCCCTCAACCACGACCTCTAATGGGGTGAGTGTGCCTGTGGTGCCAGAGACAGGGGTAAGAGGGCTCCAGTAGGTAACGGATGTAGAGTTTCCCGTCTCCTATGGTTTGCCAATCCCTGTAATGGGCCATGGAGGGGCCACAGTCCATGGATGTGGGCTGTGAGCAGGTGTGTGATCCATGGACGTTTGAATGATGGATCACATACGGTGTGTAAGGTCCCGGTCAGGCAGGATTCCTGACTACGGGTGAATGTATATCATCATGCTGGGGTGACTAAAGCCAGGCGGCAGGTACCGCCATTGGGACCCACAGGGCCCGTTGAGGCGTATGTAACGAAGGTCAGAAGCAGGGGTTAGAAGGGCTCCCGTACTGGGTAACGCGTGGTTAGGCCGGAGGCCGCAGCCCCACGGGTTACTAGGGTTTGCCAATCCCTGTTATGAACCCGGAAGGGTCATCATCGTACTGTAACTTATGTATAGTGTAAGTAGGCCGGTGGCCGTAGCCACCATGGGAGCTGTTAGTAGAGCTCCAATGGGGACAGAGATGGTTACAGGTCCCGGGTTACTATAAAACGTTATGTGCAATATAAGTGTTATGTGATGTTAAATGTAAATGTATGGTGTATTTATGTAAAGTGTTGTTAATCAATGTGATATGTGTCAAACATGCTACCCGGGTTATGTGATTAATATGTGAAAATAAACGGGTAGACATTGGTTAACCTTATAAACACGTGTTTGTTGTCGTTTTGCAAGCGGGTTCCCCGGTTGCTACCTCACAACCGGTAAACGGTGTATAACCGTGAACACATGGCTGGTACTGGTAAAAACCAGCCCGATTCGTAATCTGCAGGGTCTCAGCTACCCCCAGTAGCTGAAACCCTGGAGATTTTCAGACACTGGGGAGCGCTACAGGGCCTTTTCTGTTCTGACTTATTTTCACATCAGAACAGGATAAGGACCCTGTTTTGCCGCCATATATATACAGTGGGCCGTCACTAAGGTGATAATAGACACTTGTGCACACACTCTATTAATCACATTCTAACCTCTCCACCATAGCCAAGACCAGAGAGCTGTCTAAGGAAACCAGGGACAAAATAGTAGACCTGCACAAGGCTGGGATGGGCTACAGGACAATAGGCAGCAGCTTGGTGAGAAGGCAACCACTGTGGGTGCAATTATTGGAAAATGGAGGAAATACAAGATGACTGTCAATCTTATTCAATATGGGGCTCCATGCAAGATCTCACTTCATGGGGTAACTATGATTCTGAGAAAGGTCAGGAATCACCTCTGAACTACATGAGAAAGCATTGTCAAAGGTCTGAAGAGAACTGATACAACAGTCTCAAAGATTACCATTAGTAAGACTGTATGCCCTCATGGGTTAAAATCCAGCAGGGCATGCTAGGTCCCCCTGCTCACTCCAGCATATTTCCAGGCTCATTTGAAGTTGACAAATGACCATTTTGATGATTCAGAAGAGGCATGGGAGATGCTCATGTGGTCAAATGAGACCAAAATAGAATTTTTTGGTTCAACTGATTGTGAAATGAAAATTTTGAATGTGCTAGTGATTTTTGAAGTTTTAGCTTGACACCAGGGCAAGAAAAGTTAAAGTGTGGGATAGCTCAAAGTGGAAGGGGGAGTGCAAAGGGGGCAGTGATGTTTACAGTGATGAGCCCAACCTTTTTTAGAGTCAGACCTAAGGTCATTTGTTAAGGGCCCCATGATTTGGGGACCTAGGGGAAAGGGGGACCAGGGAAAGGATAGTGAGATCCCGGAGAGGAGTTAACTGAGAGAAAGATGATGGTTAAGGACTACTGAAGGACTAAGAGTTGGGGGAGGTTGTGAAACTAATGTAGCATAAAGCCCCCAGTTAACTCGAAAAGGGCCAAACAGAATTGAAACTTGAGATGAAGGAGTGCCCAGGCGGGTTCCCTTTGGAGTCGAAAACTTAAACTAAATCCAGCAAATCAGTCCTTTAGGATCAGAGAATATCAAAAGTGAACTTCTGAACTGGACTGTGGTGATTCTGGGTGGTGAGGTAGCAAGTGAGACAAAAGGAGGGGAAAAAAGAGGCCAAAAAAGTAATGAAACTTTTGTTTCAAGAGCTCTGTAATCATAATGAAAACCCCGAGAAGTTTTTTTTTTTTCCTGCATTAATGTAATATTTCACAATTGGTTTTGCAGAAAGTA
>JARQOC010000003.1:807868612-808005248 GCA_033576535.1 Allobates femoralis | reverse complement strand
TTCAATTCTGGATTAAACACTACAATGAGACAGGTGGAAGTAAAGCTTTAAATGCACTTTTCATGGGATATTTAATTTAACTGTCAAAGACGTGTTTTAAGATGATTTCCAGGTGTATTTCCAGTAATATATATGTTCTCCTGCGCCAGACTAATATCACCAGTGCCACTTAAAGTAAGATGCCCAAGCCTACGTGGTTATCCAGCATATTTTCATCTCTCTAAAGTATAACAGCTGCTGCGGAAGGATTGCCAACTCATCTGCAAAGTTGCTAGGTGCACTGAGCAAAGCTATTGTTTTTATAGCTGTGTAATAATGAATTCAATCACTGTACGAGTGATGACAAGGGAAAATGTTTGGGATAAAATGAACATACTCTTTACATGGCTCTTAAAGCGCATGCTAAGGATTCATGTCTGTGAGGCTACAGCCAGGGGCTTAACTCTACCGGGTACAGAGGTAACAGTTGCGCAAACCACCGCATAGGGCTCTAAAGGCCACGTAAGAAGACACCATTACTATAAAGGATGTAAGTGACTTTGTAGTGCGTTAAATGGAGCCAACCAGCAGGATTTAGGGCTATAAAGTGAAGCCAGTGCCTTGCAGGCCCTGCCATACTGAGTGCAATCATACCTTTACTTGAATGATTACATGTTTGATTGCAGAGAAAAGTGTCATAAAACTCCTGGAAAACAGGGCAGCAGATGATTGATGTGTGCAGCACTGCGTCACTATTTGGGGTAGTTTTTAATTTTATTACTCCCCTATGGGCATGCTTTTTGTCTATAAACCAACCCCCCCCCTTCCCTCTCATCTGGAAGTACTAAAACTGAAAGTACAGATGAAAGGGAGGGGGAGGGTTTGGCTTACAGCTGAAAGCAATGCCCACAGGAGGGTAATAAAATTAAAAATAAACCCCAAATAGTGACGCAGTGCTGCATACATCAATCATCTGCTGCCCTCTTTTCCAGGACTTTTATGACACTATTCTCTGCAGTCATGCATGTAATCATTGAAGTAAAGGTATGATTGACTCAGTATCCCAGAGCCTGTAAGGCACTGGCTTCACTTTATAGCCCTAAACCCTGCTGGTTGGCTCCATTTAACAGGGCAAGTTACCCTTCAGACTGTAACATTCCCCATACAATTTGGTATTATTTCATATAAAGTGATTTTTTAGGTTCTGTAAACATCTGCATTGCAGCTTTTATTGTAATACTGGATCTGTCTTAAAACAGATATGCAAATGGTCTCTTCAGAGAGGATGAGGACTTGAACTCTATCAGCACCTATAGGAATGCTAAAAGTCTATATCAAACCTTTAAGAAGCCTTGCCACGTGACTAAGGATGAAAACCAAACCATACACTGTCTGCAGACACATGTTTCGGGATGTTGTCCTTCATCTTACTATACAAGAAACCTGACTTGTCTGGATAAGAAGCCTCTGTTGGAGAACCAAGGGTAACATCTCTTCTTGTGGAAAGTGACTTTCCCGAAATGCCAAAATTCTAACGCCACCCCTTGGGAGTAGCAATCCTAAATGTCTATATCATCTCTTTAACATACCTTGCCACTTTACTTTGGATAAAAGCCAAACCAGACACTCTGTCTGCAGACACATGTTGTGGGATGTTTACCCCTATCAGTGCTTAGCAAGTGGTCTGTATTGGCTGCATGAGCAGCCTATGACCAAGAACTAAGGAGAAACGTCTTTCCTTGTGGAAAGTGACTTGCTTGACACGCCGGTGTGAAGTATTATAAGCCATGCTCTTTGTCTCATCCAGACCAATTAAACTTTTTTCTTTAAAGTACCTTCACACACGGCAATATTGCTAGGCAATTTCACTGGCAATTTGCTGGTTTCAGTGAAATCATGGACACATTGTTACATTTGTACACAGCAGCAAAATAGAACAATGTGTCCATGATTTCACTGCAACCATCAAATTGCCAGTGAAATTGCCTAGCAATATTGCCGTGTGTGAAGGTACCTTAACACTGATTAGGGAATGCAGAGAATTTAATATTTAATATTTTAATATTCCTCCATTTTCCAATAATTGCACCAACAGTAGTTGCCTTCTCACCAAGCTGCTGCCTATTGTCCTGTAGCCCATCCCAGCCTTGTGCAGGTCTACAATTTTGTCCCTGGTGCCCTTAGACAGCTCTCTGGTCTTGGCTATGGTGGAGAGGTTAGAATGTGATTTAATTAAGTGTGTGCACAAGTGTCTATTATCACCTTAGTGACTGCCCACTGTATACATACGGCGGCAAAACAGGGTCCTTATTCTGTTCTGATGTGAAAATAAGTCAGAACAGAAAAGGCCCTGTAGCGCTCCCCAGTGTCCAAAAATCTCCAGGGTTTCAGCTACCGGGGGTAGCTGAGACCCTACAGATTATGAATCGGGCCATTTTTTACTGGTACCGGCCATGTGATCACGGTTATGCACCGTATACCGGTGTATAACTGTGATCACATAAATATACATATAATCACCGGTAAAATAATGATTTCTCTATCATGCCACAGGATCACACCTGTGGCATGACAGAGAAATGTCTGTCCCTGTCCCTCGGTACTGGTACACAGCCCCCGGTACCAGTACTCAGCCCCCACCCCCTTCCCTCCTCCTAAAATGGCGCAGCAGCGTGCCAGAAGCAGCCCAACAAATTTTAGGATGCTATACACAAAAATATAAATATTTGATTTACACCGGCGACTTTCATAAATTAAACTAAACCAGAGTTGCAGCTGTTAACCAATTGGTGTCACCGCAGTAATTACACCTATATATTTGGATACTTTTTATAAATATGGCTATGGTCACGCGCTAACTCAAGCCATAGATTAATTGAGTTAGCGCGTGACCGTAGCCATATTTATAAAAAATTTTAGGATGCATTTTATCCTGTTGCCCATGTGAAAATGAAAACATTGAGGCTAAGAACAATTTTGTTGGAAAAATTAAAATGTCCATTTTTTCCTTCCATGTTGCTTTAGTTCCTGTGAAGCACCTGAAGGGTTAATAATCTTCCTGAATGTAGTTTTGAGTAGCTTGAGGGGTGCAGTTTTTGGAATGGTGTCACTTTGGGGTGTTTTCTGTCATGTACGCCCCTCAAAGGGACTTCAAATGTGATGGTGTAACAAAAAAATGGTTGTGTAAATTTTGCTGAAAATTGAGCAATTGCTGATGA
This sequence comes from Allobates femoralis, assembly GCA_033576535.1. Lineage (NCBI taxonomy): Eukaryota > Metazoa > Chordata > Amphibia > Anura > Aromobatidae > Allobates > Allobates femoralis. Next base: position 808,002,051 of record JARQOC010000003.1, on the reverse strand, counting down.
AATTTGAACCCTTATAACTTCCTAACCAAAAACTTTTTTTTGCAAAATTGTGCTGATGTGAAGTAGAGATGTGAGAAATGTTATTTATTAACTATTTTGTGCCACATAACTCTCTCTGGTTTAACAGAATAAAAATTCAAAATTTGAAAATTGCGAAATTTTCAAAATTTTCACCAATTTTTTTTATTTTTTCACAAATAAACGCAAAAATGATCGACCTAAATTTACCACTAATATGAAGCCCAATATATCACGAAAAAATCTCAGAATCGGTAGGATCCGTTGAAGCGTTCCAGAGATATAACCTCATAAAGGGACACTGGTCAGAATTACAAAATGGTCATTAAGGTGGAAATTGGCTTTGTCCCTTATACAGGTAACAAGTGCAGAGTAGGAGGCTTCTTAAAGAAAAACTAACAGGTCTGTGAGAGACAGAACTCTTGCTGTTGGTAGGTGATCAAATACTTTTTTTCATGCAATAAAATGCAATTTAATAATTTAGAAGACCATACAATGTAATTTTCAGGATTTTTTTTAGATTCTGCCTCTCACACTTGAAGTGTACCTTCGATGAAAGTTAGAGACCTCTCAATTCTTTGTAGAAGGTACAATGCAGAATCGGCAGTGTATCAAATACCTTTTTTTCACCACTGTAGGTGGGTGTAAGCATACTTAATTCTGCTCAATAGTAAGTGAAACAATTAATATTAATATACCATAGTTTGTATAATTAAAATTATTATGTTATTATTAATATTGTGCAGAATTAATTTCAGCCTATTAGTTCAGCCTCCACAACAGTCACCGTGGCCCTTCAGGAAAATTAACTGCCCACCCCTGCTCTATTATGTATAATACTAGATTATGTACATACAGTAAAAAAATAAAATTTGCATTCAAACCTATGTATTATTTGCGTGTCCTATCACATAATGTATCAAGAGGATCATGTGACATGTCCCGTGATACAGCAGGTGTTGGGGTGCATGCCTTCTAAACTTCCTGGGGCCCTGGTTACTCTTATTTTGGCTTTTTTCCTGTCTTTGAGCTGTCCACTTCTAAGAGGTCTGTTGAGCTGCACCAATCTGCTCAGAATTAAAGGAGTTGTCCAGGACTTTATCATTGATGACCTGTCCTTAGAATAGGTCATCAATGTCTGATCAGTGGGAGTGTGATCAGCTGTTCCCAATGTCACTGCTGTCTGGAACTACTCAGTTGCAGAGCTGCACCACATAGCTCAGTTAATGGAATTGTAACCGCGGCTGGCACTGCAAATCCGCCCCTAATGAGTGGAATACGGGGTGGATATTCAGTACCGAGCCATGGCCATTATAAAGTTGATTGATCCGTGCAGCTCCATGACCCAGTAGTTCCGGCTGCGCCCTTCTCCTTTCCCGTCGTTGGAGCTGGGCATTGGCTGTTCTCCAATTATGCTCACTGTCCAGTTGACTGACATTTTGCTCGACGCATGCACAGGCAACATCAATCAACTGAACGGCGGACATGGTTGGAGATCATTGGTGACTGTTCATTGCCTTGTCCCACTACCCGTGACAGCTACTAATACACCGTCTAACAAGCTCTGCTTACGCTTCAATAGGAAATCTAGACCTGACTGGTTCCTTTTAACTTTGCAGACAAATTTGAGCTCGGCATCAGAAAAAAGTTACTTTTGATTGTTATTTAGAAAATGTAAGAAATTAGGAAAAAATTTAGGTTGTAAAAATGATCAAATTTGTAATGCCTTCTCGCATATATAAATTATACTGTATTTCCTCATATTACATGAGTATTTTCTGTATGTTTTACATAATTTTTGCATAAATTAAATATGGGCAAGGACCATGTGTCATTAGCAAGATTACAGTATGGAGTCTCCCAACACTTAATTCTGGGCCTCTGCTGAGTCATTTACTGCATCATTTCTACTCTTGGGAGACTCAGCACTTGGGGTATTTCAATCTGTTTCCATGAAAATGAAATGCTGGTTTGTTCCAGGAAAGTATTTACCCTTCTAAAAACTCGGAGCAGCATGAAGGCCACTAAGTTGGATATCAGATGTTACATTCTTAAATGTTATTACTCCGCTCATGTGTTTTACACAAAATGTGAATGACCCAATAAAGAGACACTGATGGAGTAAACATGCAAAACTGACTCTCATGTATTCCTTAAGTAAGAACAGGTCTGGTGGATTTGGAAGAAAAGTTTGTAGACTGGTGAACGTAGAGAACAAATATTTATAAGTCAGGATAAAAAACTTGTAAAATAGAAATAAAATGTTGAATACTTTGTGGTGTTGTTAAAAAGGGAGTACAACCGGTAAGAGGGTTGAAAATTACTGTTCTATTAATTCGCTTACAAAACAAGCAAGCCATTTAATTTGTGTGCTTCCAGCACACCGCCTGCACTTATAGTCATTGGATTAGGTTATGTTTTGAGTCATGATAACACTGTAGCAGTCTAGTTAGCCAGGAGTTAAAAGAGTTGTCCACTACTGGGATAACCCCTTTCTCAATCACCATATTTTCCCCCATTAAAATGCCAACACTTATACACACCTTCAGAGTCGGCACTGTTCCAGCAGTATCGGCACTCGCTTTCTTGGGGTTCACATAATATTGTTTCTTCACACGAGCATTGTGCCCAATTACTGCTGGCTTCACTGTCCCCACCTGTGAACGTTTAAAACAGGGGTCACAAACTCCAGGCCTCGTGGGCCGCCAACAGTGCATGTTTTCAGGATCTCCTTAGTATTGCACAGGGGTTGGAATCATTACCTGTGTATTTGATCACATTAACACCTGTGCAATACTAAGGAAATCCTGAAAACCTGCACTGTTGGCGGGCCTTGAGGCCTGGAGTTGGGGACCTCTGGTTTAAAACATCTAGAAGAAGTGAGTGGCAGCCCAGCTCTAACTTCTTCTTGCTGTTTGATTTATCCACAGGTGGGGATTGTGAAGCCAGCACTTATTGAGTGCAGTGCTTGTGTAATGTAACATTGTCATATGAGCCCCGGGAGAGCGAGTGTAAGGCTGCATTCACATCAGCAATTTTCGCCATTTGCTGCAGATCTGGCAGTTTTGCTGCAACCACACTCAGATAGCCATGCCTCACTTGCCACAGCCACATATGTCACAAAGCTGAGTGTATGCATTAAGCCCTGCTCACTCCACATAGCCACACCTACTTCACATACCAACACCCTTCCGATAGCCATGCCACTCCACAAAGCTGAATGTGCGCAATAAGCCCCACCCACTCTGCATAGTCACACACACTCCATATGGTCACACCCACTCCACATAGCCCTGCTATACATGGGTGTGCACTATGAAAGGGGCAGTGCTACCGGAAGATGGGGGGCTATGTGAAGGGGCAGGGCTGCAATACATACACACACATACATTCATTACCATATATGGGCGACATTACCATATATTAGCATTACAACCATATATGGGCATTACGCATGGGCCACGCTAGGCCTTATAGCTAGTGACACTATAAAATCGAGTGCAATAAATATTAGTTAGAAGTTCACATTCCTGATGTATTGTTATAGGATTATAGGGCCCTGCGACACCCACCCTGAGGAATGCTGTGCTCTTGTATATGTATATACTGTACATGCATGTGGATACTGAAGTGTCTCAGGTTTATATAGAGGTGTTTGATGATCTGTACATGGTTCTGTGTATCTGGCCCTCTAGTGGCCAAGGTCAAGACTGTTCCCTGGTCCCCATGAGGTTATGATAGTTATCGAGAAAAATCAGTAACGCTGTAAAGAAAGCAAGTGCAAATAGGGTCTTATCATTTAAAGGTTAGACGGCTTTGAAACCGTGATGGACACTGCTCACCTTGTAAAGTTGTGTAACACACAACCAGTATAGTAGGCATAAAATGGCGGCTGCTGCAGGACCCCCACTTCCACGTGCAATGTGGTCAACTATCTAGAGATTCCCAGGGACAATGTGCTGTCGGTCCGCGCTGCCACAGAAAACACATAGTCGAAGGCTTCAAGTTGTATCACATTTATTCGATCCATCAAATGCGTTTCAGAGCCTACTATGCTCCTTCATCAGGGAGTGATGAAGGAGCATAGCAGGCTCTGAAACGCGTTGGATGGATCGAATAAATGTGGTATAACTTGAAGCCTTCGACTATGTGTTTTCTGTGGCAGCGTGGACCGACAGCACATTGTCCCTGGAAATCTCTAGATTGAGAAAAATCAATCACCTTCCTTGGGGGTGGGACTTAGTCTATAAAAGGACTTCTTATGTAGCTTGCAGTAGGAGAGTCCCCAGAAGAACAAGTCTAGTGAAGCCCAACAGATAAGCTTCCACTGTAATTTGTTTGGACCCTTTTGGCCATCGGGGATCAGTGCCTAGGACCTGAAACGTGGACAGTGAACCTAGTAACATGTTCCTTTGGTGTGGTGCTCCCTCTGTCTGCCTCGGGCTGGTGCCTGTAAAGCAGTTATCCTCTCTGGTGTCTCTCTGGTGGGTCCTTAACAGATACTCGGGTGAACTTGTCGCTACTGCAGAGTGGTGATGTCTTATATAAGGAGTCAGGAGGTACCAGGGCAAGGGGGTCAGCTTTCTACCAGGTATGAAAGTTTGAACATCCCTGTTATTGTAACGTTGAAGACTTGTATCCATGTTTGATGAGACTGTTCCACTAAACTTGGTTTACTATACTATATATATATATACTAATACTATAATTGACTCTGTAAATAATTTGGCCCTCTGCGAGGGCATTTTGGGACTTCATTGTGGCACTAGGAAGAGGAAGCCAGCTGGAATAGTTTCAGTCCGATCAGGACTGTACTGCGGCCTATCTCACCATTGACTACTCAGGACCCCTGGCGCCAGCGATCTAACAGTGTTGGTACAGACATAATTTGAACATTAAGGCTCTGATTCATGTGTGCTTTTGTTTAAATCCCTTATTTTTTTGTGTCTTGTGGTATTTGTTGACTTTTTTAGCACATGTAAATCATGAATTTTGTACAAAATCAAATATGCTCTTTACTTTTGTCTTTAACCTTAAAGAGGACCTGTCACCAAACCAGGCATGGTGATCTAATTACAGCACTGGATGCAGCATGTCTGCAGCATCCAGGCAAGGGGTCCCCCAGCACTTGAGCAGCCCTGTACCCCGAGATAATACACTTAGAAAACTTACATGCTCCAGCCAAATAGGAGGTGGCTAGAGCCTGGAGCCGAAGGGCAGATTCACACCCCCTGCATATTTAATCTGCCCACCGCGGCCAATCATTAAACTCTGTTTAATGCTGCTGAAGAGGGAGAGAATGATTGGCAGCGGTGGGCAGATTAAACATGCAGGGGGTGTGAATCTGCTCTTCGGCTCCTGCCTCGGTCCACCTCCTTAATGGCTGCAGCATGTAAGTTTTCTAAGTGTATTATCTCGGGGTACAGGGCTGCTAAAGTACTGAAAGACATGCTGCATCCAGTGCTGTAATTAGATCACCATGCCTGGTTTGGTGACAGGTCCTCTTTAAATTTGTGCCCAAATTTCAGTCTTACCTAAACTACTGGTGGGACAATTGTAATACAAACATTTTGCAACTTTTTAAAACGTGACAACAGATGAGTACCCTGAAAATATCTGGAAACCTCAAATCCTAGCCACAATGAATAACATAAAAAAAATTCAAGATGAATAATTATAAAATCGACTTATAAAAATGTTCAAATTAAAATAATAAAAATAGTAAACAAAAAAAGGCACAAATGCAAAAATGGAGTGGGCCATAAGAATTCCACCTGCAAGATCTTTCCAAAGGTTGAAAAGAAATACATTTACTGCTGTCTGTAGAGGCCAGACACAGGGGAATACTTACCAATTCAATTCACCTAAATCCCAAATATGTTTAAAAGGAACCTGTCAGAAACATTTATACCCCCCAAAATAATTTTTATCACTGTGTAGCCCTTTAAAAGATAAGAAAGTTGCTGCACTTATTACACAAAAGTGCTGTTACAGCAGTTAGAGATGTAGTTTTGAAGGTCTGTGTATAATTATTTTGATGTACACTGGGGCATGAAGATGCACTTACAGCTCCTCATCCTCACTCTAATAATAATAATAATAAATCTTTATTTATATAGCGCCAACATATTCCACAGCGCTTTACAATACAGTGGGTAATAGATGAAAATACACAGTATAATACAGTATGAAAATACACAATATAATACAGTAATTCCAGTAGAGAAATAATACAGTACAATAATAGGAAACAATACAATAAGCATAAAATCAATGTAAAAAATACAATACAATAGATAAAGCAAAAATAAAGGTGACCCTGCTCAAGAGCTTACAATCTACAAAGAGATAGGGGTTATACAAAGTACAGGGGCTTATAACACTGATGGTCCAGGCATCTTGAGGAAATGGGGGATAGAAATAAACTTACATGAATGATCACCAGACAATCTGTGTAGAGCTTTTGGGTTTGGTGGAGTTTGAAGAAGAGTTATGTCCAGAGGGATAGTGAATGGGTTATGTACAGTACAAAGGACTTCTATTAGGGAGCATGATAGACCACCTTGAAAAGATGTGTTTTTAGTGAGCCTCTGAAGCTATGCAAGTTGTGGATGGTCCTGATTTCTTGGGGTAGAGCATGTATATCACTCTGTATATGCTACCATCTATCAAAGCCGACAACCTGTCAATCAATCAGAGGGGAGTGGTGCTTGGCAGCGAATACAGCATGAGGCTGAGAATGTTACGTATTGACTGCCTTCAGCCAATAGGTTCTGCTGCTGTAGTTAAAACCAAGCCTTTTTCCCTCAGGATGGCTCTGCAGGTGGAGATTGCTGAATATTTGGTGGAAGTGACTAATAGCTCAGTTGACATGAGGGGGTGTGCCTCAGCTTTCTGCTTTCCAAACCTCGGCCATAAATACTTCAGTTCCTTCCTCCAGATGTCGCTGATTCAGTTCATTCCTGATCTGAGACCTGGTGTGTGCAGACATTATCCCTGGAGCTGCTGTTATCCCCTTCATTTGAAGCAGCTGGGTTCCCTGGTCTGTGGGTGGAGGTGGGGGGTTTGTGCCTAGGTCTTTTCAGGAGCTTAGGAAAAAGGGTGGCAACTCAGACTTCACCTTTAGAGGTACCTCCGAGAACAGGGTTAGCTAGGGACCCCCACTATCAGGGTCAGATTAGTTCCCCTGAATCATTTTGTCAACCTCACCATCCAGTTCCTGATTTCCTCTCCCCCTTAAGCATGACAGAGAAACTGTAAGTGCATCTTCACACCCAACTGCTCTTCCAAACAGATATTTACAGGACTTCAAAATAATGATTTCTTGCTGCTGGAGCATCACTTTGGGGTCATAAAGAGATCAACTTGCATATCTTTTAATCTGCTACACTGACATATCAATGTATGGGGATGTAGATGTTTCTGACAAGTTCCCTTTAAATACTTACGCTAAGTTGGACTAAGTTCAACCACATTTTTTGCAATTTTGATCTCCTTTGACAGCAGTTTGTATCATGATTCTGTATGTTCTGCATGAAAATCTCTTGATGAATTCATGAACATTTTTTCCAGAGTCCCTCTGCCTCGCACCCCTCACTGTGTAAGTCCCTGATGCGCTAATAAAAGAAGATGTTCCTGTGACCTGTGTGCAACTTCATTCTTTATTGAAACACAAACTTTTTTCATATTTTCTATTCTATGCTGATGAGTGGGGCCGGCAGGGAAGGGTTTTTTCGGATATCGGGACAGTGGCTTCGGTGGGGGATCACGGCTGGTCGGGTCCTGGTTCCGTGCCCTGGGCACTCAATTGGCTGATGGAGATGAGGGTTGGGGATAGGGAAACGTGACGCCACCTGTGGTACCTGGTAATATGGTTACCAGCGCTGCAGCCAGCCGCTGAGGTGATGGTGAAGCAGCTTTGGTAGTACAGCTCCCCACAAGCGGAGCTTTTACCTCAGGGCAGCGGGGTGGATGACAGGAATCGTATTCCTTGGCTCTGTGGTGCTGCAGGAGCCTCCCGGGAGACGGATTAAAGGAGGCCGGACACCAGATTAGCTCAAACAGTTCTTTACTGGTACCAGATGATAAGGGTACGAGTTACAGTCGGGCTCACCGGGGATTGTAGCCGTGGATTTTGGAGGCTTTTCCAGAGTCTGTCAGAGGTGTACAATAACTTTCTTGGTCTGTGTTTTGCTTTAGCTCTCTTGTCAACCACACTAAAAAGCCCAATCACCGTCCCCAGGTTTGTTACTAAAAGGTACTTCTGACTCCCTTCCGGTACGGACAAGAGCAGTGAGAAGACAATCCCTCCCGTCACCGGTATTTAGTCCTTTCCCTTGTTAGTGTCTTGGACCCACTTTGGGACAGAGGTGGGATTTAGTCTTGTAGTGCTGTGGCTCCTAATTATAGGCCCACAGCTGGTCTGTGGTTTGGGATGAATTGTAAACTAACCGCCTAGGTTCCGGTTTACCGGTGTTGAAATGGACTTTCCAGCTGGCTCCAACCAGTGCTGGAATGTCCCCCTTCATTGTCTGGGTCACCTCTTTTTTTAGAGATGCCCTTCTGTCACAACTGCAGGGTCCCCTGCGTCCGTCCTTTCTCCTTTTCTGTCACCATCTGACTGAGTACTGTCTATAACTGTCACTCACGTCTTCCCGCTGTTCTAGGCTCCACCCCCTGGGACCTACTGAATACCAGTCCCCTGTGTTAAGGTGTCCTATGAGCTTGTTTTGGGTGCAGACTCTGTATTTTCCTCCTCATCCACGACTACGGAGGCACTACACCTTCTGTTTGGGGTGCAGTACCTCCCTGTGGCATCCCGCTAGAGGGGCGCCACACTGACACGTCCTGATATGTAAATTATTGAGTGTCTTATACCTAATAGATGTCTATGTGGGGAGGTAATCTGTCAACATGGAGACATTTGGTTAAAGTTGAAGAACTGAGGACTTTGGCCACCGAGAATATACAGCAATGACTTCCTACAGTGAGAGAATCTTTGGAGCAACAAGAAACTCAAAATCATAGTGTGACGCCCCACTAAGAGTGCATCACAAAAGGGAACTGCACCCCTGACTGAAGATGCGGTATGCTTTGTTTTGGTAATGGGTAGAATAAGCTTGAAGCTCCAGCACCACATGCAAACATTTAGTGTTAGAGGACCAATTAGATGCCCGTTATTAGGGTAACCGGTCCTGGTGGGAGGAGAGGCTAGGTGATAAAGCAGTGGGGAAAGCAGCAAGGAGTTAGTTGAGTAAGGAGTTGATTAGAAGTGAGTGCAGTAGAGCCAGAAGTTAGTGAAAGAAGCGGGAAGGAGAAGCTGCAGATGAAGCAGAGTTGGAGAGCTACAGAAGAGCAGAGAGAAGCTAACAGGGAGGGCACCTCCACCTGGTGACCCAGAAGAGAAAGGGGCTAAGAACAGAATGGGTAACCGAATATCCTAGCCCTGTCCAAACCCGGAGTACTGGCTCCGAAGTGGCTCAGCCGGCTACATCCCTGAACCACAAACCCAGAGTGGTCGATGACTTTCTAGGAGCATGACCGAACAGCCCTACACCAAGCACGGTCCTCACCAGAAGCGCTAAACAGAGTTGGGGTCTCCTTGGAGAGATAAGGGGATCTCATATATCTCGATGGGCCTGGTCTAAGAAGCGGGATCCGTGCAGGGCAACAGAGCAAGGGACAGTGAGCGTGATAGGGAAGGATGACCAGTGGAGCTTCAGAGGGACACTGCTCATTGCCAGAAGCACCCGGTCCACTACTCTGCAAAGAGAACTGCATTACACTGTAACCTTGCAGAATACCAGAGTAAAATACCCATTCAGAGTGAGCAACATGTCAGTGATTTCTTCCTTGAACTGTGATTTACCTGCCTTGCTCCACAGTGACTGTGCTGCCATACTCCACCATCCATCTCTACCTCCAACACCCAGGGGACTCTGCTCCTCCTGTAGGTAGGTACTCCATCTTGCTGCCGCCCATCACCCCGGAGGTTCCCGCAGCGCCGGCTACGATATCATGGATGAGGGGTAGAATATGTCTTTTCAATTTTGTATACCTTGAAGCATAAATGTAGAAAATTATTTTTTAAGAGGAAGTAATTTACTTATTAAATGGACACATTATCTTATCATTGTAATGGTGATTTAAGATTTGTGTAAACTACTGTTAATGTGCCATTGACGGATGCTATTTTTTCTCCAGTTCGATTACATCTTGACGCTTTTCTCTGAATTGTATGTGGGTCTGATTGGCTCAAAAATACTTATAGTACCAATATTCTCACATAAAGGATGATATCCTTTCACAAGTGACAGGACACAAGCACACAAAAATGGCGAAAGAATGATTCACACTGAGTTATGGACTTGTGGCTTCACAATCAGGTAGACAATCAGAAGACAAGGGTTAAGGAAATACAGAAAAATGCAAAAATGCAGTGCAACATGCAAGATCTTAGTATACAAATAGTTACATGATGTGGACAACTGTATTGGAACATATATCTTAATCACATAAATTTTAATTCAGACCCAGTTGTTGGAAATTATGTCTGCCTTTACAAATATTTGGGACTTAATGGCCAATTGAGAGCTCAGTAATCCAAGCACAGTCCTGTAATAGGATGGCACCATTGTAACAGGTCAGTTTATGACATTTCTTCCCTCCTAAATCTTCCTTCATCACCTGTGAGTGATATATTGAGAAGTAGAAGGAACCACAGCAAGTCAGCCATGAAGTGAAGACCCTGTAACGTTACAGAGTGGGGGCCCAAGTGCTGAGGAGTAGAGTGCAGAACAGTCCCCAACTCTCCACTGACCCCATAACTAGAGAGTCCAAATCTCTTCTGATAATATCAGCACAAAACCTGTGCATCGGGGACTTCATATCATTGGTTTCCATACCTCAACGGTGACATGCAGCCTTATATCACCATGCACACTGTATAGATGGAGTTTAAAGTCATCAACACTCGACTCTGGAACAGTAGAAACATGTTATGTGGAGTGATGTCACCAGTCAGTTTTTGTAATGTATTGTTAGTATTTTTGTTCTGACTGAGCACCCTTGCTTCACACGAACCCCATAGCCATGGTGTGTCTGCTATCTTATTTTAGCCAGGCTTCTAACTAACCACACATGCAAATTTTAATTGCATATAGAGACATTAGGTTAGGTACCCGATACAGGAAAACACCTTGTCATTGGTTATCAGGCTCCCATGGATTGGCTAATATATTAGCTAGGTTTCTCCATTTTTCACATAATCCTAAGCAGTTTTACTATGTCTCATTTCCTGTTACATTCTACATTAGCTTCATGTATTTGCCTTGTCTAAGCATTTTCATAGCAGTTTTACTTGACCATGTTTCCCTTTTTCTTGTGTCCCAGAGTGCAGCTGTATTCTTTCTTATAGATGTGTTTTTTTTAGCTAGCACCTGTTCACACTTACTGGTGTCACTGAGTCTTTTTTTTTTTCATCTGGCATCTGATGGACAAGTCTGGGTTTGGCAAATGCCAGCATAACATTATTTGCTAGACTTCATTGTGCCAATTGTATTGGGGAAGTTTGATGAATAAGAACTTGACCAGCCACAGAGATCCCGGACCTCAACCCACTGAACACATTTGGAATAAACTAGAACAGAGATTGTGAGTCTGTCCTCCAACATCAGGATCTGACCTCACAAATGCTCTTCTGGATGAATAGGCAAAAACTTTCCAAAGACACCTAACACATCTTATGGAAGTCTTCCCAGAAGAGTGGAAGCTATTATATCGGCAGTGGGAGGTGGTGGTGGGAGTACCAACTCCATATTAATGCTTATGAATTTAAAATGGGAGGTCATTAAAACTCCTGCAGGTGTAATGTGGAGGTGTCCCAATACTTTTATCCATATAGTGTGTGGAAATCAAGACTCCATCACAAAGATGTTAATATTCTTTGTTTATTTGTCCTTGATTCTTCTTATAAAGTCTAGTGATTAGCTGCAGTGGTCGCCGATGCCCTGATTACTTCATCATCGTTGTAGGACTAGTGAAGACCATTGAGTGCACTTGCAGCTGTGAAGGATAAAATAAGTAATTATTTTACTGATCTAACACATTTCCAGCTGTTACTGTGGAGCAAATAGGTTCTTCACATTTATAACTAGACACATGCATAACAAAAGAGGACTTGGCACCAAAATACTGGCAAGACTTTGCGATATGTTTTGCTTTGTGTTCTGATGTTAAATGATCACCCTCCACCTACTCTGTAGAATGGGATGTGAAGCGGGAAGATCTCCGTGCCCCCCTCCCACTACTACCACTGACCTTGCAGCAGCCTATTGCCTGAGCCTCGGAAATAATGATTTGTTCAGACTAAACACAAAAGTTCAATAAATGCGTGAGACATTCCAAAACACAACCCTAAATAAAGAACTATAAAACCATAAATTGCTCTCGGGTCATGTAAGGTAGCTCATTATCCTTGTTCTTGTAAAACATCATAACAAATTAGTGGCTTGTAATTGTAATGTTGTTAACGTTATGTTGTGCATAAAGTTAAAAATTAAATAAAAATAAGACATTTAATTCTTTAGCCAAGAGTAATATGTTCCTAATGAAACACATTATTATTTCTTATAATAATGACCTAGTCCAGGTGTCGATCTCAAATGTGGAGGAACCCCAGCGTTATAGGGATCATTATGTTCTGTGTTATTGGTGTATCTGGTGTAAACCTCTTCACATCTATCAATACAGGTAATGTATATCTTACCAAAAAACATATAGGATTATGCATTTAGTGGGGTGTTTAGCCTATATGACTTAATTAGTTATATTAATTATACCTAATCCAAAAACTAAAGACTTTTTACACAAACCATAAAATATATATACATGTTATTTTTACAAAATTGGTAAAAGCATAGTATATATTAAAAACATATATATATATAACTAGGCATTAATGAGGCTAAAGGAGGGTACATTTGGAAGTAAGGAACAAAGTCCTACACAATCACATTATATGTATATAAACTCTGCTAACCAATAATAAAAAACATTGTAACCTACAAGGTCATCTAAGGATAATATAGGCATTAAACTTAGAACAATAGATGGTGTATTTTACTCACATATTTAGAGCTATAACATGAGATGTATGGCAAAGTATGCAGCTCAGAAGAGGCTTAATGACAGACATTGTATATACCTGTATATTTATACCAACAATAAAAAAGTCATTAAAAAATAGATGATATTAACCATTTATATATTTATGAGCAGAGGAATATAACCTTGGAAATGCATATCCACGGATTCATCCCACCCAACGCCTGTTGCGCAATGACCCTGGACTAAGCATTTCATTGTGAAACGTGCATTGGTTATCAGAGTTTATTTAGATATAATATTAAGATGTACAACTTTGTTCCTTACTTACTGATGCACTAACCTTTTGCTTCATGCCTATAAATACATTCATGTTGTAATGTTTTCCTTGCTTTTTATCAATTTTGTATCAATAAAATTATATATATAGTATGACTTGTGTAAAAAAAGTCTTCACACAATCACTTCTGACTTGAGCATTGCATATACAGGGTATGTCGTATAGAGGTTAAAAGCCACCAGACCAAATATGGGTCTTTTTTTTGTGTGATCATTTTTGTGGCCTTTTCTGTGATGGTGTGTCTAAGGGATCCTCAGGGGCGTGTCTTTATGCTGCTCTGTATGATTTGTCGCAGTTGATGAGCAAACAGACATTGGCCAATGTATGTACCAAGAACTTCAGAATTAAATAAAAAATTGGAGATTTTTGAGTTTTTTGAAAAAAACTTAAGTTTTTAAACTTTTTCCTCAAATATATATAGCTAATAGCTTATGTACATCATTGGTAATAGCTGTGTGCTGCAAGGACCTTTTTCATATTATATAACCCTGCAGCTTTGCTAGCACCAGTTCACATTTGTCTTTGAGTGTTGTGCAGTTTTTTTCTTGTTATTTATCATATGGAGTTGCAGGATCCATGCTGCAATGTGCACCCTCATTACCTACAGGTGATGGAGGGTCTAGATGGTGTCTGCCCACTTAGTAGTGGGGGGTGGACAAGGAGGATAGGGATATCAGCGTAGGACTCATCAGACCCTGAAGTCACTTTGTCGCAGTTGATGAACAAACAGACATTGGCCAATGTATGTACCAAGAACTTCAGAATTAAATAAAAAATTGGAGATTTTTGAGTTTTTTGAAAAAAACGTAAGTTTTTAAACTTTTTCCTCAAATATATATAGCTAGTAGCTTATGTACATCATTGGTAGTAGCTGTGTGCTGCAAGGACCTTTTTCATATTATATTATGACTTGTGTAAAAAAAGTCTTCACACAATCACTTCTGACTTGAGCATTGCATATACAGGGTATGTCGTATAGAGGTTAAAAGCCACCAGACCAAATATGGGTCTTTTTTTTGTGTGATCATTTTTGTGGCCTTTTCTGTGATGGTGTGTCTAAGGGATCCTCAGGGGCGTGTCTTTATGCTGCTCTGTATGATTACATTTTGAGCACCAGCCGCTTAGAAAAATGAAAAAAATGCACTAAATGAAAAAGACTCATATCTTTGGAATTGTATGGTGGATATAAAAATAACTAAAACCAGAAAATCAAGGGGTGCTGTGGGAATAAAAAAGAGAAAAACTGACCTGGTGACTGATTCTCTTTAACAGAGTATGCCTATTTCACAGTTTCTAAAGTAGCTGAGGATGCTTGCTTAGCTAGTTTTGTAACTCCAAAGTGTGACCTCCTCTTCATCTACAGTGGAAGTATGAAGCCCAATTTTCAACATAGCTTCAGGTCATAGAACCGGACCCCTGACATATCACACATTTATGGCTTATCTATGGGATATGCTATTAACATCTGAGATACAAAATTACTGTTTAAAATACATGGACATAAACAAAAAATTGGATGTGTTGGCTCAAGAAATGGCTCAGCCCATACTTGTATTGGTTTATTTCTGCATGGACAGGGCCGATTGACACATTTCTATGCCCTAGGTCAAAGCATGTAATTCTCTTGCCCCCTCTCCTTGGCATTGTTGTCACTCACCACTACTAACTATGCCCCCTTATGACGTCTCCTTTCACAGTTAGAAGCTACGGCGATGATGGAGATAGAAGCAGTGAGCTGACGCTGCACTCACAATCTACCACAGTGTCTGTCACCAAGGATCCAGGGTGTATTCAGAGGGAGCAGCGATGTAAGAAACTGTAGTAAATAACTGCAGTGGTGCCCTCTGTGAATGAGCCCGTCACTGGATATAAATTTAAAAAACTGCTTCTTAAATGGCCTTTTCAAAATAAATCTACAAAATTTGTAAATATTTAGTTGCTGTTTCTTCTGTTTTTTTTACGCCCTGCTGACTGCTGCGCCCTAGGCTATGGCCTTGGTTGGCCTTTTGGGAAATCCAGCCCTGTGCATAGAACATTGAATCCATTCGCACAGCATCATCTACTCATGTAAACGAGCTAATTTAATTAAGGTTAGATGTGAAAGAACCCTAAGGGTATGTGCGCACTGGCCGGGATATGGTCGGATTAGGTGTGTAAACCGCCGGTCGGTTTACATAAATTTCATGTAAATTTATGTTAATCCAAACCGGCGTTTGGATTAACATTGAAACCTATGTAAACCGACACCCGGTGTCCACACATCGGCGGTTTACACATGCTCATCCGTTGCTAACCCGCTGGGTTCCCAGCGGGTTAGCAAAGAATGAGCATGTTCTATAATCCGGCCGGTTCTGCAGCGGCTGCAAGCAGAATCATGTACTGCTTCCAGCCGCCGCAACACCGCCGGCGCTAACCTGCTGGCCACCCGCCCGGCACCCGCCCGTCACCTGCCGCACATACCCGCCAGGAAGCCGGTGGACGGCTCCGGAGCTTCCTGGCGGGTCCGCCCAGCCACCGCCGACCAACCCGCCAGCAAGTGCGCACATACCCTAAGGCAGTGATGGCGAACTCCAGGCCTCGAGTGCCACCAACAGTGCAGGTTTTCAGGATTTCCTCAGCATTGCACAGAGGTTGGAATCATCATCAGTGCAGGTGATTATATTATCACCTGTGCAATATAAGGAAATCCTGAAAACCTGCACTGTTGGTGGCACTCGAGGCCTGGAGTTCGCCATCACTGCCCTAAGGGTACCGTTACACAGAGATATATTGCTTACAACTCACCGGTTGCAGTGAAATCATGGACACATTGTTCCATTTTATACACGACAACAAAATGCAACAATGTGTCCATGATTTCACTGCAACCAGTGAGTTGCAAGCAATATATCTCTGTGTGTAACGGTACCTTTACAGCCACATATCTAGCAATGGTTCCCTACGTTCGTGCATTTCAAAGAGAAACACAAGATTTGGCTCCTGTAATTATTTTTCCCCATTTACATTCTAACATGCCCTGATTCTGTTACCCTATAAATGAAAGGTGCAGTAACGGTTTGTCCCACTTGTAGCTTTCATTGTACCATGTCACAATAACAACCATATTATCCCAATGATCCTCATTATTTTAATTAGCCCGGGAATGTTCTGCCTATGTCTATGTCTGTATCTGGACTGAATCACTTTCCTTTGTTTGATGTTTTTATGTTTCTTTTCGGTAAAGTACCTTTTTACTGTATAATAAAATATAAATATGTCTGTAACATGCGGTTTATGTTTACACACCGTTCAATCCTCCCCATTTGTGGACCTTATGTAGACTATCTCAAATTAAAACCCCCAAGAGGTCTCGAAATTACAGCTTCTATTGGCATTAGTGACCTTATACAGTATAAGAGCTCTGAATCCATAGCTATTACTTTACTATTCTTTCGATAGTGCTCAAGTATTATTCCCCATTACAAGATATTCTCCTGTAAGTCATACTTCTAGAGTTTACAGATTTTGTGTATATTTCTAAAACAAAGTCAGAATTTTCAAAAAAAAATAGCATTTCTAAAAATTAGCATTTCTCTGATTGTAACACCCCATATTGGGGTTGCAATTAACATTTTGATCATTGTTTATTCCTTTGTTGGTTGGAAGGCAAGGTGGCAATAGATCTGGACCTCTAGCATTGATTTTTTAAAGTTTTTTTTTAATGTCATTCATTATGTGGGATAAAATGAAGTAATGAAGAATTTGATAAGAGATTTCGTTATAATCCAGCTCCAGAGCTGCTCTGTATTCTGATTGTGGCCACGGCTGACTACTGCACATCTTCCTTCTATTGATTTGATACGAATGTGTGTAGGAGAATAGAGATCAGTGACCGCACTCCTGTTCCAAGAAATCCATATGATTCAGGTTGTTAGAATTCTGATGATGGTTTATTTACACGTTTACGCTTCATCAGGTGCCAGGATAGGTGCCGAAACGCATTGGTGAATAAAGGAGATCGTTACTTTGGAACTTTGCCTTCCTTGTGACTTCTTGGAGACATCCATTCCTTGTGATTCCATTAAGACAGCAACGCGGACCGCGACACACTATCTTCCCTATATATAAGCGTTTTTCCACGTACGAGTGGTTGGTGGAGGTCCTGCAGCAGCTATAAACCGAATGCTTATAAACCAGTTGTGGGTCACACAACTGGATCAGGTGAGTGTACACCTATTGATATACTCACACAAACAGTGTCACTAGTGATAGGGCACTATTGCGCCTCTTGTCTCCCCCCTTTTTGTATTTATACATTTCCTTTTCAGGGCTTTATATCTAACTCTATTGATTCGAGAAAGAAACTATGCATCCAGCCTGGTATCATGGCACTTTCACCTCTGGAGATAGTTGTCAATAAAAGGACAGGTAGGTAATCCAATAACTTGAAATTTATGTCAAAATTATTTATTTATAAAAGACTGTAAAATGCATTCAGACGACTTCTTATCTTTTTTTTCAAAATGTACCTGATGAAGGCTACAATTAGATATGTAGCCAAAACGCGTTGTACAGTCCTTTTATAACTAAATAGGTTTCAACGTTCAAGTTATTGGATACAAGTCCTACCAGTCCTTTCATTGCTGACTATCTCCAGGAATGAAAGCTCCATGATACCAGGCTGAATCTCAGGAAAAGTATGAACCCAAGAAACGTGCGCTGCCTACCAAAGACGATAGATTGACAATTTCTCCAGGAACCTTTATTAGATAAAGGTTCCTGAAGAATTCTTTGATCTATCTTCATTTTTCAGCAGTGCACGTTTCTTGGGTCCATACTTATCCTGAGATTTTGCTATATACACCGCTGGATCTGAGCAGCAGTCATTTATGTTTGAGTGGTGGTTGTGACCAGCTCACAACCTAATCAGGTGAGCCTTAACAATCACACCATTTGTCTAGTCTATCGACAGATGAGACCCCATATTGCCCTTCTTCTTTATTATAGGAATAATACCAGTCTCTAAACACTGTTTCTTTCTCATGACTACCGATGTGGATCCAGCATAGGATTTACATAGTTTTCCAGTGTGAGCTGCACACTGTACCATAGTACAGAGACAGCCACAAGAAGAAAGTGTTCTATTTATGATTCCGTAGGAGTTTTAAGGCTTTCTTAGACCTTACACCTGGTGAGCATTCTACGTATATTGCAATACTTTGTAAAAACTAGTACACTTAGTACAAGCGCCGTGTTTGTCTCCTTCTCTTTCCCCGTCATAGGGTTTTACTCCAATTTTTTTTTATTGACTTGAGTAAGAGGCGGATGTGTAGTACCCAGCTGCAGCCACTATCAGAATACGGGGCAGCTCCAGGACTGAACATTTCCAGCCACTGGTGGCACGACAACAGCTGATTGGTGGGGTGCTGGGCATTGGACCCCAGCCAATCAGACTGATAGGCAGCACAAGGGGCCAATAAAGGTCTGATTTTATTTGATGCTCTGCTTGTGATTCATTTAGCACTCCACAAGCCGATAAAAAATAACCTTTTTTCCTGTGACTCTGGTATTGGCACTGATTACATTAAATTCATATGGAAACACATTTTGGCTCACCGGTGGTGAATCACAAATGAGAATCCCCTGTGATAAATTTTCGGTGGCAATATGATATGAATTAGCCAATGAATGATGACTTCAGTGTTTTTTTATAAGCCACATGTTAGGCTTTGTTCCTTTTTCACAATGGTGAAGACAAAGAAGCTGTCTGGGGACATCAGAACTGCTATCATTAGCAAACATAAGACTTTCAAATGGTATGAAGCCATCTCCAAAGACCTTGGTATTCCAGTTACAACAGTGCGTAATGTAATTAAGACATTTACCAAACATGGAATTGCCAAGAACCTCCCTGGACGTGGGGAAAATTGACAAGATATGTTGGTGCAAATGGTGGAGAAAAAAACACATCCAAAAACCTGAAATCCAACCTGGAATAGTCTAGGAGTCATGGTTTAAACAAGTACCTAAACCAAGCAGAGCTTTATGGGTGAAGACAAGGAAGGGACCATTGCTAAAGAAAAGACATAAAAACGAATGACTGATTTTGTCAAAGAGTACCTTGAAAAACACAATCCTTCTGGTAAAATGTTCTGTGGACAGATGAAACAAAAAATAAACCTTTTTGGCAATGCAAACCAACAGTTTGTTTACAGACTGCTCATTGAAATTTATAAGGAAAATAAACACCCTACTAACAGTTAAGCATGGTGGAGGATCAATAATGCTGTGGGGTTGCTTTGCTGTGTCTGGTACTGGAGGCCTTGACTGTATCAAAGGAATCATGAAATAAGAGAATTTAGAACAAAATGTCCTAGCCAGTGTATGAAAACTTCATATCATGTACCGTATATACTCGTGTATAAGCCGCCCCGTGTATAAGCCGACCCCCCTACTTTTGCCCCCAAAACCTGGGAAAACCTATTGACTCGTGTATAAACCGAGGGTGGACCCCAGCACAGGTATACAGTCCCCCCCAGTGGTATACAGCAGCCTCCCCAGTGGTAGTATACAGCAGCCATAGAGTATTATACAATAGCCCCAGTGGTCGTATACAGCAGCCTCCCCAGTGGTAG
This sequence comes from Allobates femoralis, assembly GCA_033576535.1. Taxonomy (NCBI): domain Eukaryota; kingdom Metazoa; phylum Chordata; class Amphibia; order Anura; family Aromobatidae; genus Allobates; species Allobates femoralis. The sequence goes on along the minus strand of JARQOC010000003.1, from coordinate 807,981,975 downwards.
TATACAGCAGTCTCCCCCTATGGTAGTATACAGCAGCCCCTCCCCTGTGGTAGTATACAGCAGCCACAGAGGTATATACAGCAGCCCCTCCCCTGTGGTAGTATACAGCAGCCCCCCCTGTGGTAGTATACAGCAGCCACAGAGGTATATACAGCAGCCCCTCCCCTGTGGTAGTATACAGCAGCCCCCCCTGTGGTAGTATACAGCAGCCACAGAGGTATATACAGCAGCCCCTCTCCTGTGGTAGTATACAGCATCCCCAGAGGTATATACAAAAGCCCCTCTCCTGTGGTAGTATACAGCAGCCCCCCCCTGGGCTAGTATACAGCAGTGCCCCCCCTGTGGGTATACACAGCCCCCCTGGGGTAGTATACAGCAGTGCCCCCCCTGTGGGTATACACAGCCCCCCCCTGGGGTAGTATACAGCAGTGCCCTCCCTGTGGGTATACACAGCCCCCCCCTGGGGTAGTATACAGCAGTGCCCCCCCTGTGGGTATACACAGCCCCCCCCCGTGGTAGTATACAGCAGTGCCCCCCTGTGGGTATACACAGCCGCCCCCCCGTTGCTGCCGCACACCTGTAAAAAGAAGCGCTTTCATACTTATCCTCCTGCTGTCACCACGCGCGCATCCTCCGCTCTCCTTGCACCCGGCATCCATCCATATGACCGCGCTCAAATAATGACGTCATTATTTGTGCGCGGTCACGTGGATGGACGCCGGGTTGCAAGGAGAGCGGAGGATGCGCGCGGTGACAGCAGGAGGATAAGTATGAAAGCGCTTCTTTTTACAGGTGTGCGGCAGCAACGGGGGGGTGGCTGTGTATACCCACAGGGGGGGCACTGCAGTATACTACCCCAGGGGGGGCTGTGTATACCCACAGGGGGGGCACTGCTGTATACTACCACGGGGGGGCTGTGTATACCCACAGGGGGAACACTGCTGTATACTACCACGGGGGGGGGCTGTGTATACCCACAGGGGGGCACTGCTGTATACTACCACAGGGGGGCGGAGGAGCGCTGACAGCAATGTAATATGCACCACTTCCCCTGCCGCTGATGGACAGGGGGATGCAGTGCATATTGCATTGCACTAATGAGCGGGAGCACGTGACTGCCCGCTCATTGTACAGCCTCCCCCACCTCCTCCAGCCCCCGGACACTGGCCCCACACAGTCAGCCGTCACTGACTCGTGTATAAGCCGAGGGGGGCACTTTTCAGCACAATTTTTGTGCTGAAAAACTCGGCTTATACACGAGTATATACGGTATTTATTTTTGTTACTTCACCATGAATAACAGCATGTTAATCTATAACGGTATTACTGATATTTAACATACTTACTTTGTTATTTGCATGTTATACAATTCTACTGCTATCGCTGAGTTTTAAACTCACCTATTTTTTATTAAATTTCGTAACCTAAAACATTAACAACATGGTTCAACTAATGTATAATTGCACACGTTCTAGAATCGCACAATGCGATAGATTTTGGCCTCCGTCTATTGGGATATAAAGAGCTAATTATAGTTGTGTATTGTTACGTTCATCATGTTCAGTGTTGTACATCAAATCTTCGTGGTCACAGCTGATTCATGATGTTAAAAAAACACTTTCAGAGCTCTATGCAATAGTTTAGGACTACTAAGGAACCATCCACTTTGTATGTCTATAAAAAAGGTTATATGAAATTCTAAGGAATTCTCTGATGAGTTTGGATTTCTCCGTACATGACTATTGGGGCCTCGTAGCCCGAATTCTCCCTATGTTTAATCATTTTCTGGAAGAACAGTAAAGCCCTCTCTGGTGAACTATTGGAAAGTGTCCACACTGAGAAAATGATACTCATAAACCTAAAGGAGTTCTGTTTAGTTTTTTGTCACTTTAGCCTCTGCTACTCCCTTCATTTTCTGCTTTTTTTACTTTTATGAGCAGAGAAATTACAGTACAGGATGCAACAATTGGGTCTAATTGCAGATGTCTTCTTGTGTCACTAGTTAGTGGCTCAATAATTAATGGTTTTCGAATTTCCCAGTAATCACAATAAAACTAACACCAGTTATCTGCAAGATTATGGGCATTCAACAGGTAGGGAAAGTGTTGTGCAATCAATTTTGTTTATTGTAAAAAGCATTGGGTAACATGTCACTTACACAAAAATTTTCTAAATTGCTATAAAATGTGTGGGAAAGACTGGAATACACATACACGTATTATCTTAGCAGTCAGGAAATATATAGCAGATATCTAAAAATAAATACTCAAATGTAGCAATGTCTCAATAGAAGAAAAGATCAGATTTGTCCGGGCAATGTCATGCTTTTCAACACTATTGGAATGTCCCTAAGGCTTCAGTGAAAAAGGTTAGACTCTAGTGATGAGCGAGTAGAAAGATACTCGGGCTTGGATAGCTCTAACTAAATACTTTGAATAAGTAACGAGTATCGAATCCAATGAAACTCAATGGGGAACTCACTCGAATCCTGAAACAGTTCAAAGTATTCGTTTAGAGCTATCCGACCCTGAATATCTTACTACTCACTCATCACTAGTAGACTCCCAAAAGAGTTGTCAAATCTTCCAAGTGCACTCTACATTCTCCCCAAACCTCAGGCAAGGTTTCTCCTATCGAGCAGGCATTTTTTCACAGAAGCATGGCTACTGTGATACCAATAGTAGCATTAGACTTTGCACCACATAGACTTCCCTACCAGAAAGACCTATCTCAAAGATGCCAAGTATAGATGGTAGAGTTGGGCAAAATGATTTGCAAGTTTTTGGTCTAGAGACCTTGTTTACACACTGTGGCAGCCAGACTAGAGTGCTGTGAACGTCTTCCTACCAGCTGGCATGCTGGATGCCTCTTCTCATTACATCACGGCAATGCTGGGGTTTATTACCCAACCAGAAGATGTGCCCTAAATGCCAGCAGATAGTAACATATTTGCAGGGTTCTAGTTTGGCTGCCACAAAGCTCCTATGTAACAGTCGGACAAGGGTTTCTATGAATCATTTTGCTCAACTCTAATGGAGTATTACATTCTTTCTAATTATAGAAAATGACAAGAAAAGGTTTTGTTGTTTTTGAATGTTTTAGGGATAAAATTGATGAGACAACTAAAGAAGTAAACTGGTGTCTCAGTGGTTAGCACTGTGGCCTTGCAGCACTGAGGTCCTGGGTTCAAATTCCACCAAGGACATTATCTGCAAGGAGTTTGTATGTTCTCCCCATGTTTGTGTGGGTTTCCTCCCACATTGTAAAGACATACTGATAGGATGTTTGGATTGTGAGCCTCAATGTGGACAGGATTACTGTTCTATGGAATTAATAGTGCTATACAAGGATCACAAATCTTGTTTTGTGCCATAGATGTCCAAGCTCAATTGTATCGACATTTTAGCCTATTACCCTGTTCCCCAGTTGACCAGTACCCAGGAACTTTCTCAGCATTGCACATTAAACTTGCAATATCTTACTTTGAATGTATTGAAAAGATATTTATGGTGGGAAGAATAGGGAAAAGTAGGACAACTGAAATCATCATAGAAACCAAGACTTTCTTTAGGAGTGAAGATCCAAACATAAGAAGATTGCATCCAAAAACTTGCAATGTTCATTCCGGTAAACAATCCGATGATTATATTCTCCATCTTTATTATATGATTATGATCATACACAGCAAAAATGAATTAGAATTGACTGTTTGAAATGCGTTGGTGTTTAAAGTGGATTCTATGTGTGAACATTATCATATAATTAAGGCAATGAATATAATCACCAAATTCTAAGCTGGACTGAACTTTTACAAAGTTCTGTATTTCTATCGTAGTTTGCTCACTTTTCTGGGTCCGGGTGGTGATAGAAGGGACTCACAATTTGCAGATGCATTGAGTCGGTGTGTCCTATGTAAAAGAAATTTGCATATTTTGATAATATTATGGTCACAAACATGGAAAAGTACTGATATACAACAGATAAACCTATTACAAGGGGTTCTTACAAACATCTGATAGTCTATGGGCATATATGGCATATATAGGGTGAATGATAGAAATGGCAAACATGTATTGTAAGGCTTCACCACCTTGGGACCGAAGAAGTCACTACCATTTATCAGTTCTTTCTAGGACAATTATTTCAATATGGATGTTAAAAATGACAAATGAACTAGGAGATCTAGATGATATCAGTTGCCAAATATATGTTTGCTTGCAAACTAGCTGCTTGTCATTTACTCACCCTTAGTCACTATTTTTATGTATAGTTTATACCTTGTGCACCACCACTTTTTTCATCATCTATGGGACTGGCGGAAATTGCTGAGCTTTGTTCTTGGCTTTCTCTATCAATTCTATGGTGAATGAATAAAGCAATGATTGAGTATGGATGCCACTGGTCCAGACCATTTTCTTGGAATAACATGGGTCTAAGAAGTCGGATCCACCCACGATCCTACACTTGTCACCTTTTCTGTAGACAGGTGATAATTTTCTACAGCTGGTCAACCCCTTCAAAGAAGTTATTGGCCCAGTTGTCTTCAGAGAAGACACCACATGGTTGGTGGCCTCTCCTAGGGTCTGAATCTTAGATGTAGATTGGATTCCCAACCAACCATTACCCCAGTCTTGCATATTTGTCATACATAAAGGTCATACATGGAATGAACCTCAACATCATATTAAGAGGAGAATGGGAGGAATAGACATTTTCACCAATCTGTATCAGTAAATACAGTAAGCGAAGACCAATAAGATCTAGTCTAGACCTGAATCTTTGCCCATTCCTACAACACCTGCCAGTATTCTTTGAAAAGTCTTAGACATCGATCCTGTGATCCTAGAAAATGTCCTTCATGTACAGATATAATCCGTAACTGCAATCTGCACAAACATCCTATTTTGCTTAGGAGTTAAGTGCTTGTTGTGATCTCCACATCTGAGTTTTGCTGTGAAACATAGTCAGGAGATGTTTATGAGCATAGTAAAATTAATCCCAACTGGGACATGGTCGAAATATCTGTTTGCAATTTAGAACAAAGAGCACTATCACTTGTATATGCCACATCAGACTGATTTATATCTTTTACTTTCAACTTTGTTCATTTGAGGTCTCCTCTGCATTGATGCCAGCTATGTAATCTCTGCTCTGCAGGAGAGGGCACTAATATAGTAAAAACAAATGGGTGAAGCAACTTCTGCTTTAATTTGTTATGTGTGGCCTGATGTTCATCCATAAAGTACTGCACTTATATAATTAGACCGTCACATGAGATGAATGATGCAAAAGAAAATCCAAAGCAGCAATGACAATATTTGTCTATAATATACGCTCCTGAACATTGAAATTGAAATACTGAGAAGGAAAAGTCATGGAGTTATAGAATCTCAAGATCAATATAGATGATATTGATGTACGAATGCTGAAGAAATGCAAACTAAATTTTCAAAACATCTTTTTAGTATAATATACTTCTACAGTTCTCTATAAATTATTAACTTCATGCACAGATGTTCTTGTACTTACACACTATGGTTGCCATTGATGAGACTATTAAAGGTGCACTAATGCACTTGGGCAAATCATCAAAATCTGCTTCTGGCAGTTTCCTTTACAATTACAGATATCCTTGATGGGAGAGTCTGTGTGGCCCCACCATGCTACCATGGCCTGCAGAGTCTCCAGACTTGTCCAGAGATGCTGCAGGCCATGGTCGCATGTTTGGACCTCGACGGCTGCTCACACAGTCGCTGCTTATGTGGTTTCCAGATGTAAACTTGAGGCTGGAATGGAGGTCTAGTGGATTTTCTACTTTTGTTTTGGAATCAATGATTGCCAAAGTTATACATGAAGACCACGAGGGCAATGCGATGAAAAGGCCTTCACAAGGAAACATCTTAATGGTCCTACTCCCACTATTATGGTGTGGGGTGGCAAAATGTCTGGTAGCTAGACCGTTTTAAAATTTATTCCAAGTGTGCTAACAACTCGGTGTTTCATTGATTTGGTGGTGGAATGAGTGATATGGACAATTTTGCAAAGTGTCCCAGGAGCCATTTTTCAACAAGACATGGCAAGGCCACAAGATGGTCATTCTACTGTGAAGCATCTCCAGGACAAAGTACCTCGTGGTCCGAGCTGCTGTGTTCATATGATAGAAAGACCAGATACAGCGGTATGTCTGAATATAGTAGTAGCTGTTTATTTTCCTACGCGTTTCGGAGTCGTATCCCAAACTCCTTCCTCAGGTGAGCAGTTCCTAGATTTCACCATTTAAAAACCTGTCTCCTAAAGGATAAGACCCTATTTTGCGCATTCTCACCCCTATTTTAGAATTCTACTGTGAAGAGCCTACATGGCCTAAATATGCTACAATGGCCTGCAGCATCTCTCAACTTGTCTCCTATCAAGCACATCTGGGACATCATTAATCAGCAATTTCAAAGAGATCTCCCAGCAGTGGATCTTGATTTGCCCAAGCGCATTCAGCAAAACATTCCTCAGACAACCATTAATAATATAGATAGCATCCAAGATGGGAAAGTTAGGGGATTTCTGTGAGTGGCGCGCATACTAAATTGACAGAGTGGTTTTGATAACTCTGTTTCTATTTTTTCATCGTTTTCTTTTTGTTAACATATCTGTCCATCCTGTGATTTCCATAACTCCATGACTTTTTCTTCTTGGGGTTGCAATTTCACTGTTGAGGCATGAACATATATACATACATACTTACAGTTAGGATCATTCATATTTCACATTTGAAATTCTAATTATTGTTGGAGAATCCCTCTACATTATGAGGGTCATCAAATAATAAGCTAATTGCAGGTTGTCCTGGTGTGTAAACCCATAACAATCAGCAGTGATCATCTAAAGAATATTCAGATTCCCTACAGTGCCCCTGTAGGTAAAATAAAGTATTACACATTATCTATTAAAATCAATCCTCTGTGAAAGGTCGGTTCACACCACCAATCTAAAAAAACAAGGGAGACAAAGAGGTGCAGATTGTGCCTTATCACTTGTTACCACCGAATGATAACCCCAGATGGACCTTGCTCACCTGGTTCGACTGTGTTCACCCACAACCGGCTTGCATGCCTGAGCTGACAACTGCCGCAGGACCCACACCGCCACGTGCACCATAGGGGAAAATCCAGAATCATCCAAGATAAGAGTGGTGGCTGAACCAGTTGAGCAAGGTCCATCTGGGATTATCATTCAGAATGTAACCCTGAGGAAGCTGCAACAATTAGCACCGAAACGCGTTGGTGTAAGGAGGAATAAAGGAGCAGCAGATACAAGTGTTGGCTCCCTGTGTATCTTTTGTCAGGCAGCAGCGCGGACCGGAGACACCACTCCTATCTTGGATGATTCTTGGTTCACACTACGGTACAATCCGATCCGGGGCTGTCCGATGTGAATCGAATAGCCCCGGAACGAATTTGCAAACAGAACCAGAGGGCTAATATGCTATATGCTAATATATAATGGGAGATCCAAGTTGGACAGATTTTTCGCCCCGGACACAAAAATGCTGCAAGCAGCATTTTTGTGTCTGGGAGAAAAATCCAAATACACCCGAATCCTCCTGGACAGATGGAAACCCATCCGGCCCCATAGCATACTATGTTCAATTCACATCGGACAGCTCCAGATCGGATTGGGCCGTGGTGTGAACCCAGCCTAATGAGTTGATTTGATGATTCCTATAAAGAGGATGTTGCTTCTTGTTGTGGATTATTCTGAAGACTATAGAAATCTTTACAAACCCACTGTTATGTAGATTCTTAATTTTGATCCTGAAAATTTTAACTGGGTGGTTCTAAGTTAAAAGTTTGATTATTTTCTGTTGAGCCTAAATTGGAAGATTATCTGAAAATTTGCTAGTTGAATTAACAGATGTTACTTTGGCATCAAAGCTGCTCAAAACTTAATTTTAATTGAAATCTGTCATAAGGATTTCACACCCCAAAATATTTATATATCAATGTAACTCTTTTGAAGACAATTCCAGCAATATGTTTACTTGGCCGGTCTATTCCTACATTACTGAGAAATCAGCGTTTGAATTGATATGCAAATGACATTGAAGAGCTATGTGTAGATCTGAAGCCTCTGTCACTCCATCTCTATTTCCCGCCCAGTGCTGCCTCCTCGTGATTGACTGACAGCTCTGTTGTCAACAACATGAAACTGTCAGTCAAGGAGACAGCGCAGGGTGAGGAATAGAGCTGGAGTGTCAGAGGCTTGACTTTTACAAAGAGTTCATCATCTTAATTTCATATCAATAAAAACACTGAATTCTCAGTAATGGAGGTACAGATGGGACATGTAAAGGTATTGCTGGACTGGTCTTTGATAGAGCTACTTGGATACATAAACAGTTTTGACAGTGAAATACTGTTGATGGACTCACTTTAAAGAAGATCTCAGTCCCCGATGATGATCCAATTGCAGAGTGTCCCACTGGTGGGTTCAATATTCTTGCAGCGCCTTCATAGGGAAAATATGACACTGCATAAAATGTATTTTATGTACTGTAATGTACTTTTCTCCACACTTGTACGTTCCTCATCTAACTGCCTGCAAGACTTGACCCGAGCATCCACCATCCTCTGGAGCTCTGCACCCCAAAACCTCCGACTGTCCGCTACACTCGGAACCTTCAAGCGGAACCTGGAAACCCATCTCTTCAGAACAGCCTACAGCTTGCAATGACCATGGTGCCACCTCACCACCACTGGACGAGGCGCTGCACCACCATTGCACCTGACGCTTCATCACCATTGGACCTGCCACTCCACCACCACAAGAACAGACCTAACCTGCTGTCTCTCCCCCCACTGCAAGGGCAGGGTCCTCTCTCCCCTCTGCACCAGTCTGTCACTTTTAGTTTGCTCATTGTATTTTTAACTTGTCTGTATGTAACCCCTTCTCATGTACAGCACCATGGAATCAATGGTGCTCTATAAATAATAATAACAATAATAATAATAATGTATTGAAATCAATGGGCTGTCTAATTAAATTAGTGAAAGTCCTAGGTCCCCCAGAGAAGAAAGCCCTCTTTGTAACCATATTAAGGGCTAATAATTACATAAGTGTCCTGAGTGCGCAACCTCCTTCTATGAGAATGTAGAATGTGGGTTTAAAGCGGTGGGAAATATGAAACAATACCAGGAGGGAATATTGACTTACAATAAGACATGTGATAAGTCATATTCACCACCGCCGATGGCTGAAACAAAGGGGAATGTGCTCAGTTGACCATATGTCTTTTTGGCTTTGTTCTGCTTTCCATGGGTAGGGTTAATAGACAACCCACAGCTGAGTGCTTCTTAGCCTTCATTTCTTCAGTCGGTAAGAGGTTTCAAACCCCTCAGAGCTCACATATTAATATTTGTGACTGATTTATTAATATTTATCTAAGAATAATTACTCTAAACTGTCCATGAATGTTCATATAGATGAGAATAGATGGTACATCACCACGAAAATATTCCAACAGAGCAGGTGCTTTATTCCTTCAATGTGGAAACCAGGTTACATAGTGCAGGGAGGGGAGGAGGTGCGGGGAGGACTACGGGCGCTCAGTTTCACGTGTGTCCACGCTTCTACGGGTCCACGCTTCTATGGACATCTATTCTCATCTATATGATTGCTGCTGACTCACAACAAAGATTGAGCAACGCCACCTTGGGGGTCTCCACACTTCGCTGGCTGTTGTGCCTAGCCCATGATGCTGCCAGTGCCCGGAAAGCCTTCTTCAAAGTGTCCCTGGATGTTAGAAAATGGATGGTCTACTGGTCTGGTAGTCCCACACCTGGTATCTACTAATGGAGAACAATAAGAGAATTACAAGGACTTGTCTACATCATTTTTTTTCTCTTCAGTCATTTCCAATAAACTGAAAATATTTGATACTTTGGCGTCTCTTCACCAATACACAAGACGACTCTACTTCTTAGCCGTCATCCCAGGTTTCTCAAAACAAAAACATACACAAAAAAATCTATAGGATTTACTTGTCTTGAAATTACAATACTCTGATTTTTTTTTAACATCGTCCAGGAGGTAAAACAAGAGACGTCAGACGAAAACAAATGTTACCAAAGAACTGCATTTATCCCTAATAAACTGCCTGATGAAATACGTGTGTGTCTGTATATATATCAACACTAGTGCAACCATACAAAGGAAACCTAATATTCTCAGGAAAAGAGGAAAAATGTTGAAAAAAAAGAAAAGCCTGAGACTTGATTCATAAGAGTGAAAGAATGTCACCCCACATGTTGCAACTTCCTCTGCCAATTTGAGGTATGCACAGGGATAAAAGAGTTTGAGGCCCTATCGAAAGAAAATTCACGGCAGATTGAACTGTTTTGCAGGCCACTGCCGCTGTCTTTAAAGTAACCTTTATTAAATGTATCGCTAAATAAATCAACATGTATCCTCTCCTATAGAACGGTATTACATACACCATTTTTCCTAGAAGTATTCAATTTCTGGTTTACAATGTAAATAGAATTCATAGTTACAGATAAAAAAATGAATGATAAAAAAGTTATTAGAATAGGTACAGGGGCTTATTACAGTGATGGTCCAGGCATCTTGAGGAAATGGAGGATAGAAATAAAGTTACATGAATGGTCATCAGACAATCTGTGTAGAGCTTTTGGGTTTGGTGGAGTTTGAAGAAGAGTTATGTCGAGAGAGATAGTGAATGGGCTATGTACAGTACAAAGGAATTTTGGCAGGGAGCATGATAGGCCGCCTTAAAAAGATGTGTATTTAGTGAGTGTCTGAAGCCAAGCAAGATGTGGATGGTCCTGATTTCTTGGGGTAGAGCATTCCAGATAATTGGTGCAGCTCGGGAGAAGTCTTGGAGCCGGGAGTAGAAGTCGAAGGTCATTTGTAGAATTTAGAGAACGGGTGGGGTGATAGACAGAGATGGGGGAGGAGATGTAGGGGGGTGCTGCATTGTGAAGAGCTTTGTGGGTGAGAACAAGCAATTTGAACTTGATCCTGTAGTGTATAGGCAGCCAGTGCAATGACTGGCACAGAGCGGAGGCATCTGAGTAACGATTGGCCAAATAGGTGATCCTGGCTCCTGCATTACGGATGGACTGTAGAGGGGAAAGTTTAGAGAGGGGGAGGCCAATTAATAGAGAATTGCAATAATCAAGGCGGGAGTGGATTAGGGCCACGGTAAGGGTTTTAGTTGTTTCCATGGTGAGAAAGGGGCGGACTCTAGAGATGTTCTTCAGGTGTAAGCAACAAGATCAGACAAGAGATTGTATATAGGAGGTGAAGGAGAGATCGGTGTCAAACATAACACCCAGACAAAGAGCCTGCTGCCTAAGTGTTATCGTGGTACCGCACACTGAAAGAGAGAGATGTCACATTTAGGGAGGTTAGTTGAGGGGGGAGCAAAAGAAGTTCAGTTTTGGAAATATATAGTAAAAAATATACAAACTAGCTCTCCATCGAAAGGAAGAATATTTTCTTATATAAAAGTATACAATTTGACATTAATGTGGTACTGCCATCAGCTTTCACAATTAAAACTGCAAACATTATTAAATATATATCCTAGAGCTTATGAGGCTGGTGTTACTACTTCAAAAATTTATGCTAGAATGGCTGTATAACACTTTATTTTTCACTGTCTAAAAATATAATAATAATAATATTTATTCATTTATATAGCACTATTAATTCCATAGCTCTTTACATCAATTTGTAATACTGCCCCATTGGGGCTCATAATCTAAACATCCTATCAGTGTTTCATTCAAGTGTGGGAGGAAACCAGAGAACCCGGAGAAAACCCACACAAACACGGGGAGAACATCTTTTTTAGTCTAGGGCTATAGCATCAGCTAAACAAAACATAGATTTTCAAAGAAAGTACACCAGCCTCATCAGGTCATCGTCAACTCTCACGCAGTTGTTCATCCTCCAGCGCTAGGTTGTCTGCCTCCTTCCAGAAGCGATTCAAATTGTTTTGATTGTAGACAAATGGAGAGGTTTGAGTCGCACCCTGAATCAAAGCCTAGGTCTTCTTCTGGCAGGGATAACTCCATTAGGATAACAACCTCTGGGACTAGGGAATTAAAAAATTGCCCTGATGGCACCAATAGATGTAGAACAATAGACTCATAGAAAGGTAGAGTTGGAAGGGACCTCCAGGGTCATTTGGTCCAAACCCCACTCAAAGCAGAATGCATACTAGACATATGTCTGTCCAGTCTCTGTGGGAACACTTACACTGAAGGAGAACTCACCACCTCGTGGCCGCCTGTTCCACTCATTGATCACCCTCACTGTCAAAAGGTTTTTTTTTTATAATATCTAATCTGTTTCTCCTCCCAGTTTCATCCCATTGCTTCTAGTCTTTCCTTGTGCAAATGAGAATAAAGCAGATACCTCTATGGTGTGACAGCCCTTGAGATATGTGTAGACAGCTATTAGGTCTCCTCTCAGTCTTCATCTTGGAAGCTAAGCACTCCCAAATCTTGTAACTGTTCTTCATAGGACATGGTTTACAGACCGGTCACCATTCTTGTCAAAATTCTTTGAATTTGCTCCAGTTTGTTGATGTCTTTTTTAAAATGTAGAGCTCAGAACTGGACAAAGTATTCCAGATGAGGTCTGACCAAAGAGAAGTAGAGGGTGATAATGACTCCACATAATCTAGACTGTATGCTTCTGTTAATACATCACAGAATTATGTTTGCCTTTGTTGCTGCTGCATCAAACTGTTGACTCATGTTCAGTCTGTGTGTGATCTATTAGTATACCCAAGTCTTTTTAACACATGCTATTGTTTAGCCATATTCCTCCCATTCTGTATATGCTCTTTTCAGGTTTCTTTCCCAGATGTAGAACTTGATGCATAAGTTGCTGCCCTTTTTTCTAGTTTGTTTAGATCTTTTTGAATGCTCTCTCTTGCTTCTCTAGTATTAGCTATCTGTTAGCTTTATGTCATCAGCAAATTTAGTCAATTTACCCTCAATTCCTTCATCCAATCAGTGATAAAGATGTTGAACAACAATGGGCCCAGGCAGAGCCTTGTGATCCACATTTTTCTAACTGCATGTGCAGACATTTATGACCACTCTTTTGATCCGATCACTAAGGGCCCTTTCACATCAGCGTTTTTTGAAATTTGCGGCAGATGCGGTGAAAAAACCGCATCTGCCGCAATTACCGCATACCGGCTCCACTTGCGGCGCGGTTGCGGTAAACGCAATGCAAAGTATAGGCGTACTTGCGGCAGGTGCGGCAAGTGCGGTTTTGCACTTGCGGCAGGTGCGGCAGCGAAAAAAACGCGGCTGACCGCGGTTTTTTTCGCTGCCGCACCTGCCGCAAGTACGCCTATACTTTGCATGGCGTTTACCGCAACCGCGCCGCAAGTGGAGCCGGTATGCGGTAATTGCGGCAGATGCGGTTTTTTCACCGCATCTACCGCAAATTTCAAAAAACGCTGATGTGAAAGGGCCCTAAGCCAGTTTTAAATTCACCTAGCAGTTGCATTGTCCATTCCGCACTTGGTCATTTTTTCAATAAGGATGGTATAAGATACTTTGTCAGGTACTTTGCTGAAGTCAAGATATACTATATCAATTGCACTTCCCTGATCCCCTAAGCAGTTATTTTGTCATAGAAGGAAATTAAGTTAGTCTCACATGACTTATTAATTATAAACCCATACTGGTTCTGGTTAATCACTTCATTCTCATCCATGAACTTGCATATATGTTGCTTAATAATTTGTTCAAAGATTTTTTGTGGTGTAGAAGTCAGGCTCACAGGTCAATAGTTCCCTGGGTCCACCTTCTTCCCCTTTTTGAAGATGGGGACAACATTTGCTCTTCTTCAGTCACCTGGGACTTCTGTTCTCCAAGAATTTTCAAAGATTATGGAGAATGTTTAAAAAATTTCTTCTGTTATCTCCTTCAGTACCCTGGAGTGTAATTCATCTGGGTTTGGAGCCTTAAATTAATTTATGTTAACTAAGAACTCCCTCTCTATCTCTCTGTTTATTGATAGCCTGGATTATTCTATTCCTTTAATAGTACAGATTAGTTGATTACATTTACTTTCTGACGGGTTGCCAGCCTGGTTCACCATAGAGGTCCCTACGCACAGCACAAATAACATGAATAGGGATTTAGTAGGTGTTTTAAAAGCTATGTCATCTCACACAATTGGTGGAGATGTGACACTAAACTTTCATGTGAGAAAAGTAGTGGGAATCAGATCATATATTTTGAGGTTCCATGTTTTGTGGGGTGGCTCCTCAGGCTATGCGCACACTGGTCGTTTTTACAGTGCTTGTGATCTGTTTTTGGTACTGTGTTTGTTTTGAAAGTTGCACCAAAAATGGATCAGTCACTGCATCTGCCAGCAAAGTGTATGTGTGACTCACCGTAGCCGGGGTCTTCACGTCTCGGGCGTTGCTTCTCCCGTCACGGTTCTGCACCCGAGGCTGTGAGGCCCAGTGGTCCAGATCAATAGGGGGTTGGCTGAATAGATAAGGTTTGATTATTCTTTTCGTGATGCCACCTGCGGGAATTCCAGTGATTTCACTGGCGCTGCTTGGGCCTCCGGGGGATGTTCGGCAGCTAGATGGGACGCTCCCCACAGGACGAGCGGGAGTCCCCGGGGCCAGGAGCTGCACTTGGTGGGGAATGGCAGCTGCTGCAGTACTGCGGGTAGAACCAGGAATAATGCGCCGACACACAAAGTCTTTTAGGTACCTTTACTGGTGGCAACAGGTACACTCAGACCGGGTGATGAGGTTGACACTCCTGGAGTTTCTACAGCAATCAGTGTGTAGGCTTCCTTTCTCTCTCGTTCTGGTGAGGTCGGGTGGATATGGAATCCTGCCGGACCGGGTTGTACGTTTGGTGGAACGTGATTCACCTAGTTAACTGCACTGAGGGCGCTATAAAAGGGATCGGGCTGATCAGTGATCTTCCCTGGGCTTTCGTCTGTGGGTGCTTCAGGTGAACAAGGGGCTAAACTCCCTGTTAGAAGTGCTGTTTCTTTGTGACTGGCGTGGTAGCTATCACTGCTCGGTTCCAGTAACCGGATGGTGAGGGAGAGTTAAGATAACTCTTGTGTCCCTGAGAGGTGCTTTCCTCCTGTCCTTTGACCCCAATTACAAGGGTCTCTCACTTGCTGGGTATGCTGGTTTGGGCCTAGTATGGCGCCAGAACCAGCAACTGCACACATCCTGCAGCTCTCCTAGCGTCTGCAGACTCTGGTGTTTTTGCCTCCAGGACCCTATTTATAGGGGTAACTGGCTCAATGTGACCAGTGGAGCTCCCCCTAGAGGCCTGGGGTGAAACAGGGTGTTCTAAGGTGTTGTAAGTGGTGAGTGTTGCTTGCTATTTCCACTCCATTTGTGTACCAAGGGTTCTGTGGTGCCCTACAGGGTGCCAGGGTGCCACATGTGATTTTCAAAATGCTGTGCAAAAATTAGCGTTTTTGACTGCTGCATTAGTGGTGCAGAAAGTGCATCCAGAAAATAATAAGCGTCAAGTAGTGCTCCGTTTTTCTGCTCTGCTTTCTCTACTGACTCTATTGTAATAAATAAAAAGCATCACAAATGGATGGTATTCCCATAGTCCATTTGTGATGCTTTTTTAGTGCGCTTTCCACAAAAAACGCTCCTATTTTTTACCTTCCTCATCGATCACATGGCATGTTCAGGGGATGTATTCCCTCTGGGCACTGAGGACTGGTAACAGGGCTTGTGAGAACTCAGAAGGACGTGGCCATGTGACTGAGTCAGCTGATCTGTTACCGCTTGTTATTACGGAAGTAACACATTGCTGAACACCGCGGATCTTGGGGAGGGTAATTAAGTGTGTGTGTTGCCCTTATGGAATAGCACTGCATGTTTGCTTTGAAAAAGCAAAAGCGCAGCACAAAAAGAAACTGAACAAAAAAGCAACATAAACGGATGATGCGTTTGTGATTTCTTTTGGCTGCAGTAAATGCACCCAAAATGGATTAACAAAAAAGAAGCACAAAGGCCACTGTGTTAACAAAGGCCTTAGCACTTGTGTTTCTACTAAGGTTAGAGACAAAATAACTAAAGGGGTGTATGTGAAAATGTGGTCCCTCCATGTTGTGGATCAAGTGGACAGAGAGCACATTTTTTAAAATACAATAGACAATAAAAAGGAAAGCTACACAATATTGGGGTTTTAGATTAAGGTTTTTGCAATAATCCACCATTTAGGCTGTGAACTGAATCCAAGTAAAGGTAGAGAGCTTTTTGCATATCGGGACAAGATGTATGGTGTACAAAAGCTGCATAGAGGTGCGACTTGGTGGTGCCATGATGAAAAATTTAGGCATGGGTTGGTTTTCAGTTCAGTGGTTTGCAGGAAATAGTAGCTTTGCTTACGATTGTTATATGTTCATCACCGCATACGACCCTGGATATTCAGAAAACCCGTTGGCTAGAGCATCTAACACAATCCAATTCAGAACCAGTCTGAAGACTCTAGTAAGGAATTTTTCTCCTTATTATAAATCCTTTAAAATATCATCAGGGACGAGTAACAGAGCTCTGCCATGATAATATTTTAAAAGATTTCTAACAAAGAAAACATTGTTTTTACCGGAGTCTTCAGTCCAGCAATTTAGTGGGCTTCAATAGCAATCAATATGTGGCTGCAAATTTACACACAAGTTATTGGTTTGTGAGGTTGCCCATTCAACACTTTCAAGAGTCAAACCACTTCTTCCAAACTAAGGCTGGCTTCACACCATGCTGTGATCCGGTCCGGGGCTGTCTGGTGTAAACCAGACAGCCCCGGACCGGATCAGCACACAGAACCGGAGGGCAAAATGTGCCCTCCGGTCCTGTGTGCAGCCGGACGCAGCTGCAGTTGCTAATGATTCAGGACCACAGCTGGCAGGGAGCTAGCCGCGGTCCTGAAATCACAGCGGCGTGCAGCCACCAATGTCCGGTTCCCGGTCCTGGGCAATCTGGCCCCATAGGCTCCCATGTTAGGGAGTGCCTGATTGCCCCGGATCCAGGAGGATTCGGGAGAATCCGGGCAAATCCGGGATCCAGCAAATTGGGGAGATTTTTCTCCCCGGACACAAAAATGTTGCAAGCAACATTTTTATGTCCGGAGAGAATAATCCGTATTCTCCCGGATTCCACCGCAGTGATGAAACCGGATGGCAGAGAGCTGCCATCCGGTTCCATCCGGCCCCATAGGCTACTATAGAGCCAAAAACCGGTCCGGGGCTGTCTGGTTTACACCGGACAGCCCCGGACCGGATCACACTGTGGTGTGAAGCCAGCCTTAGCCATCACCATTTCATCCGAGAATGACTTTGAAAGACAGCTTAACACAGCAGTGGCTAGAGCTGTACTCTCAGTGACAGAAGCAAAGATATTTCGAAATATATTAAACCTTCGACATCGCTGCATTTGTGTTCACATTTTAAATTAGAAAGATTTTGAATTTAGTATTTTGTATAAAAGTATACAAAAAAAAGTAGATTTAGGTCATATGGCTGTGGACATTTTAAGAAACCTCCTTTCTTAATTTGATGGTTTCACAGATAGGCTTTGTCCCTAAGAAAGAGTAGACAAACTTTGATTGATTCATCATCTAAGGAAGCTGCTGTATCCTATACTTCTTTTGATAGGAACACTGTGAATAGGATGCAAGAACCGCAACTAGGGCCTTATCTTAACAACACAATGGTGCGAAAATAGATGTCACTGCTCACTTTAAAAAGTTTTTTGACACACAACCAGTTTGTAATACACAAGATGGCCACTGCAGGATCCACTGTCAAAGACGTGGTTTATTGATGTCAGAATTGGTGATCCCACTTTGTAAACATAAAATGGAAGAACCTGTTACAGGAATTTCCCTTTTAAGTGTCAAGATGGAAACGTTGTGAATGGTGGTTAGGTTACTGGATAAAAAGCTGATATGTTTCATAGCTTTCGTGGATCAGTTTCTTCTTGCTAAAGAAAGTCACAGTGTACTAGATGCTGGTGCTCTTGGGTTTGTTAGTGTTTGCCTACAAAAGTATTTTGATTGATAGAGCTTTTTCCTGGAGACTCTCACTGGCTATGAGAAGTTTTCATTCTCCTTTTCATTTTATTAGAATGACAAACCCATTGTCTGAGGATTTATGTATTTGGTAAGCATTCTGCCATTCCATAAATGGGAGAGTGGTATGCCAAGAAAAGTACCGTAAGTCAGTAGTAAAGACATTAATTTATTCACAGATGGAGCTGGCAGTGTAGGTTTTGATGCAATTTTTGTTAATATGTGGTGTATGAATCATTGGTCGTAAACGTGATAGAGTTGGGTAAAAACATGACCCCACCCACCCTGAGTTCTTTCCTACACAAATAGTATTTGAATTATTGGGTGATTTGTTGGAGAATTAGGCTTTCGGGTTTTTGGACACATAATTTAGCACGGGTGCATTTGGTCAATAGTCAATTACAATCAAGCCTTGCTGTTTAAATTGGTTACAATACAATATATGGTGGAAGCTTAAACATTTGGGTTTTGGGTTCTGAACACGCTGGTTGATGTGTTATACTATTGTTATTATTATTATTTTCATATATTTATATAGCACCATTGGTTCCATGGCGCTTTACATGTGGAGGAGCAGATGAGAACAAGAACGTAAAATCACAACCATTAAATCGTACAGGTACAGTAAAGCAGAGGATCCTGTCCACAAGGGCTCACAGTCTATAGGGGACCAATTTTAATTTTAGGTATTCAGACAGCTACATTCAGCCATGTACAAGGAGGGAGCAAATTGTGCAAATTTTTTGTGAAACTTAGTGGAAGAGAGTGGAAGGGAACTCGTAGACCTTGTCAAGAAGTTGGTGTCCCAAAGACGTTTTTGGGACTGGTTGAATGTACTGGAGGTAGTGTACCAGTGGAGGATCAAAAGGTCTTGCAATATACAGTGCTGTGCAAATTAATTGGGACAAAGCATTTTTGTAAGTAAATCGTAAGTTAAGGTTACCAGTCAGTGATTCAAACCAGTTTTAACTGCTTAAACAGGTGTGAGTGTACAACCTTGAGTAACAAAATGTGGTTTGACTGGTTTTAGTCAGAAAATAACAGCTAGCCGCCCCCTCAGCTTCAGTTGAGAGCTTGTTTCTGTGAGGAGGGGTTTAGTGTACTTTTTTTCTCAGTGTGATTCATGCCTGTAAAAATGGATGTTACCCCATGGAAGAGGTCTAGAATTATTGCTCTTAATGAACATACAAGTCTGACTATAAGAGAAATCGCTTCCACCGTTGGTATTGGAAAATCTACCGTTTCAAGAATAATTCGCACACACAATGAAACTGGATCGTTTTCTCCAAAACGAAAAGGGAAATGTGGAAGAAAAAGGAAAACAGCACCAAGAACTGATAGAACACTTATCAGCAATAGTAAAATTAATGCAAGAAAAACTTGCTTTGTCCCAATAAATTTGCACAGCACTGTATGAATAATTCTTCAAGATTGATAGACCAGGTAAATACTGTATTAGATATTATATTGATTGAAGCAATTACAATTATTAGATACCGTATATACTCGAGTATAAGCCGACCCGAGTATAAGCCGAGGCCCCTAATTTTACCCTCCAAAACTAGGAAAACTTATTGACTTGAGTATAAGCCTAGGGGGGGAAATGAAGCAGACTCATCATGGTATACAGCCCCTCTCATCATGATAAATGGCCCCCCATTACTGGTATATAATCCCGCATCACTGGTATATAGGACCTCCATCACTGATATACAGTTTCCCCCCTATCAGAGGTTACAGCCCCACATCAGTGGTATATACAGGCCCCACCATCAGTGGTATATACAGGCCCCACCATCAGTGGTATATACAGGCCCCACCATCAGTGGTATATGCAGGCCCCTCGTCAGTGGTTACACCCCTATCAGTGGTATATACAGCCCCCCATCAGTGGTATATACAGGCCCCACCATCAGTGGTATATGCAGGCCCCTCGTCAGTGGTTACACCCCCTATCAGTGGTATATACAGCCCCCCATCAGTGGTATATACAGGCCCCACCATCAGTGGTATATACAGGCCCCCCATCAGTGGTATATACAGTCCCCCATCAGTGGTATATACAGGCCCCACCATCAGTGGTATATACAGGCCCACCCTCAGTGGTTACAGCCCCCATCAGTGGCATATAAAGCCCCCCATCAGTGGTATATATAGGCCCCACCATCAGTGGTATATACAGGCCCCCCCTCAGTGGTATATACAGGCCCACCCCAACAGTGGTATACAGGCCCCTGCCCAACCCCTGCAGTGGTATATAGGCCGCCCGCCCCCCCATCGGTATACAGGGCCACCCCCCCCCATCAGTGGTATACAGGGCCCCCCCTTGCTTATATTTCACATTTTTTGTTAGTACAATAGACCTCATTTCAATCCTGAAATATTATTGCGTCCATCAGTTATTACATATATCACACTGAAATAACTGTTGCAAAAAAACAATTTTAAACCAAAAAAAAAGAGTAAGATTAAGAGGGGTGCCCAAATTTTTCATATGATTGTAAAATTAAGAAAATATAAGCTGTATACAGGGTTAAAGAGATACTTTGCAGTTCCATACACTAAATATCAGTTGAACGGTAAAAAAAATTACAGTGCAGAAAATGTGATTAGATGAATAGAAAAATAGGTTTATGAAATATAAATAAATATACCGGAATAGGGATGGCCAGCACTCAATTGTGTGGGTTGTTCTACGGTGCAAGTGAATGGATCCAAAGATCCCTGTAGTACTAATACGTTTAAATCACTGCAGTGCACACGTATGCTTGAGGGGTTGCTTAGGTGAAAGTTTATTTGAACAGAGGAGTGAAGGTACTGAACACAAGGAGTGAAGTGACTGAACACAATGTTTCAATGCTTTTGGCACAAAGTTATGCCAAAGGGTACTAGATGCTAGATATTATATTGATTGAAGCAATTACAATTATTAGATATTTAGATGTGCACTTCCTCTCATCTACGATGTGTACTTCCTCTCATCTACGATGTGTACCTATTCTCATCTATGATGTGAACTTCCTCTCATCTATGATGTGTACTTCCTCTCATCTAGGATGTGTTCCTCCTCTCATCTACGACGTGTACCTCCTCTCATCTACGATGTGTACCTCTTCTCATCTACGATGTTTACCTCTGCTCATCTGTGATGTGTACCTCCTCTCATCTACAATGTGTACCTCTTGTCATCTACGGTGTGTACCTCCTGTCATCTTTGATGTGTACCTCCTCTCATCTACGATGTGTACCTCCTCTCATCTATGATGTGTTCCTCCTCTCATCTACGACGTGTACCTCCTCTCATCTACGATGTGTACCTCCTCTCATCTACGATGTGTACCTCCTCTCATCTACAATGTGTGCCTCTGCTCATCTACGATGTGTACCTCCTGTCATCTTTGATGTGTACCTCCTCTCATCTACGATGTGTACCTCCTCTCATCTATGATGTGTACTTCCTCTCATCTAGGATGTGTACCTCCTCTCATCTATGATGTGTTCCTCCTCTCATCTACGACGTGTACCTCCTCTCATCTACGATGTGTACCTCCTCTCATCTACGATGTGTACCTCCTCTCATCTACAATGTGTGCCTCTGCTCATCTATGATGTGTACCTCCTCTCATCTACAATGAGTAACTCTTGTCATCTATGATGTGTACCTCCTGTCATCTTTGATGTGTACCTCCTCTCATTTACAATGTATACCTCCTGTCATCTACGATGTTTACCTCCTCTCATCTATGATGTGTACTTCCTCTCATCTAGGATGTATACCTTCTCTCATCTATGATGTGTTCTTCCTCTCATCTACGACGTGTACCTCCTCTCATCTATGATGTGTACCTCTGCTCAGCTACGATGTGTACCTCCTCTCATCTACAATGTGTACCTCTTGTCATCTAAGATGTGTACCTCTTGTCATCTACGATGTGTACCTCCTCCCATCTACAATGTGTACCTCCTCTCATCTACAATGTGTACCTACTGTCATCTACGATATGTACCTCCTCTCATCTATGTGTGTACCTCCTCTCATCTACGATGTGTACCTCCTGTCATCTTTGATGTGTACCTCCTCTCATTTACAATGTATACCTCCTGTCATCTACGATGTTTACCTCCTCTCATCTATGATGTGTACTTCCTCTCATGTAGGATGTATACCTTCTCTCATCTATGATGTGTTCTTCCTCTCATCTACGACGTGTACCTCCTCTCATCTATGATGTGTACCTCTGCTCAGCTACGATGTGTACCTCTTGTCATCTACGATGTGTACCTCCTCCCATCTACAATGTGTACCTCTTGTCATCTATGATGTGTACCTCCTCTCATCTATGATGTGTTCCTTCTCTCATCTACGATGTGTATCTCCTCTCATCTATGAGGTGTACCTCCTGTCATCTTTGATGTGCACCTCCTCTCATTTACAATGTGTAACTCCTGTCATCTTTGATGTGTACCTCCTCTCATTTACAATGTGTAACTCCTGTCATATACGATGTGTACCTCCTCTCATCTATGATGTGTACTTCCTCTCATCTACGATGTGTACCTCCTCTCATCTATGGTGTGTACCTCCTCTCATCTACTATGTGTACCTCTTGTCATCTATGATGTGTACCTCCTGTCATCTACGATGTGTACCTCCTCTCATCTATGAGGTGTACCTCCTGTTATCTACAATGTGTACCTCCTCTCATCTAGGATGTGTACCACCTCTCATCTATGATGTGTACTTCATCTCATCTAGGTTGTGTGTGGAGCCCACTGGGACGGGGTACTCGGTGCCGGACCGGGGTACT
Source organism: Allobates femoralis (assembly GCA_033576535.1). Lineage (NCBI taxonomy): Eukaryota > Metazoa > Chordata > Amphibia > Anura > Aromobatidae > Allobates > Allobates femoralis. The sequence goes on along the minus strand of JARQOC010000003.1, from coordinate 807,959,054 downwards.
GCTGGGGGATGTCACAGCGGTCCTGGTCCGGACCGTGTCCCGGGCCCGCACAATAAAATGGGGGTTTATTTACAGGGGATTTGTCAGTCGTGACGCCACCCACTATATGCTGTCAGTGATGGGGCTGCCGCTGCTGCAGAACCTCCGGGGATGATGGGATAGCAGCCTGGATGGAATAGTTCCAGTGGGTAGAACTGGGTTCCCCGGGGCAGTGATGATTAAAGTCAGTAATGGTAATTGTAGGCTTTGCAGGAAAAGGGGATGATGTGGAGATGGCTCCTGACAGGGCTAGATGGAGGACTGACAGTTCTTCATACCTGAAATCAGACACAGACACCATAGCAGGGTTCACCCGGGTTTACTGTTCTTATTCTTCTGTTAAACAGGGCACGTATAATACAGTTCTTTACTGCTTTGCTATATTGAATCCGGTATACTGAACCCACTGCAGCCAGGTTATCCTCCGTAGACTCCTCAGTCCTTCTGCATGTCCTTTCAGGCTAGTTCTCAGTGTTCCTCCTTAAAGTGAATTGCAGAGCGGCAGCTCGGTCCCTATTAGCAGCTTCCCCTAAATCTCTGGGCGGTAAGCCGGGTCCTCTCTGTTGCTGCTGTACTCCCAATCCTCTGGTGGGAATATAGATCTGGAGTCTGTATTCCCCGTCAGGTTGTCTGGGGCACCGGGTTAATCTTCAGCCCCCCTCAGAGCTGACACTCTGGTTTAAGCCAAACCACAGGTATCCCTATCTTTCAAGAGATTACCGGGTCCTTTCCTTCCCGTGTAACTTCTTAGTATATTAAGGGAGACTTTCCTGTCAGTCAGTTGCTGGCCCTCACATCTTCCCTGGACCTGATGGTACTGGTCTTTTCTTTGCTGCTCGGCACCTGCCTACTGACCAACCGCTTCCTGTTGCTCCCTTATATACCCCTCCGTTACCATGGCTACGCTCCATCCACTCATATCTAACCTGCTACCCCTTGTCTGCCTAGAGTCCCAGACTCAGGGTTAGGTCCCCATGACAGTGGATATGTGTGTGAGGTGTTTGTTAAACAAACTGTCTACCCTCCTGCCTGGCTGCAGTTTCCTCCTGTGACCACCCTGGACACAGGGGCGCCAAACTCCCCCGGAGTAAAACCGGCGTGTCCTCACGCCCGTCCGGCATGGATCCCCCTGAAAAACATTTTTATCTTGGAAAACATTAACATTAAACATTAAGCATATTTGTCATCCTATTACGGAGGTACGGATCTTAAAACGTTGCATTAAAAATAAATAACATATATATATATATATTACTGTTCTAAAAAGTTAAGAAAATCTTAAAAAGGTGCCAAAAATCTTAAAAAATGCAAAACATGGCACAAGTGCTTTATAGGTGCAAAAGCTTCACAAGGCACTCAGCAGTTAAGTCTAAGTTCTATGCACCATCTCAAAAGTGCAATCTTTTGGTCTTAAAACCAAAGGGGAGCACACTAAGTGCGCAACTATATACAACGAAAGTTTATACCAGCTCACTGTCCGTGGTATCAATGTCCAAATAACATATAAGACAAACAGGGGAAAAGGCTAACATTCATTCAGGAATGGGATGGGGACAATAAGGATCACGTCACATTCACACTTACTGTCTCTTGTTGGTAACAGGATCCTGTTTCTTCTTCTTATCTACCTTCCATGGCAGAACTTGTGGAGCTCTCCTTGGGAACAGTTCCAATTCTTGTAGAGCTTGCTCCAACAAATAACTGGTTGAGGTTTGTGTAATTGCATCTTTAGTGGCTTCTACTACAACTGTCTCTGCAGGGGTTATCGATTCCGGGTTGATATCTGGATCCGGGTAAACAGCTGAATCCTCTAATTCTGGTGGTTCACTGTCTTCCGGAGCTTGTAATGACAATTTCTTTACTTTTATTCCATAAGGGCCTCTTTCTCCTTCCACTAAATTGTAGGAGACCCATTCTCCGACCTGCAATTCCCTGTCCGGATGTTTCTCTGGAAGGTGTGCCTCCACATCCCTTCTGTTGATAAACACGTCTCTGTTTGCTCCTGGTTCTCTAGCGAAAGCATATCCAACTTCGGGTTTTACCTTAACAACTTTGCCTTCATGGCGCGGGGATCGGTGTACGTTCAAATTCCGCCGGGCATCAGCTTTGGCACTTATGGTGCGGGCAATCACTATTTGTCTTTGGGCTAGTCTTTCTGCCTCTTCTTCATCCCATTTCTGGGCACATCTCTTTAAATACTCATTTCTGGTTACAATTTCTACAGGGCCCGCGTTACTATCAGGGTCCCCAGGAAATCCCATCATGTTCTCCTCTTTCTCGTCCCGTTACCACCAACAGCGGAGCTGCTCTCCTCTCACCTCTGTGGATGCAGGAGCCGGTATCAGAGGCTTCGGTAACTGAAGGGATCTCTCTTCCAAAGCTCCAAGTGGGTCAAACTCTCCAATAGTACTTGGGGGTGTTGTCTCAGGGATGGACTCATCAACTTGAACTTCTGTCCGGGACCTTCCTTGCTCCTGGTAGCATTGAAGTCACTAGCCCAGCCGGGCTGTACTGACATTGTCTGGAAATTTTTGCAAATGTCTATCTGAACTGGATGATCTCATGGTAGTTGTTCTTCTACTTCTCTTTTATTGATAAAGATATCACATCTTGTACCGGGCTCACGTGCAAATGCGAATCCTCGCTCTTCTATCACTTTTACAATCTTGCCCTCATGCCGTGGGGATCTTTGAATTTCTCTGTCTCTGCGGGCTACGTTCTTAGCCTCCTTAGCACGGGCTATCATTATCTGCTTCTGCACTTGCCACTCAATCTCCTCTTTCTCCCACTTTCTTACACATCTACGGATGTACTCCTCACGTGTAATCAGCTCTGCGGGGCCTACTTCGCTGCCGGGATCTCCTAGGAAGCCCATTAAGTCCTCACAGTCTCTACTTCGCTCCCACCATCAGCGGAGCTGCTCCCCTCTCACCTCTGTTGTCACAGGTGCCGGAATCAGGGGCTGCGGTAATGCCAGGTATCCCTCCGGTAGAGCTCCTATGGGTCAGTCTCTTTCTTGGCAGCACGAGGTGCAGTACGTGGCACAGACAGATCCACCAACGTTGCGGTATGGCATCCACCCTCACTCTCCATGCGGTCACGTGTCGCTCCAACCCAGCCGGGTTGTATGGACAGAGTCTCGTAGCTCTGGCAATGCTCAACATTAATCTGGATCCGGGTCCGATGCTCCTCCTGGGCCCGTGTCATCTGCTGGGGTAGCAGCCGCTGCACACCCCGCCGGGTGTCTTGGACGTGGGGATACTCTCTGCCGCCTTCCGCCATCTCACTCTGGTCACACAGGGTCTCTCCTCGGCTGGGTTCCTCCACCGGGTCACTCTGTGGGCCCTCCGGGATCACTTGTGGTCTTCCGGGTGCAGCATTCTTCTGGGCGTCCTCCGCTTCCGTCCTCGTGTCTCGCAATGGCGACTGCTTCTCTTCCGGTTCTTCTTCCGCCCCCTCCTGATGACGATTTCCTTCTTCGTTCCCACCGGCTTGTTAGGAGGAGGGTCTAGGGACGGAGGCTCTTCTTTGAGAGTGACGGCTGGCTCTCCCGGATTTAGGGGAGCCAGGGTGGGTCCTTTTCTTCACGCCTTGGACCGGGCCGGCCCACGATGGGAGTTTTGGTTACGCCTCCTCTGCACATGGCGTTAGTCTCCCCTGGCCGCCATTAAGGTCAGATTTTGGCGGGAAAAGTCCAGAACACGTATTTTAGGCGCACGGGGTCCAATTCTTTTGGACCAGGTAGATCCTGTTCGTGACGCCAGGTTGTCGAGCCACTTGGACGGGGTACTCGGTGCCGGACCGGGGTACTGCTGGGGGATGTCACGGCGGTCCTGGTCCGGACCGTGTCCCGGGCCCGCACAATAAAATGGGGGTTTATTTACAGGGGATTTGTCAGTCGTGATGCCACCCACTATACGCGGCCAGTGATGGGGCCGCCGCTGCTGCAGAACCTCCGGGGATAATGGGATAGCAGCCTGGATGGAATAGTTCCAGTGGGTAGAACTGGGTTCCCCGGGGCAGTGATGATTAAAGTCAGTGATGGTAATTGTAGGCTTTGCAGGAAAAGGGGATGATGTGGAGATGGCTCCTGACAGGGCTAGATGGAGGACTGACAGTTCTTCATACCTGAAATCAGACACAGACAACGTAGCAGGGTTCACCCGGGTTTACTGTTCTTATTTTTCTGTCAAACAGGGCACGTATAATACAGTTCTTTACAGCTTTGCTATATTGAATCCGGTATACTGAACCCACTGCAGCCAGGTTATCCTCCCGTAGACTTCTCAGTCCCTCTACGTGTCCTTTCAGGCTATTTCTCAGTGTTCCTCCTTAAAGTGAATTGCAGAGCGGCAGCTCGGTCCCTATTAGCAGCTTCCCCCTAAGTCTCTGGGCGGTAAGCCGGGTCCTCTCTGTTGCTGCTGTGCTCCCAATCCTCTGGTGGGAATATAGATCTGGAGTCTGTATTCCCCATCAGGTTGTCTGGGGCACCAGGTTAATTTTCAGCCCCCCTCAGAGCTGACACTCTGGTTTAAGCCAAACCACAGGTATCCCTATCTCTCAAGAGATTACCGGGTCCTTTCCTTCCCGTGTAACTTCTTAGTATATTAAGGGAGGCTCTCCTGTCAGTCAGTTGCTGGCCGTCACATCTTCCCTGGACCTGATGGTACTGGTCTTTTCTTTGCTGCTCGGCACCTGCCTACTGACCAACCGCTTCCTGTTGCTCCCTTATATACCCCTCCGTTACCATGGCTACGCTCCATCCACCCATATCTAACCTACTACCCCTTGTCTGCCTTGAGTCCCAGACTCAGGGTTAGGTCCCCATGACAGTGGATATGTGTGTGAGGTGTTTGTTAAACAAACTGTCTATCCTCCTGACTGGCTGCAGTTTCCTCCTGTGACCACCCTGGACACAGGGGCGCCACATGTGTACCTCCTCCCATCTACAATGTGTACCTCTTGTCATCTACGATGTGTACCTCCTGTCATCTTTGATGTGTACCTCCTCTGATCTACAATTTGTACCTCCTCTCATGTACGATGTGTACCTCTTCTCATCTATGATGTGTACTTCCTCTCATCTAGGATGTGTACCTCCTCTCATCTAGGATGTGTACCTCCTCCCATTTACAATGTGTACCTCTTCTCATCTACGATGTGTACCTCCTGTCATCTACAATGTGTACCTCCTCTCATCTACGATATGTACCTCCTCTTATCTATGATGTGCACTTCCTCTCATCTAGGATGTGTACTTCCTCTCATCTACGAATTGTACCTCCTCTCATCTACGATGTGTACCTCTTCTCATCTACGATGTGTACTTCCTCTTATCTAGGATGTGTTCTTCCTCTCATCTACGACTTGTACCTCGTCCCATCTACAATGTGTACCTCTTGTCATCTACGTTGTGTACCTCCTCCCATCTACAATGTGTACCTCTTGTCATCTACGTTGTGTACCTCCTCTTATCTACGATGTGTACCTCCTCCCATCTACGATGTGTACCTCTTCTCATCTACGATGTGTGCCTCTTGTCATCTACGATGTGTACCTCCTCCCATCTACAATGTGTACCTCTTGTCATCTATGATGTGTACCTCCTCTCATCTATGATGTGTACTTCCTCTTATCTAGGATGTGTTTTTCCTCTCATCTATGACTTGTACCTCGTCCCATCTACAATGTGTACCTCTTGTCATCTACGTTGTGTACCTCCTCCCATCTACAATGTGTACCTCTTGTCATCTACGTTGTGTACCTCCTCTTATCTATGATGTGTACCTCCTCCCATCTATGATGTGTACCTCTTCTCATCTACGATGTGTGCCTCTTGTCATCTATGATGTGTACCTCCTCCCATCTACAATGTGTACCTCTTGTCATCTATGATGTGTACCTCCTCTCATCTATGATGTGTTCCTTCTCTCATCTATGATGTGTACCTCCTCTCATCTATGATGTGTACCTCCTCTCATCTACGATGTGTACCTCCTCTCATCTATGATGTGTACCTCCTCTCATCTACGATGTGTACCTCCTCTCATCTACGATGTGTACCTCCTCTCATCTACGATGTGTACCTCCTCTCATCTACGATGTGTACCTCCTCTCATCTACGATGTGTACCTCCTCTCATCTACGATGTGTACCTCCTCTCATCTATGAGGTGTGCCAGCTCTCATCTATGAGGTGTACCTCCTCTCATCTATGATGTGTACTTCCTCTCATCTAGGATGTGTTCTTCCTCTCATCTACGAATTGTACCAGCTCTCATCTATGAGGTGTACCTCCTCTCATCTATGAGGTGTACCTCCTCTCATGTATAATTTTTCCTCTCATTTTTTTATGTCTCAAATATTTATTTTCATACTGTATTTTCTCTATTGTTACATTTATTTTCCATTTCATCAAAATGTTATCGAGTATAATCAACTACATTAAGCAGTAATAAAAACTTTTTAAAAGATAACAAAAAATTCTAGTGTTTAGAAAAGTAAAGCAAGTACTTTAATTCTTTTACAATTATACTATGAAAAAACAAACAATCACATTGTCCTTTTTAGGAGAATTAGCACTTTTTTTTCTTTTAGTTTCCTAATTTGTACCTGGAAAAGAAACACACGGCTGCTCTGGGTTTTAGAAGACATTTACACATTGGTTTTGGCAAACCCGCCTTTTTCTTCACACCGATGTCTTCCAGAGAATAAACAGTCAAGTATCAAGGTGATAAAATCTGGAACGTGATGAGATTGTGCGCGCTGGAACATTGCAAATCAGACCCACATAAAAAGAGGCATGTTCTGCAAATAAATCTTTAGTCCTGGTAAAAATAAAACATTGTTTTCAAGAAAATATAGGAGAGAAAAATAAAAGCCTTAAGATTCTAGTTCAAATTTTAGGACACAAAAGGCAAAGGCACAACAATGAATGTACTGTTAAAGTGGAGGTAGCAGAGTTTCATTCATTATTACAATTTTACATCTATATTTTTTAATAGTATATCTTATTTTATGTGCATGATTTGCTTTACAATGGTCTCATGGACATAGGAATCTTCAGTACAAAAATGAGTCATTGTGAGGATCTGGTGGGCATCATCTGTAACATGGTAAGAGGCTGCTGTGCAAAGAGTAGGAGAAAGTGAGATGTCCCCACTACCCAACTGTTGCTGAATACAATCTGTCAGCAGGGTTTTTCCTTGTAATTATTCTGTTGACAGCATGACGTAGAGTCTGATACACTTATTATTTCAGCAGTGTGTCCCTTATTAGGCTGTGTGCTTTTGGTTCTATACAATGAATGCTTTATCACCAGGAGATTAGCACTGTTAGGCTCCTGTGAGCTCTTGTCTGACCACACACCTCCTCTCATAAGCAGTTCACTGTCAATAGACAATGTACACATAAAGCTTGGGGTGTGGACATGGTAGCTTTCGAGCTTTGCTATATGTGCTCAAAGGGCCTTTCAATCAGGTAAATTTGCGGCAGATGCGGTGAAAAATTGCATTACCGCATACGATGCACTTCCCCTGCTAAACCCTCAATATAGCTACTGGCATGAGGGGTTCATTGCTGGTGACCGCCGCAATGAGCTATGCGGTATTGCGGCTGCGGTTTTTCACCGCATTGCTATCAAACTGATGAAGGCCTAAGAAGTGTTATTGTGTCACCACTGCTGCACCCAGTAAATTAAGTGAAACATCAATACATAATTGGAATCAGGGTATCTTTTCCTAGATAATGACTTCCTCAGATGAGGTAGCAAAAATCAGATTCACTTTAATGGTGTGATAATTTGTTACTACAGGCTCCTATAGGTTTGGTTTTCTTTTTCCCTTAATAAAGACCTTCATTTATAAACTGCATTTTGAATTGTCTTTGTCTAAAATTACACTTGTTTGTGATCTGAACCCATTAAGTGCTACCAATGTGCAAATAAATAAGAAATCAGGAAGAGGCAATCACGTTTTCACTCGGGGCCCTGTAGGTTTGGATTTCTTTTTCTATTAATAATAAAGACCTTTACTTATGTTATCTTTGTCTAATATTTACATTTGTTTGGTGAGTGAAACATTTAAGTGTGGCAAGCATGCAAAGGAATAAGAAATCAGGAAGGATGCAAACACTATAGCTAATGGTGGAAAGTTATTACATGAGAACTTTTTAAAGTCACTTTTCCTTGAGGCCATTTTGCCATTGTTTTGTCAAGTTTATTGAACTGTTGCACAATGTTTGATAAATTTGGTGCATCTTAAAGGGAATCTGTCAGGTTAAAAATCTATAGTAACTAATATCATTTTCTAATTCCTTTCTATAAGGACTCTCTATTCCTATTATTTATGCTTCCCTCCTATCTGTTGTAAACTTCAAAATAAAAGATTAATGCCATCTGTCAATCACAGTGAGCTCTCTGCGTCCTACTCCACAAGAAATGAATATTCATGCATCATTACACTGTCCTGCCCTCCTCTCTGATCTGTCTGTTGTGTGACTCAATGCACTATTGCAGAGTCTGCAGACAGAGCAGAAAGGAGGGGGAGGAGGTGTGCGCTTAGAAGAAGCTATGAGCTCTTCATATCATTGTGTGTATGTAGGCATGTGTGTAGTGTGTGCAGTCTGAGAGTTTTTCTATGTGATTATTAGAACATTTGATAATTTGCTCAGCAGATACACACATTACATGTATGCAGGAAAACCAGTGTTCTTATAATAGAAATGTCTTACACCATGCAGTCAGTGCAGGACAAACCCTACCCCCTCCAGCAAGCACAGCAGGAGAGACTTAAACCCGCACCGTGTTGAGGAGACAGAAACACCAGCTTGGTGTGGGATATCGGTAGGTGAATATTCATAAATTTATGACGATTAAACTACCAGCAACGTGGTCTATTATTCCATCTGTAAAAGTAATGTAGAGGACTAATGCACCAGCTCCCTGCAAGGTGTGAAAATGCTTATAGCAAGGAAACTACAAATGGTACAAAAATGAATTTACATGTTTTTAAAAGGTCTGCCTAGGCACTATTCAAGGGTAATATTACTATCATACTGAAAAATTACCTGGCAGAGTCTTTTTAAATATAAAACTCCAGATTAATCTATCCAATTATTCACCCTGAACCTGGAGTGAGCATTTAAACTTATTTGCAACTTTTTAAAAAGTTGAACTTATTAAATCTGGCTTAGAGCTCATTTTCATAGCTACCCATAATGCTCAATTTGGTACTCTAAGTGGCAAAACAGGGGTAAAATAACAGAATGTTCCAAATTTTTCCACAAGAAAAAATGGAATAGACAAAAAACTTTTCCCTTTGTGAAAGCAAACTCGCTCAAATCCTGAATACATTTCCTATTATATTTCCTCCTAATATGAGGGAAAAATAATCTAATAGTAAAAAATTGCCAAAAAATGACAAATAAATACAGCAAAATTTTTTAAACAATAAAAAATGATAAGGTCCATTGGCCCAATTAGATAGTAATAATTGGGCCTAATAATCGAGGAATGAGTGTTCATAGCAAAAGCTGTTTGACTATTGGCCCATCCAAACTGGCTGGCAGTTACCTGATGAAACAGAAAAACACTTGTTCGTTGGGTGTGATGAATTTTAAGCTTCCATAAAAATATTGTTCTCAGCAGTACATAGTCATTTGTAAACTGGTAAAATGAGATCCATAAGTAGAGGTTGATTTCTTCCTACATTGAAGGTAGACCATGATATGAACTGTGCATAGTACAGATCTAAAGGGTGGGTCATCTATATGGATTACAACCTAAATTAAAATATGGGAATGGTTGGTGATATCAACTTCCTGTTTGTGGCACATTAGTATATGGGAGGGGGAAAACTTTTCCAGATGGGTGGTGACCATGGCGGCCATTTTTAAGTCAGACATTTTGGATCCAACTTTATTTTTTTCAATGGGAGGAGGGTCATGGGACATGTCAAACTGATTGAGAATTTCATAAGAAAAACAAGGTTGTGCTTGGCTTTAACGTAACTAGAAGAAGATATGTCTGACCGGGATGTGTATTTAGTGGTGATTTAAATACTGTAATGCTATTTACACATTGCTCTGTCTGAACTCAAGAAAAATGTGCTTTCCTCTTTAACCGCCTGTATAGTTAGTGTTCATTATGTGTGAATCTTGTGGCTCACAATTGCATTATTAAGAAACAAGAAAACACAGGAACGTTAATGATTCCAATGTGGATCACAACATGTGCCAGGCTCTGCATGAAAAATAGAAAAAAACACCTCCCCACTTGAGGGAAAATAGAAATCCAAGAGTTTAGGCTTTGAAGGTGAGATACAGAGCGCAGAGCGCACAGATCTATGACCTCCGGCCTTGAAAGCTACATTCCCCTAATAATAACAATACTAATAAATCTTTATTTATATAGCGCCAACATATTCTGAAGTGCTTTACAATTCAGTTTTTTATTTGTTGAAAAAGTTTAAAATATCCAATAAATTTCATTCCACTTCACGATTGTGTCCCACTTGTTGTTGATTCTTCACAAAAAATTTGAATTTATATCTTTATGTTTGAAGCCTGAAATGTGGCAAAAAGTTGAAAAGTTCAAGGGGACCAAATACTTTTACAAGACACTGTACAATAAATAAAGCAGAGAAACAATGTAAAAAATACAGTACAGTAAATAGATACAATAAGCATAGAATCAGAGTAAAAAGTACAATACAATTATTAAAGCAGAAATAAAGGTGACCCTGCTCAAAAGAGCTTGCAATCTTCAACGAGATAGGGGTTACACAAAGTACAGGTGCTTGTTACAGTGATGGTCCAGGAATCTTGAGGAAGTGGGGGATAGAAATCAAGTTACATGAATGGTTACCAGACAATCTGTGTAGAGCTTTTTGGTTTGGTGGAGTTTGAAGAAGAGTTATGTCCAGAGAGATAGTAAAAGTGCTATATACAGTACAGAGGACTTCTATTAGGGAGCATGATAGGCCACCTTAAAAAGATGTGTTTTTATGGAGCATATAAAGCTATGCAAGTTGTGGATAGTCCTGATTTCCTGGGATATAGCATTCCAGAGAATTGGTGCAGCTCGGGAGAAGTCTTGGAGTCAGGAGTGGGAGGTTCGGATTAGTGCAGATGTTAGTTGAAGGTCAATTGTAGAACGTAGAGAAGGGGTGGGGTGATAGACAGAGATGAGGGAGGAGATATAGGGAGGTGCTGCACTGTGAAGAGCTTCATTGGTGAGAACAAGCAGTTTGTAAAGGATCCTGTAGTGTATGGGCAGCCAGTGCAATGACTTGCACAAAGCGGAGGCATCAGAGTAATGATTGACCAGCTAGGTGATCCTGACTGCTGCATTAAGAATGGACTTAAGAGAGGAAAGTTTAGAGAGTGGGAGGCCGATTAATAGAGAATTGCAGTAGTCAAGGCGGGAGTGCATTAGGGCCACAGTGAGGGTGTTTGTTGTTTCCATGGTGATAAAGGGGCGGACTCTAGAAATGTTTTTCAGGTGCAAGTGACAAGAGTGGACAAGAGATTGTATATAGGAGGTGAAGGAAAGATCAGTGTCAAACATAACACCCAGACAGTGAGCCTGCTGCCTAGGCATTATTATGGTGCCGTACACCGAGAGGGAGATGTCAGATTTAGGGAGATTAGTGGAGGGCGGGAGCAGAAGAAGTTCAGTTTTGGAAAGGTTGAGTTTCAGATAGAGAGCAGACATGATATTGGAAATTGCAGCTAGACAGTCATTGGTGTTCTGTAATACAGCAGGGGTAAGGTTAGGAGCTGAAGTGTCTAATTGTGTGTCATTAGCATAGAGATTGTACTGGAAGCCAAATCTGCTGATGGTCTGTCCAATCGGGGTCGTGTAGAGAGTGAAGAGAAGAGGGCCAATGACTGAACCCTGAGGGACCCCAATAGTGAGAGGAAGAGGGGAGGAAGTGGAGCCAGCAAATGATACACTGAAAGAACTGTCAGAAACATAGGAAGAGAACCAGGAGAGAGCGGTGTTCTTTATGCGGGCTTCAGACCGTAGAGAGACAGGAGGAGTCCTAAGGGCAAGGATAATGAACAATCCACCCATGCAACCAAATTAGCTGGAAAGCTGAAGGACAAGGCAGGAACCAGGGTGCCAGCTCTGAGGTGGCCAGGACACTCCACACTCCAACCACAATACTAATTGGTTGGCGCGGTCTTTATGGTCAGTGACCAAACCCAGGCGCAGCGAATAGAAGGTCATAGTACTAGGGCCAGGAGACCAGGCAGGTCGCCCAACAAAGGCCCGTGGCTGCTGGATCGTAGCTTTGCGTGTGGAAGAGAAAGTAAGAGAGGCCCATGGAAAAGAACACAAAAGGGGGTGATCTGGACGAGCCATCCCGGCTGCTAAAAGACTACTGGAGCTGCCACTGCACTGTCTTGTAACTTGAACATCTGCCGAGAAAGCTAAGTAAACCAGGTTGAAGCTCAGCACTGTGTGAGACTGTTATTTCTATGCTTGAATAGAGGTAGACTGAATCACCGAGCTAGCAGCAGGAGCCTGCCTGAGAGTATCCCTGATCCCTGCCAGCAGCGAGCTCAACCCTTCTCCCTTTCCATTTCCCAAATCACCTCCACAGACTCTAAGGATGCCCTGGGGACCCGCTCTTCCCATGGAGACCTAAACCATAACAGCTGCTACCCCCATTATCCCAGAGGTTCCGACTGCAGCAGCGGCTATACCGACCGCATTCCACGGGTGGCGTCACAACAAAACCTTTTTTATTTCATCTAATATAAAATTCCTGTATCGCACTTCCTTAAGTTTCGGCGCTGTTTCCGTCGTTGTGGCCGTGGGCGCGCGGCGCCTACGCGACCTGCGAAGCATTGCCTGCGCAGTGGGCATTGCGAGCCATTGCAGCGAGCCATTGCCCATGTACACCCTGCCGACCCCGCCAGAATGCCAGCTCCGGCGGTGGCTACAAGCGCCAGGCAATGAGAATACAGCTGGCCGCAGCTACAGACTTCGTCGCTCCGACCGACGAGAGCCGAGCGCCGTGGCCGAAAACAGAACCAAGTGCCTGGCCATGCACAGCTCTAAAGACCGCTATGTATCTCAATGGGCAGTGAGGCGCTATGCTCATTGGTCGGCACCAGCACACAGTGACCAATGAGCTTCGTGCCTCACTTACAGCGGTAAATTTGAAACTCAAAGTCCTCCATGTATCTCAATGGCCAGTGAGGCGCTATGCTCATTGGTCGGCGCCATCACACAGCGACCAATGAGCTTCGCGCCTCACTTACAGCGGTAAATGTGAAACTCAAAGTCCTCCATGTATCTCAATGGCCAGTGAGGCGCTATGCTCATTGGTCGGCGCCAGCACACAACGACCAATGAGCTTCGCGCCTCACTTACAGCGGTAAATTTGAAACTCAAAGTCCTCCATGTATCTCAATGGGCAGTGAGGCGCTATGCTCATTGGTCGGTGCCAGCACGCAGCGACCAATGAGCTTCGCGCCTCACAGCGGTAAATTTGAAACTCAAAGTCCTCCATGTATCTCAATGGGCAGTGAGGCGCTATGCTCATTGGTCGACGCCAGCACACAGCAACCAATGAGCTTCGTGCCTCACTTACAGCGGTAAATTTGAAACTCAAAGTCCTCCATGTATCTCAATGGCCAGTGAGGCGCTATGCTCATTGGTCGGCGCCAGCACACAGCGACCAATGAGCTTTGCGCCTCACTTACAGCGGTAAATTTGAAACTCAAAGTCCTCCATGTATCTCAATGGCCAGTGAGGCGCTATGCTCATTGGTCGGCGCCAGCACACAGCGACCAATGAGCTTTGCGCCTCACTTACAGCGGTAAATTTGAAACTCAAAGTCCTCCATGTATCTCAATGGGCAGTGAGGCGCGAAGCTCTTTGGTCGCTGTGTGCTGGCGCCGACCAATGAGCATAGTGCCTCACTGCCCATTGAGATACATGGAGGACTTTGAGTTTCAAATTTACCGCTGTAAGTGAGGCGCGAAGCTCATTGGTCGCTGTGTGCTGGCGCTGACCAATGAGCATAGCGCCTCACTGGCGCTGGAAGACGCAGGGTCGGTGCTAACTATAGCGGAGTATGTGTGTGTGTGTGTGTGTGTGTATGTATGTATGTGTGTGCTGACCACTCTGCCCACGGCGCTGCGCTGACCACTCTGCCCACGGCGCTGCGCTGACCACTCTGCCCACGCCACTGTGCTGACCAATCTCACCGCACTCACTGCTAACCACTGAGCCACCGCACTCACTGCTAACCACTGAGCCACCGCACTCACTGCTAACCACTGAGCCACCGCACTCACTGCTAACCACTGAGCCACTGCACTCACTGCTAACCACTGAGCCACCGCACTCACTGCTAATCACTGAACCACCGCACTCACTGCTAACCACTGAGCCACCGCACTCACTGCTAACCACTGAGCCACTGCACTCACTGCTAACCACTGAGCCACCGCACTCACTGCTAACCACTGAGCCACCGCACTCACTGCTAACCACTGAGCCACCGCACTCACTGCTAACCACTGAGCCACCGCACTCACTGCTAATCACTGAACCACCACACTCACTGCTAACCACTGAGTCACCGCACTCACTGTTAACCACTGAGCCACCGCACTCACTGCTAACCACAGAGCCACCGCGCAGTGCTAACCACTGAGCCACCGTATACTCTGCTACCCACTGAGCCACCGTATACTCTGCTACCCACTGAGCCACCTGTATACACACAATTCATTTCACCGTACTCCCCTAACTATTAGTAAATAAACTATATATGGATTGTAGACTACCCGATTCTTTAGAATTGGGCCGCCATCTAGTTTTTTATATTTTTCTTTAATCCCTTTTTCAATTTTCCCTTTTTAATTGATCGCACCGATGAGGGGATCATGGACCAGGTCATGCCACCATGACATCCCACAGCCCAGACGACGAGAGGGCCCGTTCTGAGTACCTCACGGTCCCCGCCAGGGGTTAGTCATATACACTACTGTTCAAAAGTTTGGGGTCACCCAGACAATTTAGTATTTTCCATGAAAACTCATACTTTTATTTATCAAATGATTTGCAAAATGAATAGAAAATATAGTCCAGACATTGACAAGGTTAGAAATAATTATTTTTATTTGAATTAATAATTTTCTCCTTCAAACTTTGTGTTTGTCAAAGAATGTTTCCTTTGCAGCAATTACAGCATTGCAGACTTTTGGCATTCTAGCTGTTAATATGCTGAGATAATCTTGAGAAATTTCACCCCATGCTTCCTGAAGCCCCTCCCACAAGTTGGATTGGCTTGATGGGCCCTTTTTGCGTACCATACGGTCAAGCTGCTCCCACAACAGCTCAATGGGGTTGAAGATCTGGTGACTGTGCTGGCCACTCAATTACAGATAGAATACCAGCTGCCTGCTTCTTCCCTAAATAGTTCATGCATAATTTGGAGGTGTGCTTTGGGTCATTGTTGTAATGGAGTGATAATCTTCCTTATTCAATATCCCTTTTACCTTGTACAAATCTCCCACTTTACCAGCACCAAAGCAACCCCAGACCATCACATTACCTCCACCATGCTTGACAGATGACGTCTGGCTTTCTTCCAGCATCTTTTTAGTTGGTCTGTATCTCACAAATGTTCTTCTGTGTGATCCAAACACCTCAAACTTTGATTCGTCTGTCCATAAAACGTTTTTCCAATCTTCCTCTGTCCAGTGTCTGTGTTCTTTTGCCCATATTAGTCTTTTCCTTTCATTAGCCAGTCTCAGATATGGCTTTTTCTTTGCCACTCTGCCCTGAAGGCCAGCATCCCAGAGTCGCCTCTTCACTGTAGATGTTGACACTGGTGTTTTACGGGTACTATTTAATGAAGCTGCCAGTTGAGGAGCTGTGAGGTGTCGTTTTCTCAAACTAGAGACTATAATGTACTTGTCTTGTTGCTCAGTTGTGCAGCGGGGCCTCCCACTTCTCTTTCTACTCTGGTTAGAGCCTGTTTGTGCTCTCTTCTGAAGGGAGTAGTACACACCGTTGTAGTAAATCTTCAGTTTCTTGGCAACCTCTTGCATGGAATAGCCTTTTCTAAGAACAAGATTAGACTGTCGAGTTTCACATGAAAGTTCTCTTTTTCTAGCCATTTTGACAGTTTCATAGAACAAAAAAATGTAATGCTCCAGATTCTCAACTAGCTCAAAGGAAGGTCAATTTTATAGTTTCTTTAATCAGGCAAATCCTTTTCAGCTGTGCTAACATACTTGCTTAAGAAAAGAGAAAAAATGACGGCACTCACCCATCAAAGTTCTTACTCGAGTAACATACTCGAAACGGAGCGCCCGTAGTCCCCCTCCGCCTCTCCTCCCTCCCTGCACAACTGTAACCCTATTCCTGGATGGAATAAAAACTGTACATTGAAGAACTTTGATGGGTGAGTGCCATCATTTTTTCTCTTTCCATATTTATAACGTGTATCTGGCAAGAGTACGTCCCAATGCTTGGAGATTTTTTGAGTCTAATCAATAGACATGTGTAGACCCACTAGTGCCCAGTGTTTTCCTCTGCAAATTATACTTTCATGAGCTTTCATCAAAGAATGCTCCCTTTGCAACAACTACAGCATTGCAGACCTTTGACGGGTACTATTTCATGAAGCTGCCAGATGAGGAGCTGTGAGGCATCAATTTCTCAAACTAGAGACTCTAATGTACTTGTCTTGTTGCTCAGTTGTGCAGCAGGGCCTCCCACTTCTCTTTCTATTCTGGTTAGAGCCCGTTTTTGCTCTCCTCTGGAGGGAGTAGTACACACCGTTGTAGGAAATCTTCATTTTCTTGCCAAATTCTCGCATGGAATAGCCTTTATTTCTAAGAACAAGAATAAACTGTTGAGCTTCACATGAAAGTTCTCTTTTTCTGGCCATTTTGAGAGTTTCGTAGAACAAATAAATGTAATGCTCCAGATTCTCAACCTCCTTCTCAAAGGAAGGTCAATTTTATAGCTTCTCTAATCAGCCAAACCTTTTCAGCTGTGCTAACATACATGTGCAAGGGTTGTCTAGGGTGTTCTAAACATCCATTAGCCTTCTTACACAGTTAGCAAACACAATGTACCATTAAAACACTGGAGTGGTGATTGATGGAAATGGGCCTCTATACACCTACGTCGATATTGCAGTAAAAAACAGACGTTTGCAGCTAGAATACATTTACCACATTAACAATGTATAGAATGTATTTCTGATTCATTTAATGATAGCTTCATTGAAAAAAATGTGCTTTTCTATAAGGAAATGACCCCACACTTTAGACTTTTGAACGGTAGCATATAAATATATATATATATATATATACAGTATATACCAAGAAAAAAACGTTTCTGCAGCCCACAGCTACTACCAATATTGTACATATGCTAACGAGCAAAAAATGAGAAAAAAATTTAAAAATTTAAGTTTTTTCAAAAAAACTCAATATTCTTAATTTTTATTTTCTGGGGGTCTTAGTACATACATTGGCCAATGTCTGCTTGCTCACCAACCATGTCACGGTGCCCCCAGGTCTGATGAGTCCTGCGCTGACATCCCTGTCCTCCTTTTCCTCCCTGTCTCACTGTTAGGTGGGTGGACATCATCTCAACCTCAGACCACCTGAGGGTGATGAGGGTGCTAAGTGCAGTCATCAGACCTGGGTTCACCGTGACGTGGTTGGTGAGCAAGCAGACATTGGCCAATGTATGTACTAAGACCCCCAAAAAATAAAAATTAAGAATAATGAGTTTTATTAAAAAACGCAAGTTTTTACATTTTTTTCTCATTTTTTGCTTGTTATGAACGATATTGGTAGTAGCTGTGTGCTACAGAGACATTTTTTTCTTGGTGTTTGACCCAGCGTCACTGCTAGCACCAGTTCACATTGTGTCTTGAGTGCAGTGCAGTTTTTTTGCTTTTTGTATACAGTATATATAGCCTTTGCTAGGTCCCCATGTACTGGAATCCATCTTCTGCCATATATATTTATATATATACTAGCTGGGTGCCTGATGCACATGCATCGGGATTCTAGAAGGGCGAGTCTCTGACTCGCAATGGCCGCTTCGCGGCCAATGCTTCGCGCTGCTAAGGCGACTCGCCATGCCCGCTGTGCGGGCATAGCGAGTCGCCTTAGAACTGCTCGCAATGGCCGCTGCGCGGCCAATGCTTCGGGCGTATCCACATGACCACGCCGACTCGCATTGCGAGTGGACTCAGAAGGGGCAAAAAACCCATTCGCAATTATATAATATATATATATATATATATATATATATATATATATATATATATATATATACAGTGCCTACAAGTAGTATTCAACCCCCTGCAGATTTAGCTGGTTTGATAAGATATATATCAAAGAGGATTATTTTCTAAAATGTAACTTTTATTTGATTTTGTTAAAAAGAAACCTATAGTTCCTGTGATGCGGTTTATGCAATCCAAACCTTACCAAGGGGATCTAGGGGGGTGGGAATGCTGTCCCTATACTCTCCCTATCTCACCCTGCCTTGCAATGGAGTTTTAGACACGCAAAATTCTTGCTGGTGTCCCCATACCACGGCGACTGCCCCTCCTAACTCTGATTGCACACTAGGGTGAGGGGTTATGGTTCTCACAATTTCACACTAACCTAAAGACCTATTTGTCTCGTATATGTGTCATGGAAGTGCAAAAAGAAGTCCTACTAGCAGAGTCCAGGTCAATCCCCGTTACTCAGTGGAAAAAGCCACATAGGACGTGTTTGTACAAAAAAATCTGTTTCTTGTGATAGGGATCCCCTCTATCAAAGGGTGTGTGTATAGAGGCGTGTTAGTGTGGTGACCTATTTTCCAATACGAACAATGGTTGGCAATAAACCAAATCTCAGATGAGATATATGTCACACTTTACCTATAACCAACACACACCCATAAGATATGTACATAAAAACACTGTCAGAGACCAAAACCTGGCCCAGACCATAGCATGTAGGACATATAAGACATACAACCATGCCACTGAGGGCACCTGTAAGGCAGGGGTGTAGTACCCAATGTAGCTAGCCAGTAGTCACTTAGCTTAGCATGATGATGCCGCGTCCTTCACTCTACGCGTTTCCCCCACCGTAGTTCTCGTCGGCGGGTTCCTCAGGAGTGATCCTCCGCAGCATCGGGCACCGGTCTGTGCCCTGGGTCGCCCAGATTGAAGGAGATGATGATCCTCCTTCTCCCCTTCAGTATGGTAAATGGTGGCCTGGTTTGATAAGATGCCAATAAGTTAGAGCCTTCAAACTGCAAACGAGAGTAGGATTTATTAACAGAAGCATAAATCTTACAAACCAAAAAGTTATGTTGCTCAGTAGTGATGGGCGAATCCTAAATTACTCAGAATCGCTTGACTCTAGCGAGTCCGAGCCCGGGACTCGCTACTCGTTGCGAGTCTAGCGAGTCCAATGTTAATGAATGGGGAAGCGAGTAATAGCGAGTAATGTATGATTTACAAATTGCAGATGTGTCTCGGAAGCTTCAGGCTCTATCTGCTAGGACTCGTTACTCTGCGAGTTTCCCAGCGTTTACTCACAGTAACGAGTCCAATGCAAATCAATGGCAATCCTAGTTTTGTCAGAGACTCTGACAAAACTAGGATTGCAATTGTCTTGCATTGGACTCGCTACTGTGCCAGTGATAGCAGGGAAACTCGCAGAATAAGAGCTGTCTGCTCTGTGCAGCTCCAGGGTCCTAGAGCCCGCCTGCTTCCTGATGTAGCAGAGCTGAGATTGTTCTCAGACTGCTCATTCCCTGTGCATAGACATCTATATCTATGCACAGGGGATGTTGCAGAGAGGACATCGCGTTTTGGACTACGTCGGACGGAAGAGGACTTTTTTAATTAAAGATGGAGTCCCTAATGGCTTTTTTTTTTTATTTCTAATAAAAAAATTTCTCTGTGTTGTTTTTTTTAACCCTTTATTGGAGATTCTTAGTGGCCGGGTCAAACGTGGCCTGACATTAAGAATCTCGGGCTTAATACTAGCTTGTATAACAAAGCTGGTATTAACCCCTTTATTACCCAGCGTGCCACCAGCACCAGGGCCGCTGGAAGAGCGGGGTTCAGCGCCAGAGGATGGCGCTTCAATGAACGCGCCATCTTCTGGGGTGGCTGCGGGCTACAATTTGCAGCGGGGGGTGCCCAGAAAGCTTGGGCCTCCCTGCGCTGCGGATTCCAGCCCCCAGCTGCTTACCTGTACCTGGCTAGACATAGAAATTGCGCGGAGCCCCACGCATTTTTTTTTTATTATTTCATGAAATTCATGAAATAATAAAAAAAGAGGGCTCGCCTATTTTCTTGTGTCCGGCCAGGTACAAATAGGCACCTGGGGGTTGGGGGCAGCCCGTCGCTGCCTGCTGGATCCGGCTGGTTCCAGAAATACGGCGAAGCCTACGTCATTTTTTTTCTGAAAAATCAATAAAACAATCCTAAAAAAGGGACTGCATCTTTATTAACCCCTCGCCCATGGTCCAGGGGTTAATAAAGATGCAGTCCCTTTTATTTACATTGTTTTATGGATTTGTCAGAAAAAAATTTGACGTGGGCTTCGCCGTATTTCTGGAACCAGCTGGATCCGGCAGGCAGCGACGGGCTGCCCCCAACCCCCAGGTGCCTATTTGTACCTGGCCAGACACAAGAATATATGGGAGCCCTTTTTTTTAATTATTTCATGAAATAATAAAAAAAAATGCGTGGGGCTCCGCGCAATTTCTATGTCTAGCCAGGTACAGCTAAGCAGCTGGGGGCTGGAATCCGCAGCGCAGGGAGGCCCAAGCTTTCTGGGCACCCCCGCTGCAAATTGCAGCCCGCAGCCACCCCAGAAGATGGCGCGTTCATTGAAGCGCCATCCTCTGGCGCTGAACCCCGCTCTTCCAGCGGCCCTGGTGGCGGTGGCACGCTGGGTAATAAAGGGGTTAATACCAGCTTTGTTATACAAGCTGGTATTAAGCCCAAGATTCTTAATGTCAGGCCACGTTTGACCCGGCCACTAAGAATCTCCAATAAAGGGTTAAAAAAAACACAACACAGAGAATTTTTTTTATTAGAAATAAAAAAAAAAGGCCATTAGGGACTCCATCTTTAATTAGAAAAGTCCTCTTCCGTCCGACGTAGTCCAAAACGTGATGTCCTCTCTGCTACATCCCCTGTGCATAGATATAGATGTCTATGCACAGGGAATGAGCAGACTGAGAACAATCTCAGCTCTGCTACATCAGGCAGCAGGCGGGCTCTAGGACCCTGGAGCTGCACAGAGCAGACAGCTCTTACTCTGCGAGTTTCCCTGCTATCACTGGCACAGTAGCGAGTCCAATGCAAGACAATTGCAATCCTAGTTTTGTCAGAGTCTCTGACAAAACTAGGATTGCCATTGATTTGCATTGGACTCGTTACTGTGCGATTAAATGCTGGGAAACTCGCAGAGTACCGAGTCCTGCGAGTCCCTTACTACTCGCAGAGTAACGAGTCCTAGCGAGTAGATTCGCCCATCCCTATTGCTCAGTTGAATTTTAATACATTTTAAACATAAAAGTGTGGGTCAATTATTATTCAACCCCTAAGTTTAATATTTTGTGGAATAACCCTTGTTTGCAATTACAGCTAATAATCGTCTCTTATAAGACCTAATCAGGCCGGCACAGGTCTCTGGAGTTATCTTGGCCCACTCCTCCATGCAGATCTTCTCCAAGTTATCTAGGTTCTTTGGGTGTCTCATGTGGACTTTAATCTTGAGCTCCTTCCACAAGTTTTCAATTGGGTTAAGGTCAGGAGACTGACTAGGCCACTCCAACACCTTAATTTTTTCCCTCTTGAACCAGGCCTTGGTTTTCTTTGCTGTGTGCTTTGGGTCGTTGTCTTGTTGGAAGATGAAATTACGACCCATCTTAAGATCCTTGATGGAGGAGTGGAGATTCTTGGCCAAAATCTCCAGGTATGCCGTGCTATCCATCTTCCCATGGATGCGGACCAGATGGCCGGGCCCCTTGGCTGAGAAACAGCCCCACAGCATGATGCTGCCACCACCATGCTTGACTGTAGGGATGGTATTCTTGGGGTCGTATGCAGTGCCATCCAGTCTCCAAACGTCACGTGTGTGGTTGGCACCAAAGATCTCGATCTTGGTCTCATCAGACCATAGAACCTTGAACCAGTCTGTCTCAGAGTCCTCTAAGTGATCATGAGCAAACTGTAGACGAGCCTTGACATGACGCTTTGAAAGTAAAGGAACCTTACGGGCTCGTCTGGAACGGAGACCATTGCGGTGGAGTATGTTACTTATGGTATTGACTGAAACCAATGTCCCCACTGCCATGAGATCTTCCCGGAGCTCCTTGCTGTCCTTGGGTTAGCCTTGACTCTTCGGACAAGCCTGGCCTCGGCACGGGAGGAAACTTTCAAAGGCTGTCCAGGCCGTGGAAGGCTAACAGTAGTTTCATGAGCCTTCCACTTCCAGATGATGCTCCCAACAGTGGAGACAGGTAGGCCCAACTCCTTGGAAAGGGTTTTGTACCCCTTGCCAGCCTTGTGACCCTCCACGATCTTGTCTCTGATGGCCTTGGAATGCTCCTTTGTCTTTCCCATGTTGACCATGTATGAGTGCTGTTCACAAGTTTGGGGAGGGTCTTAAATAGTCAGAAAAGGCTGGCAAAAGAGATAATTAATCCACACATGTGAAGCTCATTGTTATTTGTGCCTGAACTACTTCTTAATACTTTAGGGGGACCAAACAGAATTCTGGTGGTTTGAGGGGTTGAATAATAAATGACCCTCTGAATTAACTTTTAACGCTTTAAAAAAACTAAAAAAGAAATAAAAAAAAAATTTTTTGTGCCACTACATTTCCCACTTCCAGGCTGATCTACAGTCCAAATGTCACAATGCCAAGTTAATCCCGCATGTGTCAACCAGCTAAATCTGCAGGGGGTTGAATACTACTTGTAGGCACTGTATATATATACAGTTAGGGCCAGAAATATTTGGACAGTGACACAATTTTCGCGAGTTGGGCTCTGCATGCCACCACATTGGATTTGAAATGAAACCTCTACAACAGAATTCAAGTGCAGATTGTAACGTTTAATTTGAAGGGTTGAACAAAAATATCTGATAGAAAATGTAGGAATTTTACACATTTCTTTACAAACACTCCACATTTTAGGAGGTCAAAAGTAATTGGACAAATAAACATAACCCAACCAAAATATTTTTATTTTCAATATTTTGTTGCGAATCCTTTGGAGGCAATCACTGCCTTAAGTCTGGAACCCATAGACATCACCAAA
The DNA here is from genome assembly GCA_033576535.1 of Allobates femoralis. Classification (NCBI taxonomy): domain Eukaryota; kingdom Metazoa; phylum Chordata; class Amphibia; order Anura; family Aromobatidae; genus Allobates; species Allobates femoralis. The sequence goes on along the minus strand of JARQOC010000003.1, from coordinate 807,935,672 downwards.
CGCTGGGTTTCCTCCTTCTTAATGCTTTGCCAGGCCTTTACAGCCGCAGCCTTCAGGTCTTGCTTGTTTGTGGGTCTTTCCGTCTTAAGTCTGGATTTCCGCAAGTGAAATGCATGCTCAATTGGGTTAAGATCTGGTGATTGACTTGGCCATTGCAGAATGTTCCACTTTTTTGCACTCATGAACTCCTGGTTAGCTTTGGCTGTATGCTTGGGGTCATTGTCCATCTGTACTATGAAGCGCCGTCCAATCAACTTTGCAGCATTTGGCTGAATTTGGGCTGAAAGTATATCCCGATACACTTCAGAATTCATCCGGCTACTCTTGTCTGCTGTTATGTCATCAATAAACACAAGTGACCCAGTGCCATTGAAAGCCATGCATGCCCATGCCATCACGTTGCCTTCACCATGTTTTACAGAGGATGTGGTGTGCCTTGGATCATGTGCCGTTCCCTTTCTTCTCCAAACTTTTTTCTTCCCATCATTCTGGTACAGGTTGATCTTTGTCTCATCTGTCCATAGAATACTTTTCCAGAACTGAGCTGGCTTCTTGAGGTGTTTTTCAGCAAATTTAACTCTGGCCTGTCTATTTTTGGAATTGATGAATGGTTTGCATCTAGATGTGAACCCTTTGTATTTACTGTCATGGAGTCTTCTCTTTACTGTTGACTTAGAGACAGATACACCTACTTCACTGAGAGTGTTCTGGACTTCAGTTGATGTTGTGAACGGGTTCTTCTTCACCAAATAAAGTATGCGGCGATCATCCACCACTGTTGTCATCGGTGGACGCCCAGGCCTTTTAGAGTTCCCACGCTCACCAGTCAATTCCTTTTTTCTCAGAATGTACCCAACTGTTGATTTTGCTACTCCAAGCATGTCTGCTATCTCTCTGATGGATTTTTCCTTTTTTTTCAGCCTCAGGATGTTCTGCTTCACCTCAATAGAGAGTTCCTTTGACCGCATGTTGTCTGGTCACAGCAACAGCTTCCAAATGCAAAACCACACACCTGGAATCCACCCCTGACCTTTTAACTACTTCATTGATTACAGGTTAACGAGGGAGACGCCTTCAGAGTTAATTGCAGCCCTTAGAGTCCATTGTCCAATTACTTTTGGTCCCTTGAAAAAGAGGAGGCTATGCATTACAGAGCTGTGATTCCTAAACCCTTTCTCCGATTTGGATGTGGAAACTCTCATATTGCAGCTGGGAGTGTGCACTTTCAGCCCATATTATATATATAATTGTATTCCTGAACATGTTTTTGTAACCAGCTAAAATAACAAAACTTGTGTCACTGTCCAAATACTTCTGGCCCTAACTGTATATACAGTATATATATATATATATATATATATATATATATATATATATATTCAATGAAGACAAAAAAACCGCACTCACCGACAGATGATCTTCATTTTATTCATAGTCCAGGTTAATTCAATACATGGCTATGCATAGCTAGGAAGAAGCGGTATACGACCGCGAAACGGTGTACCGTCGTCCGCCTCCCTGCACCCCCTTCCTAGCTATGCATAGCCATGTATTGAATTAACCTGGACTATGAATAAAATGAAGATCATCTGTCGGTGAGTGCGTTTTTTTTGTCTTCATTGAATGCATACTGATTTGTATATGCCGGCACCACAGGACTACACTACTGGCATTGGTCACATCGTGACACAGGGTCGGTGCTAGTTGTGCGTTAGTGCCCAGCAATTTTCTATTTTTTGATGATATATATATATATATATATATATATATATATATGGCAGAAGATGGATTCCAGTACATGGGGACCTAGCAAAGACTCAAGACTTCTTATCTCAAGCAAATGTGATCTACAGGAAATGGTATTTGGAATTGATAAAAGGTGAATTGTAGCCAGACCTGGGGGTCATAGAGGAGAAGATGACTAGACTGGGACGCACATTCTCCCATGGACACTTGTAGATGCATTGATACACCACAGAGTGATTGGCTTATCTTTAGAAATGAGTGAACCCCATCAAGTTCGTGTTCAGCACCTGGGCTTTACTCCAATCCTCATTAGACATCACTGATTAGCTGTTCGGCTGTACGCCCACATACAGCCAGCCACCGACAGAACACTTAAAGGTGGGGATTTTTATTTTACAGACACATTACATGTGAAAACTCAGATTTAACCCCCAATTTGAGCTGATCAAACTGCAAGCGGTTTGCACTGGGCCAAGCACCAAAAATACCAGAGAACAGCACTGCACTCTCCTTTAATTTGGAAACTTCACTCACCCGAACTCCAGGCCCCAAACAGGTTTGCATATCTCTACTTATCTCAAAAGGACTGAAAGCAGTAGCGAGGAGTCGTATTGATGTACATCAGCTAAGGAGATCTGCATTAAGCAATGTGCAGTACAGAGTAGCTGTGGTGGGGCGACGCATCTCGTACCATGTGGCCCTCATGGGGGATGATGGATAATCCTTGCTGGCTCTGTAGCATGCGCAGTGCAGATTCTGAAGCCACTGAGTACACCCAATAATCCTCACACTGCGCAGGACCTGAAATGATTCACCTCCGACGTGTCATAACAGGAAGGAGGCCAACAGATTTGAAACTCGGGACCGCGCTTCTGCATTAATTATCACGCTCACCGGTGCATGTTAAACATGGAGAGACAGGGACATGGAGCCGGATAAAACACCTACAGTGTTTGCAGTCCTGACGACACCCTGCTTATTAACATAGGGATATATAAGTTATTAATTTTTCTCAGCAATTACAGGACACATTTAGCTCAGACAGGGATGCTTAGGGATGTAGTAAGAAGGTGCAACAACAGTTAGTGATAGGTTTGGGTGCATAAACTAGGCGATAGGTTCCTTTTAAGAAGTATTTTCAATGTAAAGACGAATAAAAGTGTTCTTGAAGTGATGATATGACTGCCCAGAACCCTGATCTCAACATACGTCTGTGTGGGATTACATGAAGAGGCAGAAGAATTGCACAAGCATAATACAGAAGTTCTGTGATTAGTTCTCCAAGATGTTTGAAACAACCTTCCTGCCAAATTCCTTCAAAAACTGTGTGCAAGTGTAATAAGAAGAACTGATGCATTGATTCTGTATTAAAAGCAGGGCCGTATTTGCCATTAGGCACCCGTAGGCACGTGCCTAGGGCGGCGCCATTCATAGGGGGGGCGGAGCCTCTGCGTGTTTTCTTTTTTTTATTTATTTATTTATTTTTTTGCCGCCCCGTGTCGGCCGGGTTTTAAGCCCCGCCCCCTAAACCCCCCCCCCCTTCCCGCTCCCCCGTCGTGACGCGTCATCAGGCCGGCCACCTCACATAGCCGGAAGAGAGCAGGACTGGAGGGGGCCGGCCCGCCGCGGAGTAGATAGTGTTCTGAATACTGTGTTCCCGCGGAGGACCGGGCAGAGGCGGCACTGGTTTGCAGAGGTCGCAGACTGGCCGCCCGTGGCAGCACATCGCCGCAGACGGCGCCGCCGCGCCGGGACGACGGTGTGAGTGTCAGCAGTCACCGCCGTGCATCGGAGGAGGGCGGAGAGGGCGCAGAGCAGGACCCAGGAGGAAATCCGCAGAGGCCCGGGCAGGCGGCAGCACATTCCCGGTTCCCGCGCCGACAGCCAGGCAGACAGCGGCTGGGCTCAGCCTCAAGTGTGAGTCAGCGGCGCCGCTGCCCGCCGGCCGTATGTTAATGATGAAGTGCAGCATGGGCCAGCCCTGGGCATTGCATGTTGTATAGAAAAATATAATGTGGCTTGTGGGGGGTAGGAGCGGCTGGGGGCCAGTTATCTATGCAATGCTGCAGCTGCCAGCATCTCCAGCCCCAGTTATGTGTGGGCCGCTTCCATCCCCCACATTATGTATGTATGCAATGATGCAGCACCCCCAGGCTGGGAGCGCTGCAGCATTGCATAGATACATATGTGGGGTGGGGGATGGGAGCGGCCCACACATAACTGGGCCTGGGGACCCAAGTTATGTGTGGGCCGCTCCCATCCCCCACATTATGTATGTATGCATGCAATGCTGCAGCACCCCCAGGCTGGGAGCGCTGCAGCATTGCAGCATTGCATAGATACATAAGTGGGGTGGGGGATGGGAGCGGCCCAGATATAACTGAGCCTGGGGGCCCAAGTTATGTGTGGCCCGCACCCATCCCCCACATTATGTATGTATGCAATGCTGCAGCACCCCCAGGCTGGGAGCGCTGCAGCATTGCATAGATACATATGTGGGGTGGGGGATGGGAGCGGCCCACACATAACTGGGCCTGGGGGCCCAAGTTATGTGTGGCCCGCTCCCATCCCCCACATTATGTATCTATGCAATGCTGCAGCGTCGCCAACCCCAGTTATGTGTGGGCCGCTCCCATCCCCCGCATTATGTATGTATGCAAATGCAATGCTGCTGCACCCCCAGGCTGGGAGCGCTGCAGCATTGCATAGATACATATGTGGCGGATGGGAGCGGCCCACACATAACTGGGGCTGGGGGCCCAAGTAATGTGTGGGCCGCTCACTGCCATCCCCCAGATATGTATCTATGCAATGCTGCAGCGTCCCCAGCCCCTGTTATGTGTGGGCCGCTCCCATCCCCCGCATTATGTATGTATGCAAATGCAATGCTGCTGCACCCCCAGGCTGGGAGCGCTGCAGCATTGCATAGATACATACTGGGAGCTGTCCGCGGTCCGGAACTGTTAGCAGGGGAGATCCCATAGTGCTGAGCTTTAGCACCGGCCGTCCGGCTCCCGGGTGCCAGATTTTGTCGGCTCTGGTGCGATCCAGTGCCATAGACCCCTATGTGAGGGGGCATCGGATCGCATCGGACTGGGACAATCCGGGAGGATCCGAGGTTCTCAGCATTTTTCACATGGGCACAGAAACGTTGCTTGCAACGTTTTTGTGTCCGGGAGAAAACCCTGCAACCTCCCGGACACAGGGAAACCAGATGGCAGATAGCTGCCATCCGGGTCAATCTGGAATCAGACCCGGGGCTGTCTGGATCTGTTTTCGTTTTCTCAGCAGCTATTACTGTAGAATCATTTACAGGAGCATTTTACAGTGCTTTCAGCTGCAGAATGATAATGTATCTGTGAAAAAAACAAATGCCTCTGGGTCTCGGATGGTGCGTGTGCGGTCCAAAATTTTGTCAGACCCATAGACTTGCATTGCCGAGTCTCGCACGTGAATCGCAGACTCTTGCAGCATCTTGTGACTTTTTTCCCATCCAGAATCTGGATGAGAAAAAAGCGTGTGACACTCGCCAATGTGTTTCAGACATTGATTAACATTGGTCTGACTGCAATGTGAGACAATGACACATTGCAGTCATCCGAGTTTCACGCCAGTGTGTCCGTACCCTATTGATAAAATCCATATAGTAATCCTACAATGTCTGCTGGACATGGTATGGGGAGGGTGTAAGGCTCAGTTAGTACACTCCATACTTCTTGTTATTAACCAGTTAATGCTCTCTTGTCCACCACACTGCAGTGTGAAAAGAGGAAGACAGCGAGACAGGCAGCGACATGGCATCAGAGAGCCCCTGACCTCGAAATACAAGATCCTCAGATCCCGGTATTGTGACGACATATGAAGAAATATTCTTATACATTTATATTACACTATGAACTCCACAGCACTTTACATACATCATCAACACTGTCCCCATTGGGGCTCACAATGTAAACATCCTACCAGTATGTCTCATATTCTATATCGCCTTTCTTTGATATCACCTTCACAAATATTGCATTTATTGAACTTGTCAGGTTTTGGATGTTTTCTGATTGCATTTGTTTGCAGGATGTCAGAATTGACTCCCAGAGCTGCTGGTGTGACGGTTAATGTCTTACAGCATCTTAGATTTTTTTTGCTTAAAGGTACTTCCAAGTTTCTCAATAGGGTTGAGATCAGGGGAGACTGGTAGCTACGCCATGGTTTTCTCTACTTTTATGTCCATAGCAGCCAATTACTCAGGGCTATGCTCTGTACCAAGAGATGGTGCATTGTCATGTATGGGGATGATTTAGTATGAAGAAAAAAGTGGTCAGTCTAAAAGTATATATACTTTGCCGTGGTCCTTTTCACTTCATGGACCCTATAGGGGCAAACTAGCTCTCTCCACATGATTACGACCCAAAACATTACTGCCACCTCCTTGCTGATGTCACAGCCTTGTTGGGACATGGTGGTGGTCATCTAGCAACCATCCACTACTCCAACCATAATGGGAACCTCACAACTCCTTTTAGCCTCTCGTAGCTATCACTACTCTGCACCTTGCTATCTCATCCCTAACCATCCAAAAGATGATTTAATAACTTACATATTCCTATGATTATCAGTGCTGCAGTCTTTGTCCGTAGACTGGAATGGGCAGTCTTTATTATCACCTTATTGTTGCCTTTTGCACATAAACGAATTAAAATCATTAAAAGATTTTATTATTCTTTGTATTTATTTCAAGGCAGTCTGTCTGCAGGGGGGCGTGGCACGATGGGGGGCGTGGCACGATGAGGGGTGTGGCACGATGGGGGGGCGTGGCACGATGGGGTGTGTGGTGCGAGGGGGGGGGCGGCACCGCTAACAGTGCCTAGGGCGGCAGGAACTCCAAATACGGGCCTGATTAAAAGCATAGAGCCGTCACACCAAATATTCATCTGATTTTGTTTTCTGTTTTGTTCATTTACTTTACATTTTGTTAATTGATAAAAAAAATTAAACTATTAGTTATTCTATTTTTGATAGCATGCTTACTTTGTTGTAACTTTTTCTCACTTGCCTAAATCCTTTTGCACAGTACTAAGATACTCAACAATAGACTAAGTACTAGCACTCAGTCTCAGCAGTTGACTAGGTCCCACCCAGGAGGAGTAGGCAGGGTAGGCCCTTGCCTAGGGTGCTATTCCCTGCCTACCCAAAAGGGGGTGTGTCTCCAGAAGCACGAGCTGGACACCTTGTATGAGCATTACAATGTTCTGGGCACTAAAAGGGCTTATTTGTAATTTTTAATTCTGCAGCATTCACTGCTTTTGACCTTATGGGTGTTTTCCAGAGACAATGTAGTCACTACAACCATTGATGAAATCCCAGAGGGGTGCAACTTTCAAAATGTGGTCACTTAAGGTTTTTTTCTGTTTTGGATCCTAGGGGCTCTGCAAATGGGGACCACAAAGTATTTTAGAAAAATCTGTACTCCAAAAATCAAATGGTGGTAATTCCCTCCCCAGCAATGCGGTCTAGCCAAACAGTAGTATACAATTATATATGGGGTATTGCCAGTGGTGTAACTAGAGTCAGAAGGGCCCTGGTGCGAAATTTGGACCTGGGCCCCCCTTCCCCCCACGTGCCCACATTGGTCAGATGTATAGGCTCCACGTAACATTTTAAATCATATAAAGACTCACAAATTGATCCCCCTCCTCTTTATTATTTATTAATGTCCCTCATCCTGCTATATATGTTCCTCCTCCTGGAATATGCCCTTATCCTGGTATATATGGTCCTCTATTATAGTATAACGTAGCCTCGTAGCCCTCCATATGCAGCCTCATATCCATCCACATAGAATAATGCAGCCTCATAGCCATCCATATAATATAATGCAGCCTCATAATCCATCATATAATATAATGCAGACTCAAAGCCCTCCAGATAATATAATGCAGCTTCATAGCCCTCCAGATAATATAATGCAGCGTCACAGCCCTTCATATAATGTAATGCAGCATCACAGCCCACCAGAAAATATAAAGCAGCCTCACAGCCTACAGATAACATAATACAGCGTCATAGCCCTCCAGATAATATAATCAGCGTCACAGCCCTTCATTTAATATAATGCAGCCTCATAGTCCTCCAGATCATATAATACCGCCCATAGCCCTCCATATAATATAATGCAGCGTCATAGCCCTACAGATAATATAATGCAGCTTCATAGCCCTCCAGATAATATAATGCAGCGTCACAGCCCTTCATATAATGTAATGCAGCATCACAGCCCACCAGAAAATATAAAGCAGCCTCACAGCCTACAGATAACATAATACAGCGTCATAGCCCTCCAGATAATATAATCAGCGTCACAGCCCTTCATTTAATATAATGCAGCCTCCTAGTCCTCCAGATCATATAATACCGCCCATAGCCCTCCATATAATATAATGCAGCCTCATAGCCCTACAGATAATATAATGCAGCGTCATAGCCCTCCAGATAATAGAATGCAGCGTCATAGCTCTCCAGATAATATAATGCAGCCTCATAGCCCTCCAGATAATATAATGCAGCCTCATAGCCCTCCAGATAATATAATGCAGCCTCATAGCCCTCCAGATAATATAATGCAGCCTCATAGCCATCCACATAATATAATGCAGTGTTATAGCCCTCCAGATAATATAATGCAGCGTCATAGTCCTCTGGATAATATAATGCAGCATCAAAGCCCTTCATATAATGCAGCGTTATAGCCCTCCAATTAAAATAATGCAGTGTCACAGCCCTCCAGATAATATAATGCAGCGTCACAGCCCTTCATATAATATAATGCAACGTCACAGCCCTCCAGATAATATAATGCAGAGTCATAGCCATTCATATCATATAATGCAGAGTCATAGCCCTTCATATAGTATAATGCAGTAATGCCCTCCATATAACATACATCCTCCCCACACCACACAGACACACTTCCCCCTGTACATCCTGCCCCGCCCAGTCACACTGCCCTCTGTACAGCCCTCCCCCCCACACACCCAGTCACACTGCCCCCTATACAGCCCCCCTGCACACAGACACACACACAGAAACACTGCCCACTGTATAGCCCCCCCACACACAGACACACGCAGACACACAGCCCACTGTACAGCCCCCCACACCCAGTCATACTGCCCCTATACAGTCCCCCCCACACCCAGTCACACTGCCCCTGTACAGCCTCCTCACACAGGCACACTGCCCCTGTACAGCCCCCACACATACACAGCAGACACACTGCCCACTGTACAGCCCCCCACACACACACACTGCCCCTGTACAGCCCCCCACACCCATTCACACTTCCCCTATACAGCCCCCACACACACACACTGCCCCTCTACAGCCCCCCCCACATAGACACACTGCCCACTGTACAGCTCCCACACACACACTGCCCCTATACAGCTCCCACACCCAGCTGTTCTGCTCCTGAATGGAGTTCTCGCTCACCATTCCTGCCGTTAGCACCGTCCTGACTGTGATAAGGTCACATGACCTCATCACGGTACAGCACGCAGTGGCCGCGGGAGTTTTAAAACACATTATGTGGCCTTTTTTTTAGCTATTCCCCTTGTGAAAATTAGAAATCTAGGGTTAAAACAACATTTGGTGGTAAAAATTTTATTATTTTTTCTTCACTGTCCCAACAGTATAAAATTAAAATTGTCACACACCAGTGGTGTTATTATGCTCACTGCACCCAAGATTAATTCATTGAGGTGTGCAGTTTATAAAATGGGTCTGCTTTGGGGAATTTCTGCTATTAGAGCACCTCTGTCAATGTCACATGGCACCTGCAAACCATTCCAGCAATTTTGAAGTCCAATATGGTTCTCCGTCCCTTCTAAACTTTGCATTGTACCTCAAAAGTAGTTTTCGACCACATATCAGGTATCAGTATACTCAAGAGGAATTGAACAACAAGTTGTATGGTGCATTTTCTCCTGTTACCCTTGTGAAAATACAACATTTGGGACTATAACAACATTTTTGTGGGGAAAATATGATTTTGTTTTCATGGCTCAATGTTATAAAATTCTGTGAAGCATCTGGTGGTTCAAGGTGCCCACCACAAATCTACATAAATCCCTTGAGGGATCTAGTTTCTAAAACAGGGTATTTGTAGGGGGTTTCTACTGATTAGGCACATCAGGGGCTCTCCAACTGTGACATTGCATCCACTAATGATTCCAGCCAATTTTGCATTACAAAAGTCAAATGGGCTCCTTGCGAGCCCTGACGTGCGCCTACACAGTAGATTTCCACCACATATGGGATATCGTTATACTTAGAAGAAATCACACAAAAGAAACGTATCCATTTTCTCCTGTTAACCTTGTAAAAATGATACATTTTGGGCTAAAGTAACATTTCCTCTGTTAAACTACTGGTATGACCATAGTCATTTCTCTTACAAAATATAGATGCAATAATAAGTTAATTTATCTAAGGAACTTATATCTTCAAAAATGATTTTTTATAAAACATTGCACTTTCTTGTTGGTTCCTAGAAGAAATTGAATCTCCTCCAGGGAGGACAATATTATATACGTAGATCCTAGCAGGGCTTCCATCTCTGTTTTAGGAAAGCCGATTCTTGTGGATGGAATTTAAGTTCATTGTCCCAATGATGTAACTCTCAGTGTTGAGGTTCTCAAATTATATTGTGTCTATTATTATGTTCCAAGTGTAAAATGATAAAGTCCAGACATGACAGAACACTTCTTGATCATCACTTTGGTATAATAACATGATTGCTTAAATCTCATGTTAGAGGGATGATAGATTGTATAGTGACAAAACTACTATGAAATCTCACAAAATGAGGTTTATGTATGCAGGACAGGTAGTATTTAACTGAATAAACCCGGACACCTTTATTAATTGTAAGCTGAACGCTGGTTCAGGCAACAACTACTGTATTTTCTCTCCAAAGCTTCCTATATACATGTATGCTCCATTCAGATGAGCAATGAGACATTATTCCAATAGGAAAAGTGAATAAGTCATTGATTGAAACACCTGTTAGCTTACGGAGCTAGCCGTGGTCCTGAAATCATCAGAGGGGAGCTCTCCATGGTGCTGAAGATCAGCTGCCAGCCGGCGCGCTGGGCCTAATCACAGAGGCGCCGATCCGGAGTCTGGGATCCGGGATGATCATTTTTCCTAGTCAAGTCCGTGTGTAGATCTCTTGCCCAATGGACCTGCAAATATTATTGGGTCGCCATGTATTCAGGGAATGGATCATGGGTGGAAAACCATCGTTATTACATCACCTTTATTTTCCTACGGACCACAAAAAACTGCTGGCATAAGCTAGCGTTTTTTGTGTCCGGAGAGGAATGAACAATCCCAAATTCGGATTTCCACGTGCATGTGGATGGAATCGCACAGCTCCCAAATGCTAACCAGTATGGCACAACGTGCTAGGTAGTGAATTCATACCCCGCATACATAGTGTCACATGGCCATTGGCTCGTTCCCCCATACTTTCATGCAGTCCCATTGGAATACTATTAGGCCGAAATCTGATCCAGGGCTGTCTGGTTCACACCGGACATGCCCCAGATCAGCCAAACCGTGGTGTGGAGCCGGCCTTACATCTGTTCACTCATCAAACATATTTATTTGGCCCCTCACCATGGCTTCTGCCATTGCAAACATTTGTAAAAGAATACTAGTAGTAAAAAAGCTCACTGATATCAGCGCAGTCCTGTAAAGGAGCCATCGGTGTACAGGTAAGTTCATGAAATGTTCCCTTCTAAATATTCCCACATCATTGAAAAGTGGAAGCATTTGTAAACTACAGCAACTTAGCCATAAAGTGGAAACCACATAAAGATACAAAGTGGGGTATGGAGTGTAGAGGAGCAGAGGGCATAAAAGTCACCAACTCTTTGCTGCTTCCCCAACTGTACAGTCCAAAGCTGCTCTGGCATTAATATCAGCTGAAAAACTGTGCACAGGGACCTTCATGGCTTTCAAGTGTTGGATGAAGTGGTCGAAAGCAGCCGCTATTGGAATCTGGAGCATTGGAAATGTGTTCTGGGGAGCGATCATTTCCAATTTACAGGAGTTTGTCTAGGCCATTTAGTGTAGGGAAAGGTTAATGTTTCAAAATAACAAGACATTTTAGACAACTGAAACTTCCGACTTTATGGGAGCAGTTTGGGAAAGTCAAATGTCTTTTACAGCATGACAGTGGGCAGTGCACAAAGCAAAATCCATGACTGAAGGACTTTGGTGTAAGAGAACATGACACAGAACACTCACCTCAACACCATTCAACACTTTTGGGAAGAACTATAATGGAAATTGTGAGCCCGACCCTCTCCCCAACATCAGTGTCTGACCTCACAACTGCTCTTCTGAATGAATAGGCAAAAATTCCTACAGACACCTCCAAAATCTTGTAGAAAATCATGGAAGAGCAGGAGTGGTGATAGCTGTAGAATGAGCAGTTATATAACTTTTTCTATGACACAAAAGGCCTTTTTCTCTCAAATATTGTTCACAAATGTGTCTACGTCTGTGCTAGACAGCACTTTGCCAAGATAACCCATCCACCCCACATGTGTACATAACAAGATGCTGATTATACAGCATAATTATTGCACAGGTGTGCCTTAGGCTCACCACAATAAAAGGCCACTGTAAAATGAGTAGTTTTACAGTATTGGGGGGATCCAGGTGGTTAGAAAACCCGACAGTATCTGGTGTTACTACTATATGTCAGTCTGCCATATGCCCTGTACAATGAAAAACAGAATACATCCAAAAAGAGAACACCCCTCCAGCATGCCAGATGCTATAGAACATGAGTATTTGTCCTACTCAAGTCAGTTACAATGACGAACTGCAGTCCGGTGGAGACCCTGATGAGGACAACGAGCTGCTGATGAGCTTCCCTGGGACGATTTCTGACAGTTTGTGGAGAAATTCTTTGGTTATGATCCGAATGTTGCAGCAGCTGTGCGGGTTGCTGATCTCAGATGTTCTTGGAGGTGAAGATGGTGGATGTAGAGGTTCTGTGCTGGTGTGGATACACATGGTCTGTGGTTGTGAGGCTGATTGGATGTACTGCCAAATTCTGTAAAACACCTTTGGATATGGCTTACGGTGGAGAAAGGAACATTCAATTTATGGGCAACAGTTCTGGTGGACATTCCTGCTGTCAGCATGCCAATTGCACACTTCCCCAAAACTTGTGACATGTGTGGCATTGTGCTGTGTGACCCAACTGCACATTTTAGAGCGGCCTTTTATTCTTCCCATCCTCAGGCACACATGTGCAATAACAATGCGCCTAATCAGCATTTTGATATATCACACCTGTGAGGCGGATGGATTATCTCGGTAAAGGAGAAGAGATGACTTAGGCCGACTTCACACCTTGGCAAGGTCTGGCCCGGGGCTGTCCGGTGTAAACCAGACAGCCCCAGACTGGTTTTCGGTCCCATAGTAGCCTATGGGGCCGGATGTTTCCATCTCTCCGGATGAATCCAGGAGAATTTGGATTATTCTCACCGGACACAAAAATGTTGCTTGCAACGTTTTTGTGTCCGGGGAGAAAAATCACCCCAAAAAGCCGGATCCCGGATTTGCCCGGATTGTTCCGGATTCTCCCCAGTCCGGGCGAATCTGGGAACCGGATACCGGCGGCTGCACGCCGCTGTTGTTTCAGGACCTTGAAAAATCAGCAGCTGCAGCTGCAATTACAGCCATTCGGCAGCACACAGTACTGGAGGGCACATTTGGCCCTCCGGTTCTGTGTGCTAATCCGGTCCGGGGCTCTCAGGTTCATACCTGACAGCCCCGGACCGGACTGCGCCGTGATGTGAAACCAGCCTAACACAGATTTAGACAAATTTGTGGACAATATTTGAGGGGAAAAGGTCTTCTGTGTGCCTAGAAAAAGTCTTAAATCTTAAGGTTCAGCCCATGAAAAATGGTAAAAAGAATGGTAGAGGTGTTTTATGTTTATATTTTTTTTTATTTGGTATATATATATATATATATATATATACCGTATATACTCGCGTATAAGCCGAGTTTTTCAGCCCAAAATTTGGGCTGAAAAGTCCCCCCTCGGCTTATACGCGAGTATACAGTATATACAGCAGCAGCCCTGGAGGTATACAGGCCCCCCCATCAAGCTCCAGGGCCCCCCCCCCTTGCGCGGCAGCCTGTAAAGTAAAATCATACTTATCAGTGTCCTTTCGCGCTGTCCCGCCGCTTGCCGACACACGATCCCGGGCTTCATTCCGCGTCTTCCGTCTTCCTGTGGTCGCGGGCAATGACGTCATTGCCCGCGACCACAGGAAGATGGAAGCCGGAAGACGCGGATTGAAGCCTGGGATCGTGTGTCGGCAAGCGGCAGAACAGCGCGACAGGACACTGATAAGTATGATTTTACTTTACAGGCTGCCGCACAAGGGGGGGGCCCTGGAGCTTGATGGGGGGCCTGTATACCTCCGGGGCTGCTGCTGTATACAGCCCTGGGGCTGCTGCTGTATACAGCCCTGGGGCTGCTGCTGTATACAGCCCTGGGGCTGCTGCCGTATACAGCTTTGGGGCTGCTGCTGTATACACCCCTGGGGCTGCTGCTGCTGTATACACCACTGGGGCTGCTGTATACTACCTAAGGGCTGCTGTATATACCTCTGGGGCTGCTGTATACACCACTAGGGCTGCTGTATATACCTCTGGGGCTGTATATACCTCTGGGGCTGCTGCATACTACCTCTGGGGCTGCTGTATACTACCACTGGGGCTGCTGTATACTACCACTGGGGCTGCTGTATAGTACCACTGGGGCTGTATATACCTCTAGGGCTGCTGTATACTACCACTGGGGCTGCTGTATACTACCACTGGGGCTGCTGTATACTACCACTGGGGCTGCTGTATACTACCACTGGGCTGCTGTATACTACCACTGGGGCTGTATATACCTCTGGGACTGCTGTATACTACCACTGGGGCTGCTGTATACACCTCTGAGGCTGCTATATACTAACCACTGGGGCTGCTGCTGTATATACCACTGGGGCTGCTGCTGTATACTACCACTGGGGCTGCTGTATATACCTCTGGGGCTGCTGTATATCACACTGCTGGGGGCTGTATACCTGTGCTGGGGTCCACCCTCGGCTTATACACGAGTCAATAGGTTTTCCCAGGTTTTGGGGGCAAAAGTAGGGGGGTCGGCTTATACACGGGTCGGCTTATACACGAGTATATACGGTATATATATACTGTATATACTGCTCAAAAAAATAAAGGCAACATTTAACACCACAATGTAATGTTGAAGTGTTCCATTTATTTTTTTGAGCAGCATATATATACACTACCGTTCATACGTTTGGGGTCACCCAGACAATATTGTGTTTCCCATGAAAACTCATACTTTTATTTATCAAATAAGTTGCAAAATAAATAGAAAATATAGTTCAGACCTTGACAAGGTTAGAAATAATGATTTTTATTTGAAATCATAATTTTCTCATTAAAAGTTTGCTTTCGTCAAAGAATGCTCCCTTTGCAACAACTACAGCATTGCAGACCTTTGGTGGGCACTATTTCATGAAGCTGCCAGATGAGGAGCTGTGAGGTGTCGACTTCTCACACTAGAGACTCTAATGTACTTGTCTTGTTGCTCAGTTGTGCAGCGGGGCCTCCCACATATCTTTTTATTCTGGTTAGAGCCTGTTTGTGCTCTCCTCTGAAGGGAGTAGTACACACCGTTGTAGGAAATCTTCAGTTTCTTGCCAAACTCTCGCATGGAATAGCCTTCATTTCTAAGAACAAGAATAGACTGTCGAGTTTCACATGAAAGTTCTCTTTTTCTGGCCATTTTGAAAGTTTCATAGAACAAACAAATGTAATGCTCCAGATTCTCAACCTCTTTCTCAAAGGAAGGTCAATTTTATAGCTTCTCTAATCAGCCAAACCATTTTCAGCTGTGCTAACATACTTGTGCAAGGGTTATCTAGGGTTTTCTAAACATCCATTATGGCCACTTTACACGTCCCAACATCGTTACGATATTGTATACAACGGCACGGGAGTGCGCACTTTTTTGGCAGAAATCCCAGATCGCATAGGAGATGTTACACAGGGCGATATCGGCAGGCAACACAACTGCGATGTCTACGCCCCATTGTACGTGCAACCCAGGAACGACCATTTAACATGAGAGAGAATAGGGGAAGTTGGTCTCCAAGTCGGTGTTGGGCTGTCACACAGCACGATCCTGCCAGATCGTCCATCCAATATCGAGCAGTTGGAGAGCCTGCACAATTCTTCCCCGATATCGTTCTGGCATCGTTCTTGCGTCGCATTGGTCATACAACGCACGAACGATATCGGCGCCAACACACAAACCACGTGGCTTTTTATTGAAGTTGGACGACGATATCGGGACGTGTAAAGTGTCCATAAGCCTTGTTACACAGTTAGCAAACACAATGTACCATCAAATCACTGAAGTGGTTGTTGTTGGAAATGGGCCTCTATACACATATGTAGATATTGCATTAAAAAAAAATAGTTTGCAGCTAGAATAGTCATTTACAGCATTAACAATGTATAGAGTGTATTTATGATTCATTTAATGTTAGCTTCATTGAAAAAAGTAGCATTTTCTATCAAAAATACGGAAATCTCTAAATGACTCCAAACTTTTGAACGGTAGTGTGTATATACATATATATATGTATATATATATATATATATATATATATATATATATATATATATATATATACAGAATAATTAGTTATTTTTGCTGTGTCCTACAGCATTGGCTTCTCATCACTAATATTTGTTTGGGAAAACATAATTGAGAATTAGTACGGTAATCGATCTACCTATTATATATTTGTCTACTGTCTTTCATTATATCTCTATAATTAATAGCTAATATCTACCAATTTTTTTTTCAAATAAATTTTTTTCCCATCTATCTATCTATCTATCTATCTATCTATCTATCTATCTATCTAATTTATCTGTCTACTAGTGCATGTCTATGAATTAGAATATCATCAAAAATCAATATCATATTGCCATGTTTCAGGATGTTTCTGGGACCCCTGAAAGCCGTTAACTAATAAATCAATATTATATTCACCCTTTTGATGTCTCGTGGAATATGCGATTTTTAACTCTTCATTCCCCCTACTTTAATTTTTTTGAGATAATGACCTCCGGGTTTTCATTGGCTGTAAGCCATAATCATCAACATTAACTGAAATAAACACATGAAATAGTCCATCGATAAAGAAGAAAGGGCACTCACCCATTTTAGTGATAAAGGTCACATTTATTTCGGTACCATTTTCACAAATAGCAGGGGGGGGGGGTGGAAGACGGCGGGAATTGTACCAGAATAAGCACTAAAATGGGTGAGTGCCCTTTCTTCTTTATCGATGTATTGTGATTGTTATCTCCTAACCTTAGTGCACTCGCACACTGCCGGACTGAATGGCACTTATACAAATATAAAGGCGAAAGTGTCATGTTCCTTTGTAGTGCCCGGTCCTAACCCTTAAACCTGAAACACATGAAATAGATCCCTCTGTTTATAATGACTCTATATAATGTATGTATTGAATTACTCAAATAAATTAACTTTTTGATGA
This sequence comes from Allobates femoralis, assembly GCA_033576535.1. NCBI lineage: Eukaryota > Metazoa > Chordata > Amphibia > Anura > Aromobatidae > Allobates > Allobates femoralis. The sequence continues at coordinate 807,918,243 of JARQOC010000003.1, read as the reverse complement.
TATTCTAATTCATTGGGATGCACTAGTATCTGTCTATCTCTCTATCTATCTCTCTATCTCATATTCATACTCTTTATACTACCTTTCCATTATTATCTAGAATAACGTTATAACTGATTTCTGACTTCATTCCTAAATCCTCCATTATCGCCTCATCAGAATAATTCACATGAGAAAACAAACCTGAGGTTTCCCATCTTGCTGCTCGGTGGACATCATTTCAGCAAGTGCGGGTGGCATTTGTTACCTTGACCCTAAGGTCGGCTCCCACTCTCAGGTCTTCGTTAACTAAATCCTAATGTGTAAAGCTGGACAGCAGTTAATACGTCTGGAGCGAAGCCTTCCTTCCTTCTCAGGCTGTTTATTGTGGAGCCAGTTCCCTTACACCCTTGCTATCTTTCACAGGTTTCAAGTCCAAAAATATAATAGTTGCTTGATTAAATGTTTGAATGCAACACATTGTAAACCTCTACCAGTAATCTGTCTTACTAAGGACATAAACCAAGAAGTCTTGTCTAAATATCGTTGGCAGTAAGAAATGTCTTTGCTGTAAATTTTAAACATATGACGCAAGTTTTCTGCCATAAAAAAATCTCATTAAGTTTCATCGTTTTTTTTTCTCTCGTGGATAAAAGAATCAGACACACAACCCCACACGGTGCGTGTTTATAAGATGTTAATTGGATTGGGCACTGGATGTTGTAATAGAGTCTGCTGAGTCCAGTGCTTGTAACTCTGTGGATTAGCTGGGGTTGCCTTAAGAACCTGTTCAAAATTAAAAAGAAAAACAATACGCTCGGTCATTTCATGTAAGAGGATCCAAAATGAAGTTATAATTTGTTTCTTTTGTTGGAAGATTTCCAGTCATTTTCTTGTCACTTCTTTCAGTCTCCTACATCATATGTTCTGCTTTATAACAATGTATAACAAAGCCTTTATAATAAAATGTATCTGCTACCATCTGTCTAGGGAGTTCCAAGAAGTAGAACGAATGCCTCTGGTGGTCGCGATCAAGTCCAAGAAGAGAAGAAGAGCTCCTCAATGATCTGCACTCTTCACACATGGTTTACAGCACTCCATGGAAGGACAGAGAAACTTAATTGTACTTGTCAAATCACATCAATCATTGATTCTTGGGTATGAATGTGGTCTTAAAAAACTGTGCACTAAAATAAAGTGAAAATAAAACTAGTCATCATAACAAAAAAACTATAAATAGGGTTAGTTCTTATGTAAAATTGGCATGTGTAGGAAAATATGGCACCAGGATGCAGTATGGGAAGAAGGCAAGATGATACAGGAAGTGTGATGTCCTAGGCAATGTTCTGCGGGAAAACCTTCACTTCTGGCTTTTATGTCGATATTATTTTGACATACACTACAAATTGTGTAAAATAATTTCTGCAGGATAATGTCCCTCCAAATTTTCAGGAATGGTTTGAAAAACATGATGGAGTGTTAAAGTTGCAACTTCGTGGTCCGAGCTGCTGTGTTCATATGGTAGAAAAACCAGTTACAGCGGTATGTCTGGGTATAGTGGTAGCTGTTTATTTTCCGACGCGTTTTGGAGTCATATCCCGAACTCCTTCCTCAGGGAACATGTTCCCTGAGGAAGGAGTTCGGGATGCGACTCCGAAACGCGTTTGAAAATAAACAGCTACCACTATACCCAGACATACCGCTGTAACTGGTTTTTCTATAATATGAGCACAGCAGCTCGGACCACGAGGTACTTTGTCCTGCAGAAGCTTATCGTGACCACAGTGACCTGTGGAGGTACGGTCCTGGCAGCAGCTGTGTTGTTCTGAGCGATCACGCCGGTTGTGTGCTACACAGCCTTATCAGGTAAGCAGTTCCTAGATTTCACCATTTAAAATCTGTCTCCTAAGGATAAGACCCTATTTTGCACATTCTCACCCCTATCTTAAAGTAGCAACTCGGCCTTCAAATTTTTTAAATCTTATAGGGAACCTGTCATGTCCTTTTTTGTTATTCAATCACCCCCAATGTTATTTAGATCATGAAGGGTTCATTAATAACATTTTCTGTTTTTAAAATTGTTGTATTCATACCAAAAAAAGCATTTTAGATACTTACAGTACAAATTTTCATGAGCTATCTGGACAAACAATCAAGCAGTTATCTGGGTGGTTAATAACTAACAGTTCAGTTATCTGAAATTGTAGTAATGGCAAATTCAAAAAATGCTGAAAGGACTGTGTGATGTCATGAATATGTGACTAGAATAGCAGAGCTAAGCTACTTAGACGCCTTGCTTAGCTCCGCCCATTACAGTCACATGGTTATTACATCACACAGGTCCTTTATACAGAGCAGTCGGCATTGCTAGAGTTCAGTGACATATCTGTTAACCGTTATCAAGCGGATGACTGCTTGACTGTTTGCCCAGCTTGCTGATAAAAATATGTATGTATCAAAACGCTTTTTTTGGGATGGATACAACAATTAAAAATAAGTAAAAGGTTATCAATGAACACTAAATGATCTAAATAACATTGGGGGCTGTTTTATAATAAAAAACGACATGACAGGTTCCCTTTAATCTATCACTCCTATCAAATGTTTGAAGTGGTAAGTGTGATCCATTGCATCTGCATTTACAAATTATAGGATTAAGAACCTTCTGTTAACATCTTTAATACAGATATATACAGTGGGTATGGAAGTATTCAGACCCTTTCACTCTTTGTTTCATTGCAGCCATTTGGTAAATTCAGGAAAGTTCATGTTTTTGCATCCCTCTCTGCACCCCATCTTGACTGAAAGAAAAAACAAAAATGTAGATGTTTCTCCTAATTTATTAAAAAAGGAAAACTGAAATATCACATGGCCATAAGTATTCAGACCCTTTGCCTAGCCACTCATATTTAAGTCACATGCTGTCCATTTCCTTGTGATCCTCCTTGAGATGGTTCTACTCCTTCAATGGAGTCCAGCTGTGTTTAATTAAACTGATAGGACTTGATTTGGAAACGCACACACCTGTCTATATAACACCGCACAGCTCACAGTACATGTCACACCAAATGAGAATCATGAGGTCAATGGAACTGTCCAAGGAGTTCAGAGACAGAATTGTGGCAAGGCACAGATCTGGCCAAGGCTACAAAAGAATTTCTGCAGTACTCAAGGTTCCTAAGAGCACATTGGCCCCATAATCCTTAAATGGAAGAAGTTTGGGACCATCAGAAGTCTTCTTAGGCCTGGCCATCCAGACAAACTGAGCAATCAAGGGAGAAGAGCCTTGGTGAGAAAGGTAAACAAGAACCCCAGATCACTGTGGCTGAGCTCCAGAGATTCAGTAGGGAGATGGGCCTGCAGCCCTCCACCAATCGGGTCTTTATGGCAGAGTGGCCTGACAGAAGCCTCTCATCAGTGTAAGACATATGAAAGCCGCATAGAGTTTGCACAAAACACATGAAGGACTCCCAGACTATGAGAAATAAGATTCTCTGGTCTAATGAGACAAAGATAGAACTTTTTGGTGATAATTCTAAGTGGTATGTGTGGAGAAAATCAGGTAGTGCTCATCACCTGCACAATACAATCCCAACAGTGAAACAAGGTGAATGACAGCGGTATTCAAAGTGTTAATACCCTCAATTGGATCATTGATACGATTGGTGGTGGCAGCCACACATCTCAGCTCATGATATGAGCTGAGTTGTCGGGGAAAAGATGTGAGCTCACATCAAAGGGGGCACCAGACATATGACATACCCAGTACATCATATGTCGGGAAGAGGATAACTGGCAGCTAACTTTCCAGTTTGCATTCACTTTGCAAACATGGTGTGCATTTCCAAAGTGACTGAAACCATCTGGCAGCAGATTGTCCAGATAAGGCCAAAGGGTTTACCCTATCAGCCATAGCAACAGTAGTTGGTTGTTCCAAGTCTGTGATTTCTAGAATATTGCATCTTTACAACATCACAAACTCTTTCAACTCCCCCCAAGAAGGCTGGTCACCCTTGAAAGACAAATGTAAGAGAGACAGGATAACACTGAGAATCTCCATCGGAAGTCGTTTCAACTCTGCAGCTGGAATAGTAAAGCACTGAAGCAGGGATAAGGATCTGTCTCATCATACAATGTCATGATATTTAAGTGCATTTGGATTGAAAGCCCTCTCTACAGTGACCAAACCTCTCATTAGCAGAAAGAAAAGGGCTAGACTCACCTTTGGTGAGGAGCATGTTGTGTGGACAGATGAGAAGTGCTCACAGTTCATTTTAGTGATGAAAGTAAGTCTAATTTATTTGGGTCTGAAAGGAAACATTATGTTCGTCGACAAACTGGGGAAAGACTAAGCCCAAAATGTGTAAAGAAGTTCAGTGATAGGTGGTGGAGGAAGTGTCATGGTTTGGGGAATGTTTTCTGCTGCAGAGGTTGAACCTCACATATAGCTACATGGCAGAGTGGATGCAAGTGTGTATCAGAACCTTCTTCAACAACACGTAATTCTTTACTTACATTCAGCACTCAATCAGCCAGCAATTTTCATGTAGGACAATGCCTCCCGTCACAAAGCAAAACAGGTAAAGCAGGTGCTTGAAGCAGAAAACATTGAAACAATGAAATGGCCGCCCAGAGTCCTGATCTAAACCCAACAGAAAATCTCTGGAAAATCCTTGGTGACAAAGTTATGGCCTTGAAACCCCCAACAGTCTCAGAACTGTGGAAGAGGCTGCAAGAAGACCAAAATCCCCCCCAGAACAATGTGAGAGACTAGTGATTCCTGTAGCCGCAGGTGTGCTGAAGTTATTCACAGCAAAGGCCTGTACAAAGCAAAGGCCTGTACACTTCCTACTGATTGGTGACTGTTGTAACCTTCACAAAATTTAGATTTAGTTTTAATATTTCTCTGTCTTCATGCATTGCTGTTTTCTAATTATGATCATCACATTTTGTGTAAAACAAAGATTTAAAGTTGTAAAATTTTGGTTATTTTGAAACACTGTTCTAGAGGCATGGCGCACCCCTTACACAAAAAACTTCCAATGTTAATCAATATAGATTACATTCTGTCAAATCAAATGATCATACATTGTTCTCTAATTTTGATCGCCAGTGTATATACCAGGATTGAGGGGTATTACTACATAATGAAGGGTGGTGGTGGCGCAATTTGTATGTCTTTATTAGGTTTAGAATGCTGCAAGGGCCCATACATCTTACCAATGTGCTAGGGAACAGGTTCACATTTCGCACCAGGGTCCATCGGACTGTAGTTACACCACTGCCGAGTATCATTAACATATAGCATCTGATTCTCTTGCAACACATGTCACACATTAATGTGAACCGGGCTTTATTCACAGACCACTACTCTCATCCTTTCTGGCACAATTGTACACATTACTGCCTGGAGTATTTGTTCAATGTTTTAAGTCGTTCACTCCCTATCTCTATTGCAGAGCTGTGAGCTACAGTTTATTCTAACTATCCAACAATGACCCTAGAACAACAGCTGCCTTCCCTACCTCTGTTTTTTAACGGCTAAAATAGTCCTTTCCTGATTGGCTGTGCTGCCATTTGTTGACCTGTGTGGTCATTAGAGTGACCGGATCTCATATGGGGGGAAAAAATGTCGGAATCTTGTTAGTCTGGACCCCACAAAACGATTCCCCTTTCCAGATATTGAGATAGCCAAAATTTGAGCTCCATCAAACGACGTTAACCCGTGCCACTCGTCGCTCAAAGTTTGAAAAAATCCAAATTTTTGGCCAAAAAGCTGACATATGAAGCTATAACTCCAGAACGGTAAATAATAAAAACACGCTTAATATCTCAAAAGGAAGCTAATGTTGTTCTTCAAAATTTTATATATAATTGTTATTTTAAGTCAAACTGAGTTACAACAGCTTTTAGCCCCAAGAACGTGACCTGGTACCACTAGGAGCATACTTCGTATATTTTGTTATTAAGTGATAAATTTTGTTTTTTTTTGGTATATTTTTTAGTTTAAAGTAGAAATATAATAAAAAAACAAGTACCGTATATACTCGTGTATAAGCCGAGTTTTTCAGCCCAAAATTTGGGCTGAAAAGTCTCCCCCTCGGCTTATACACGAGTCACTACGGTATTGTGCTGTGGTGGGGGCTGTGGGGCCGGGCTGTGGAGGCTGGAGGAGGCGAGGGGAGGCTGCTGTTATGAGCGGCCATCCGTGGGGCCGCTTCATTATATATGCACTGCTTCCCCCTGTCAATCAGCGTAGGGGAAGCAGTTCTTTATTCCCCAAAAGCTGGCACTCACCCCCCTTGTAAGGCCCCCATCGTGCTTAACATTACCATTCCGGTGTTCTGATCCGCCGCTCCTCGTGCTTCTTCATGCTCCGTCCTCGCTGGCTGCATCCGGGATCTCGGCTGTGCGCAGCGATTATGACGTCATCGCGCGACGGCGAGAATGGAGATCCCGGATGCAGTCAGCGAGGACGGAGCATGAAGAAACAGCGAGGGCGGCGCGGATCAGACACCGGATGGTAATGTATAAGCAGCGGGGGAAGCTTACAAGGGCGAGTTGCCAGCATTTGGGGGCTGTGGTACCCCAGTGGGCTGCTGGGTACCCCTGGTGGCTGCTTGGTACCCCAGGGGCTGTTGGTACCCCCAGGGGGCTGCTGGGTACCCCTGGGGTGCTTGGTACCCCTGGGGCTGTTGGTACCCCAGGGGGCTGCTGGGTACCACTGGGCTGTTGGTACCAGGGGCTGTTGGTACCCCCAGGGGCTGCTGGGTACCCACTGGGTGCTGTTGGTACCAGGGGGCTGTTGGTACCCCAGGGGGCTGCTGGGTACCCCTGGGGGCTGTTGGTACCCAGGGGCTGGTTGGGTACCCCTGGGGCTGTTGGTACCCAGGGGCTGTTGGTCCCCAGGTGGGCTGCTGGGTACCCCCTGGGGGTGCTGGGTACCCCAGGGGGCTGTTGTACCCCAGGGGGCTGCTGGGTACCCCTGGGGGCGCTGTTAACCCCTGGGGTGCTGTTAACCCCTTGGGGGGTGCTGTATAACACCGGGGCTGCTGTATATACTGCTGAGGCCTGTATACCACTGGGCTGCTGTATATACACTGGGCTATGTATATACCACTGGGGCTGCTGTATATACCACTGGGCTTGTATATACCATGGGGCTGCTGTATATACTGGTGGGTCTGTAATACCACTGCGAGGCTGCTGTATACACTGGGTTGCTGATATACAATGGGGCTGCCTGTATACTACCACTGGGGCTGTATATACTCTGGGACTGCTGTATATACCACTGGGCTGTATATACTACGGGCTGCTGCTGTTTACAGCACTGGGCTGCTGCTGTATACTACATGGGTGCTGCTGTATATACCACTGGGAGCTGTATACCACTGGGGGGGGCCTGTTACCCACATGCTGGGGGCTGTATACCTCTGCTGAGTCCACCCTCGCATTATACACGGATCAATAGGTTTTTCCAGATTTTTGGGCAAAAATAGGGGGGTCGCTTATACACGGGTCGCTTATACAGAGTATATACGGTAATACTGATAAGTCTAATGACATTTTTTTATTTTAAAATATAAAAATGAGGTATATAATACATACAAAACAGACACAGAAAAGATACAGACGTAGTACCTACATGAGTTGATAATTTTACAGAGTTATCTAATCTATTCTAGAGCTTTTGTTAAAGTAGTTTTTGAAAGTCAGAATATAATGCTCGGCATTTGCTTACAACTTGCAGGACATATTGCTTTTGTTCTTCATGTTTTGTCAGAAGGTCGTTAAAGTCGGTTATTAATTTAACACCACGCTCAGCCATATCATTAACTACTTTTAATGTTTTGACAATTATCAATCCTTCTTGGAAGTCATTATTTTGAGGCCAGGTGTTTGGATTTTGTCTTAGAAAATCTGTTTTTATATTAAATCGGTCAAAGAATGTAAACGTTTCTTTGGTAAGTAAATTTAAAGTTATGGCTCCATATGTCAGCTTTTTGGCCAAAAATTTGGATTTTTTTCAAACTTTGAGCGACGAGCAGCACGGTTAACGTCGTTTGATCGAGCTCAAATTTTGGCTATCTCAATATCTGGAAAGAGGAATCGTTTTGTGGGGTCCAGACAGACAAAATTCCGACATTGATTTTTTGTGGTCCCCTAGTGGTCATGTCTGAAGTCACATCAGCCTTCTGTGACTAATGCCATTGTTACTAATAAGTTGAAAAATGGCAAGCATTTTTTTTAGCAATTTGTGCTAAGAGATTGCAAATTGTTCAAATTTTCCTAGACCTTTGACACAAAGGCGATTTGCATTAAATCGATTCAGTCACCTCTATCCATGTGCATTTATTTAGCCTTCTCTGCATTGATTACATTGCAGAGCTTAGTATCATCTATAAATATAGAAATTTTACTCTGTATGCCCTCTACAAGGTCATTAATAAATTTGTTAAAAGAAAAGAAGATGGTCCAATTCTGACCCCTTTGTTAATTGTGACCCAAACAAAGTGTGTTCTAATAATAAATACCCTTAGTTTCCTATCACTACAGATATTAACCCATTTAGACATGTTTTCTCAGGTGTCCCATTGTTCCCATTTTATGCACCAACCTTTTTTGTGGCACCGTATTGAAAGCAAAAAGTCCAGTCAACAATCTTGGCCCTAGTCTGGTCCAATCTGAAACATACCACAGACACCTTCAGAGATCTTGTTTAGTTAAAGTCTCAATAGGTCAAACTTGTTTTGGCAGCACCAAAGGGACCTGCACAATATTAGGCTGCTCTGCATACTGTATATTGTCTGTGGCTTGACTCTATGTCTCATTTTAAGAAAGAAGCATTTTTTATATATTTTTACAATTACACATCCTAGCTATTTCCAAATTACTCTATAACTTATCCCTTATGATGATAAACCTAGATATGTAGCTAAACAATTTCACCAAAAACTTCCTGGCAAGAGAATATATAAACTAATGTATAAGAGCTGTCTTCTAAATAATGAGGTCTGCTTCGAGAAGCACTTGAAAAGGAAAAAGAAATATGTGATGTAAGTTACATAGTTACATAGCTTGAAAAAAGACTTAGGCCCAACAAGTTCAACCTTCCTCTCCACCAATTATATAAATTGTCTCTAAATCATCTATAACCAACAATATTATGTGCACTGAGGAAATCCTCCAGCCTTCTATAAAAGCTGTTTACAGTGTCGGCCATTACTACCTCTTGTGGCCGGCGTTCCTCACTCTGACTGCTCTACTGTAAAGAACCCTTTCCTATTCGGCTGCTGGAATCACTGTTCTTCCACCCGCAGTGATACTTCTGGTCCTTGGCATGGTCTTTGGAAGGAATAAGTTATATTCGTCCTTTGTATTGACCACAAATGTGTTTATACATATAATTGAGATCTCCTCTGAAACATCTTTTTTCTAACCTAATGATGCCCAACGTTTATCATCTCTCATCATATAGTAGGTGTTTCATTTCTTGTAATAATCTAGTTTCCACCTTTGAACTGACTGTAACTTCTGAATATCCTTTATAAAATGTGGAGACCAGAACTGGACCCCATATTCTAGATGTGGCCTTACAAGTGATTTTATAGAGAGGTAACAATACATTGGGTTTCCAAGTTTTTATCTCTTTTTTTATACACCTTAAATTCTTGTTTGTTCTTGCAGTTGCTGCTTGACATTGAGTACATCTTATCTACATAGTTTTGTAATATTGTACTGTCAAGGTCAGTTTTTAATATCCTACATAGTTTGGTGTCGTCAGCAAGGACTGACACTTTACTTTCAATCCCATCTTTGAATTGTAAATGCTGTGGAATATTTTTTGACAGCATATAAATAATTTATTATTATTATTATTTAATTATCCCCAAGGCAGAGGACCAACCAGCAGGTTTTAGGTCTATTAAGTGAAGACAGCACCTTACAGGCTCTGGGATACTAAGTGCAATCATACCTTTACTTCAATGATTCCATATATGATTGCTGAGATAAATGTTATAGAAGTCCTTAGAATGTGTGCAGCAGGGGATGGAGTGTGCAGCAATTAGCATAAGAGGGGCTGGGTTTCTTTGTATTACTGCCCTGTTTTCTCTAAGCCAAATCCTCCCCCCTCCCTCTCTCCCACCCTCCATCTCCCTGCTTGACTGTGATTGTCACAAGAAAATTGATGCCCCCACCAGCTTCAGTCTCTACACGTCCTGATTTATCTCCTCTCACAGATCTGTACAGATCCCTGCTATTGTCATCACAGATCACTGTTTATAGATCACAGATTGGGAACTATCTATGGAGCATGCTGGGAGTTGTAGTGTCTCTGGATCTGCAGATCGTGTGATGGAGCTTACTGGGAGTTGTAGTGTCTCTGAATGTGCAGACTGTGATGGAGCGTGCTGGGAGTTGTAGTGTCACAGGCTCAGGATCTGACACCATCTGCAGATCCAGAGACACAACTCTCAGCATGCTCCATCACACAATCTGCAGATACAGAAACACTACAACCTCCAGCATGCTCCATCACACAGTCTGCAGATAGAGACACTAAAACCCCCAGCATGCTCCATCATAGTCTGCACATCCAGAGACACTACAACTCCCAGCATGCTCCATAGTAGATCCCCATCTGTGATGACAATAGCAGGAATCTGTCCAGATCTGTGAGAGGAGACAAATCAGGACGTGTAGAGAATGAAGGGGGTGGGGGCTTCTACTGTTTGTGACGATCACAAGCAGGGAGATGGAAGGAGGGAGGTAGAGAGGGAGGGGAGTCCAGATAAGTCACATCAGCAGCATTACCAATATCAAGATTTGCACTTACCTCATCATAGAAGGCCAACATGTTGGTTAAGACGACTTTTCATTCATGAATCCAAGTTGATTGTCAGCTATACTATTTTTGCATGCCATCTCTTAAAATACCCTAAAAAACTTTGCATATTATTGATGTCAGGCTTATTGGATGATAGTTGCCTGGATCTACCGTCTACCTTTCCATCTCAATCTGTGGCATTATCCTGTTACAAGGAGTCTAAGATGGTGAGATACAGCGGTGTGTCAATTACTGAACTCAATTCAATCAATATATATGCATGGATGAATGCCATCTGGCCCAGGGGATTTGTAAATGTTTAATTTGCTCAGACACAGCTGTAATTCTTCTTATGTTAAATTTGTTATATCAAGTTGTGAGCTTTGATTTTTCTCCATGTTGAATGATCCCTGGAGCAGTCAGGTCTTTGGTGAACACAAATGAAAAGTGCCTGTTTAATATCTCAGACATTTCTTTGTCCTCTAGAATGATCCTGCTATTATCTTTTAAGGTCCCAATACCATTCTTTGTTTTCTTTTTGACATTGATGTATTTCTAACATTTATTTACCGTATATACTCGTGTATAAGCCGACCCGTGTATAAGCCGACCCCCTACTTTTGCCCCCAAAACCTGGGAAAATGTATTGACTCGTGTATAAGCCGAGGGTGGACCCCAGCACAGGTATACAGCCCCCAGCAGTGTGGTATACAGCAGCCTCCCCAGTGGTATATACAGGCCCCAGCAGTGTTACAGCAGCAGCCCCAGTGGTATATACAGCAGCAGCCCCAGTGGTAGTATACAGCAGCCCCAGAGGTATATACAGCAGCCCCAGTGGTAGTATACAGCAGCAGCCACAGTGGTAGTATACACGCAGCCCTAGTAGTATATACAGCCCCAGTGGTAGTATACACGCAGCCCCAGTAGTATATACAGCCCCAGTGGTAGTATACAGCCCCAGTGGTAGTATACAGCAGCCCCAGTAGTAGTATACAGCCCCAGTGATAGTATACATCCCCAGTGGTAGTATATAGCCCCAGTGGTAGTATACATACAGCCCCAGTAGTAGTATACAGCCCCAGTGGTAGTATACATACAGCCCCAGTAGTAGTATACAGCCCCAGTGGTAGTATATAGCCCCAGTGGTAGTATACATACAGCCCCAGTAGTAGTATACAGCCCCAGTGGTAGTATACAGCAGCCCCAGTGGTATATTCAGCCCCAGTGGTAGTATACAGCCCCAGTGGTAGTATATAGCCCCAGTGGTAGTATATAGCCCCAGTGGTAGTATACATACAGCCCCAGTAGTAGTATACAGCCCCAGTGGTAGTATACAGCAGCCCCAGTGGTATATTCAGCCCCAGTGGTAGTATACAGCCCCAGTGGTAGTATATAGCCCCAGTGGTAGTATATAGCCCCAGTGGTAGTATACATACAGCCCCAGTAGTAGTATACAGCCCCAGTGGTAGTATATAGCCCCAGTGGTAGTATACAGCAGCCCCAGTGGTATATTCAGCCCCAGTGGTAGTATATAGCCCCAGTGGTAGTATATAGCCCCAGTGGTAGTATATAGCCCCAGTGGTAGTATACATACAGCCCCAGTAGTAGTATACAGCCCCAGTGGTAGTATATAGCCCCAGTGGTAGTATACAGCAGCCCCAGTGGTATATTCAGCCCCAGTGGTAGTATACAGCCCCAGTGGTAGTATATAGCCCCAGTGGTAGTATATATACAGCCCCAGTGGTAGTATATAGCCCCAGTGGTAGTATATAGCCCCAGTGGTAGTATACATACAGCCCCAGTAGTAGTATACAGCCCCAGTGGTAGTATATAGCCCCAGTGGTAGTATACAGCAGCCCCAGTGGTATATTCAGCCCCAGTGGTAGTATACAGCCCCAGTGGTAGTATATAGCCCCAGTGGTAGTATATATACAGCCCCAGTGGTAGTATATAGCCCCAGTGGTATATTCAGCCCCAGTGGTAGTATACAGCCCCAGTGGTAGTATATAGCCCCAGTGGTAGTGTATATATACAGCCCCAGTGGTAGTATATAGCCCCAGTGGTAGTATACATGGCCCCAGCAGGGCCCCCCTCATAATTTGGCGCCCCCACCTCCCTTTCTGGGCCCCCCCGCATGCAGCGCTGCACATATACATTACCTGTCTAGCAGCTGTCACCCTCCGACGGCGGATCGCGGCTCCCGGCTCCGGGCTCCATCTTCCTCGCTGTCTTCCTGCTTTGTGACCGGGGCTCAGCGCGATGACGTCATCGCGACGCCGGCCGGTCACCTGACAAGCAGGAAGTCAGCGAGGAAGATGGAGCCCGGAGCCGGGAGCCGCGATCCGCCATCGGAGGGTGACAGCTGCTAGACAGGTAATGTATATGCGCAGCGCTGCATGCGGGGGGGCCCAGAAAGTGAGGTGGGGGTGCCAGTGAGGTGGGGGCGCCGTATTGACTCGCGTATAAGCCGAGGGGGGGACTTTTCAGCCCAATTTTTGGGCTGAAAAACTCGGCTTATACGCGAGTATATACGGTAGATCCATTTATAATGTCATTGGAGATTTACATTTCACTAGCTATCTTTGCTAGTTTGAATTTTTTTCATTTCCTATTGGGATCTTTATACTCCTGAAATGCTATTTCTGTATTACCAACCTTCAAGATTTTGAATGTCCTTTGTTTTTGTCTTATTATACTTTGCACTGTTTTATTTGTCCATAATGTTTTGTTTTCCTTTTGCATTTCATTACCAGAGTGTATAAGTTTTCTACAGTATAGTAGTACCATATATCATTAAACTTCCTGTAATGCTCTCCACACTGACTTTGTCTGCAATGTTACTATTGTGTGGAAGCTGTCAGTCTGCTTTGGTTGTGCTGGGTCTGTGCTGCAATCATTTGTGTTCACTTCACTCGATTAGTTCTCTGCTTAAGCATGCTAGCTCCTCCATCCAGTGTCATTTGTACACTTGTTGCTGCCTGTGTAAGACTGATCTCTCTGAGCTCTGTGCCTGTCCCAGTCTGACTTTATTCCCTTACCTGAACTTTGATCATTTGCCTTGTCTTTCTGCTTTTCCTGACCTAAGCTCGTGAATTAGATTTCAGCTCTGATTACCCCTTGTTATACTGCACCATTTCTTAGGCTGGGTTCACACTTGCGGACCCCTCCGCAGCGTTCTGCAGAGGGGATCCGCAATGTGAGCGCAGCCACCGCAAGCCCCTATGTTTATAATGGGAGCGTATGGTGCTGCGCTTGACTGCGCATGACCGTGCGCACCCATTCACTGCGAAATGTGATCTGTGCTCAGGCGTATGCCTACACACAAATCACACAGTCTCGTCTGCACCAGGAACGTGACATGTTGCATTCCTGGTGCGGCATCCGCCTGCGCACAAATCACATATGGCAGTGAATGGGTGTGCATGGTCATGCACAGTCAAGCGCAGCACCGTGCGCTCCCATAATAAACATAGGGGCTTGCGGTGGCTGCGCTCACATGGCGATTCCCCTCCGCAGATCGCTGCGTAGGGGAACGCCAGTGCGAAGGCACCCTTTGACATGACTTCAGAAAGGTTGACCTCCCTTTACTTATCCAGTATATATTCTATAATATAATTACTAATTGTAGTCTTATCCCTCCACTTCTTGGATTACTGTAATGATTTGCATCACATTTACCCCATTTATGTTCAGTATTCCCAGTTACCTTAACATTCATCCAGAGAATGGCAGCAACTCACCGGGCAGGTTTCAGCAGTGTTTCTTTATTGTTTATTCCATAAAAACAGACAGTTTTTCAGGGGTAGTGGAGGGAGGATGGGGGTCGCAACAACGGGCTGTTTCGCACGGCCTCGTGCTTCGATGGGTCGCAATGGGAGTGGGCGTTACTTCCTGCTTTTTATACCCACCCTTCGTTTAACTGTGAGAATGCTGTGACAAAAATGTTAAACATTGTGATAACAATTCCTTGTAAAGTGCTAATTTCCATAAGGGGTCAAACCAACTTGACCCTATATGTCCGTGTATAATCACCAATAATACTTGTGCTTACATTTTTATACATATACATGTTAAAAAATATATAGATTAAAAAACATATACCGTATATACTCGTGTATAAGCCGAGTTTTTCAGCCCAAAAAATGGGCTGAAAAGTCCCCCCCTCGGCTTATACACGGGTCAATACGGTAATCCTATGGTGTGAGGGGGTGCGGGGGGTGGGGGGGCGCTGCGCAGTATTTCTTACCTTGTCCCCCGTTCTGCAGTGCTTTCCGGTGTCCTCCGTGCTCCGTTCCCGGTCTGCTGGGCCTTGTGGTTCCTCCTGGTTCCTCATCCTTCGGTTCTATCATGGGGGCTGCCATCTTGGGTCTTCTCTCCGCCCCCGGCCAGTGATGTCAGAGCAGGCCGCGCTGTGATTGGCTAGCACCCGTGATCACATGTCACGGGTGCTAGCCAATCACAGCGCGGCCTGCTCTGACATCACTGGCCGGGGGCGGAGAGAAGACCCAAGATGGCAGCCCCCATGATAGAACCGAAGGATGAGGAACCAGGAGGAACCACAAGGCCCAGCAGACCGGGAACAGAGCACGGAGGACACCGGAAAGCACTGCAGAACGGGGGACAAGGTAGGAAGCTGTGTATGTGTGTGTGTATGTGTATATATGTGTATGTGTGTGTGTGTGTGTGTGTGTGTGTATATATGTGTGTATGTATGGGTATGTGTATGTAAGTAGGCTGGCTGCCAATATAAGCCATACCTCTGGGGCTGCTGTATATACTTCTGGGGCTGCTGGATACTACCACTGGGGCTGTATATATCTATGGCTACTGTATACTACCACTGGGGCTGTATATACCTCTGGGGCTACTGGATACTACCACTGGGGCTGTATATACCTCTATGGCTACTGTATACTACCACTGGGGCTGTATATACCTCTGGGGCTACTGGATACTACCACTGGGGCTGTATATACCTGTGGGGCTGCTGGATACTACCACTGGGGCTGTATATACCTCTGGGGCTACTGGATACTACCACTGGGGCTGTATATACCTCTATGGCTACTGTATACTACCACTGGGGCTGTATATACCTCTGGGGCTACTGGATACTACCACTGGGGCTGTATATACTTCTGGGGCTGCTGGATACTGCCACTGGGGCTGTATATACCTCTGGGGCTGCTGGATACTACCACTGGGGCTGTATATACCACTGGGGAGGCTGCTGTATACCACACTGCTGGGGGCTGTATACCTGTGCTGGGGTCCACCCTCGGCTTATACACGAGTCAATAGGTTTTCCCAGATTTTGGGGGCAAAAGTAGGGGGGTCGGCTTATACACGGGTCGGCTTATACACGAGTATATACGGTAGATTAAAAAAACTTACAATAAATCTCCCTTTTAATACAGTTATAATCAAAGAAAAACAGACAAATCATTTTTATCATTAAGGCCCAGCGGACCCTGAGCTCTCAGTCTCATGATCCATTTTGCCTCCTGTTGTAGCAACAACCTCTCCAGATTTCCTCCTTTTTGGGGCAACTCAACCCTTTCTAAACCTACCAATTTCATGGATTTTAAGTCCCCGTTATGCATAGATCTCATGTGCTCAATCAGCCTTGGAGCACCATTACCTGTTTCAATGGATCTACAGTGCTCACGGAACACAGTCTAAAGATGATTTCGAGTCATTCGTGAGATACTTAAATAATGTAAACGATATGAACATGAGTATTACATACGTGGTCGGGGGGAGGTCGTTGGAATTCCTTGACGTTAATTTAGAGGTAAAAGAAGGACAAATAAGTACAGAGAACTATAGGAAACCCACGGCCACAAATTCCATCCTGCATTACAAAAGTAATCACCCGTATTACGTGAAAAAATCCCTTCCATAGGGCCAAATCCTACGTTTGAGGAGATGTAACACCGATGAGGATAGATACAAGGAACAAGTACAAGATTTAAAAAAACGTTTGATCATTCGAGGCTATCCGATTGATTTAATCGATAAGGCTGAATTAAAGGTGGATGCAAGATTGAAGGAGGGGTGGGAAAAATCGGTAGGAAATTTAAAAGAAAAATTATTCTTTTTTAATTTCAGATATGGATCAATGGATAGTATTATATGAAAAGCAATCCAAAGGAATTGGTATTTGATTGAGAGCGACAAGCATTTAAAAGAGATAGCGTTGAGAAAACCAATGATAACGTATAGAAGAGCGAAAAATATTGGGGATATGGTTGTTAGGAGAAGATTACCAGTGGAAAGAACTTGGTTAGAAAAACAGGCCCCGAAGGGAAATTGCAAATGTGGAAATTGCAGTTAATGCCCTCAACGGATCACAGGTAACCCCATAAAGATAGGTCACTTACTGCATGATGTGAAAACAGTTTATTTCATGCAGAACAAGATTTGTCGTATATGGAGTGGTATGCCCATGTGGCAGATATTACGTAGGGAAAACCATTAGGCAGATGTTCGTGTGTTTCCGTGAACACTGTAGATTCATTGAAACAGGTAATGGTGCTCCAAGGCTGATTGAGCACATGAGATCTATGCATAACGGGGGATATTAAATCCATGAAATTGGTAGGTTTAGAAAGTGTTGAGTTGCCCCAAAAAGGAGGAAATCTGGAGAGGTTGTTGCTACAACAGGAGGCAAAATGGATCATGAGACTGAGAGCTCAGGGTCCGCTGGGCCTTAATGATAAAAATGATTTGTCTATTTTTGTTTGATTATAACTGTATTAAAAGGGAGATTTATTGTTTGTTTTTTTTAATCTATATGTTTTTTAATCTATATATTTTTTAACATGTATATGTATAAAAATGTAAGCACAAGTATTATTGGTGATTATACACGGACGTATAGGGTCAAGTTGGTTTGACCCCTTATTGAAATTAGCATTTACGAGGAATTGTTATCACAAAGTTTAACATTTTTGTCACAGCATTCTCACAGTTAAACGAAGGGTGGGGTATAAAAAGCAGGAAGCAACGCCCACTCCCATTGCGACCCATCGAAGCACGAGACCGTGCGAAACGGCCCATTGTTGCGACCCCATCCTTCCCCCACTACCCCTGAAAAACCGCCTGTTTTTATGGAGTAAACAATAAAGAAAACACTGCTGAAACCTGCCCGGTGAGTTGCTGCCATTCTCTGGATGAATGTTCTGTGTAACGCTATCTCTAACCTGGAAGTGCACTCTGGGACAGGAAATCCAACAGAGCTGTGAGGAGAAACACAGCGTGCCCCTGAGAGAAGGACGGGGAAAGCTGTGTGTCGACTTGCTGGTGCCCAGTTGCCCTGAAGTAAGTGTCAAGATTCCCGGTTACCATGACTCAGTCCCAGTCTACATGATTAAGCTCTTCCCTTACTTTGTTGAAAAATTTAAGGTTTTTCTATTTCACCTTTGAAATATTCTGTTGAATATTACATTAAAACTTACCATATGATGGTTGCTGTTGCCAAAGAGCTGTTGGGTCTGTAGATTTGAAATTATATATGGTCTATTTACCAGATCCAGCAAATTATCTCTCCTGGTTGGTTCACCTACCAACACAGATGTATGCTGAATGTAGAACACTTTCAGCTCTTAGCACAGCCAAAAGCTTTTAAGTCCCCTTGAATCTCTGTATTTTCAGTTTTGGATTTAATTCTATGATGTAAGAAAAAAAGTGACCAGTAAAAACGGGCAAAATAAAAATTCCCTTAGGGTTGGGGTTAGGGTTCTGGTTAGATGTTAGGCTTAGGTATTAGGTTTATAGGTTAGGTGTTAGGGTTAGTTGTTAGGGTTAGGTTTTAGGATTAGGTTTTAGGGTTAGATGTTAGGGCTAGGGGTTAGGGTTAGGGGTTAGGGCAGGGATCTCAAACTCCAATCCTCGAGGGCTGCACACAGTGCACATTTTCAGGATTTCCTTAACATTTGAAAGTTGGTAATCAAATTACCAACTGTCAAACGCTAAGGAAATCCTGAAAACGTGCACTGTGTGCGGCCTCGAAGCCTGGAGTTTGAGACCCTGGGTTAGGGTTTCCTCTGGGCATTTTTCCTTGTGGTCATTTCTCAGGTAACCAAGAAAAAAATATCCTTCCTATTGTATTTCATGGAAGAAGACTATAAATATAACTGATAAGAAGAATAGTGTCTGACACTCTACATATACTTTCTGGCATATGCTACTATTTTTGTCCATGTGGGTCTTCAAGGAGTCTTACTTTCTGTATGTGTAATTTGGGGGTTTATATCCTCACTACTTACAAAAGGTTTTGGGACCTTGGCTTAACAAGCAGAATTTAAAAGTTAACAAACCTTTGCCCAGAATATAATTGCTAAGAAACCTTGTCCAGTTCACAGTAACACGATTATAGAACCATGTATAAAAGTTAATTCAAAAGGTACCAAAATCTGAAAGATCTTTTCAAAATAGCACATGAGGTTACTGCATTGCGTCAGAGCACAATATAAATTGTCTTTTTGCTTAGACAGATTTGTATGAGTACACATGTGTACAAACTGACTGATAGATTCCAGCTCCGAAGTTCCAAGGGAGGCAGCTACATCACAGCACATATTGAGTAAGTTATCCATTTGTCTAACCTCGGAAACAAGGAGTCTCAACAGTATCATATGTATAAAATAATGCACGCAGCTTCCTTTTTTTTTTATTTAACCAAAAACTTGAGGATCTGAATGAGAATAGTAATAGGTAACAATATATAAGTTCAAGCCTCCAATCAGCTTATTCAGCTTATTGATATTAAGTCTGTTCATCTACTTTGATGTGATCTGCATGAACCTGATGATCTCCATCTGCTGCAGGAGGTGAAATGTAAAATATCAAAGACAGTGGTAGAAGCATACAGCTACAAGGAACATGGACTAGAGAGTTCAAGTATTCATACCAATATTTAAAATGAGATGTCACAACCCCTATATCTTTTTATGGGAAGGCTCAGCCAAAATTCTGCTTAGAATAAATAATATTTAATTTTTATTTATATAGCACTATTAATTCCATAGCACTTTACATACATCAGCAATGCTGTCCCTATTGAGGCTCACAATCTAAACATCCTATCAGTAAGTCTTTGTAATGTGGGAGGAAGCCAGAGTGCCCGGAGGAAACCCACACAAACACGGGGAGAACATACAAACTCCTTGCAGATGTTGTCCTTGGTGTCCTTGGTTGGAATTGAACCCAATCGAGATGGTTTGGGGTGAGCTGGACTGCAGAGTGAAGGCAAAAGGGCCAACAAGTGGTAAGCATCTCTGGGAACTCCTTCAAGACTGTTGGAAGACCATTTTCGGTTACTACGTCTTGAAGCTTATCGAGAGAATGCCAAGAGTGTGCAAAACAGTAATCAAAGCAAAAGGTGGCTACTTCGAAGAACCTAGAATATGACATATTTTCAGTTGTTTCACACTTTTTTGTAAAGTATATAATTCTACATGTGTTAATTCATAGTTTTGATGCCTTCAGTGTGAATCTACAATTTTCATAGTCATGAAAATAAAGAAAACTCTTTGAATGAGAAGGTTTGGCCACACTTTTGGTCTGTACATATAGGCCTGTATATATTGCTTTCACATACGTGTAGAACAGGTGGTCTTGCATGCTGGTGACCCTCTGCAATAATAAAGGTTTGCTTTCCATTCCAATAAAAAAAATAATAATATAAAAAAGGTCTTCATGAAAGATTACCTTAATAATTTTAAGCTCACTTAAACTGATGTTTTAAAAACATTGTAAGCTTTCTGGATGTCCCAGCTGCTGCCACATCAGGCAATGTTTCCAAAATTCAGACCCTGCAGGTGTCAAACATCTGCAAACTCCAGAAAGCTTAAGAAATTTCCAAAAAATGCCCCAAGAATTCTACAGTTTAACTCAAGCCTGTAGACCCAATGGCTTGGGACACTTGTAACCTTTGGTTAGGGGTTCTTTCCAGGAGGAAGGTCTTCTGGCGAGCATTTTGGCCCCAAAATAAACAAGTAAAATTTTAGGGTCATTTTAAATTTCGAACTTTTTCCCGAACTTAGCTGGATTTGCCAACTTTTGAGGAGAGTGTTTGAAAATCCTGAAAACATGACCTATTGGCGGCCCTCAAGGCCTGGAGTTCTTCACCCCTGCTGTAGCGGGAAAAGAAGGATCAATCACTATTTGACTTTTGATCTGGAACAGATTGCGGGAACCATATTGCATATGCAGAGACCAAGAGTTGGCAAAAACGCAGAAAACCCCCATAAGTTACTTTTTTCCACACCTTAGTCCGTCTGCTGCCAAATCTTAGATAATGCACGCGTGCAGTAGGAATAACAGACACTTGACACAAGTTCAAGATGCTAAGAAATTCTGAGTTTACTTAAGAAAACAAATGAAATTATACAGACAATTCTGAGGGTGGTCATTGATTGGTTACAAAATATTAAACATAACTAATCATTGGTCACTAATAGCTGTATACTGATTGGATTATGCAAATCTATTTCATATACGTATTGATGTATCATTTAGTCCACCATTTTGGTATTGAATCATCATATTTCTTTATTATCTAATGTTTTTCGGAACATGCCGCTTTGTTATTAAAACATTCTATTTTTTGTCCTCACTCCCAGTCCTAATGGCGGGTTTACACGTTGCGATATCGTAGTACAATTTCAATGAAAAGTCACGTGGTTCGATCGTTGGACCCGAAATCGTTCCTGCGTTGTATGGTGTGAACGTCCAATACGATACAGGAACGATGTCAATGCAATATCGGGGATTGAATGAGCCTGCTATTCAATGCCCCGATATTGAAGGGAAATTGGAGTCGGATCGTGCTGTGTAAACGCACAACTACAATGCGATTTGAAACGTCACCCATTCACTCCATGTTAAAGGATCGTTCCTGGGTTGGGGGGCGTAGACATCGTACGGACGTTGTATTCCGATATCGCAGCGTCTAAACATCCAATGCGATGCGGGAGAAACGTGCACTAATTGCGCGCTCCCGCGCCATTGAGTTGCGATATCGCAACAATATTGAAGCATGTAAACCCACCTTTAAGTGACCTTGATTACTTTTCTCTTTAAGTCACAGTAAGCAGTACTTAATATGAAAACAATATTTTCTTAAGGGCAAGTGATATTTTAAAGGGGTGCATCTATGCTAGATATGCAGTACAATACAGGATACAAACACATTGATAAATCTTTGGATATTTTCTTATATTGATATATATATATACATATTGATTTCCTTAACAGCCTACCAAGTCTTCAAGTGCAGCAGGAGAAAATGGACCCAACAATTTGCTGTGCAATTTTTCTTAAGTAAACCAATAACCAATATGTGGTTGGAAACTACTGTTATGGTGCACGGGAAAGCTCAGAAAGAAAGGAGCACTATTTAACTTTTTGTGCTCAATTTTGGTTGGAATAGATTGTGAACGCTATATCACATTTTAGGAGCCATTGAGGTGTCGAAAAAACACAATCTCTCATAAATGACCTCATTTTAGCAATTATACCCATCACTGAATTTACCTAAGAGTGTAGTGAGCATCTTGAACCCACAGGTTATTTACAAAATGTAATAAAAGCTGGCAGTGAAAAAGAAAAATGATATTTTCTCCAATAAAATGTCACTTTAGCACTAAATTTTGTATTTTCACAAAGGTAATGGGAGAAAATGAACCCCACAAATTGTGACACTTTTTCTTCTGAGCACGTTGATACCCATATGTGGTGAAAAACTATCATTTGAGTACTCCATTTTGGAGTTCAATTTTTTTTGTAATGATTTGCGGGTGCATTATCACATTAGCAGAGCCCCTATTTTGCCAGATAAGCACAACAACTAAATTTTACACAATTTGCATATTACACCTTTCAAATAATGCGGATGTGAAGACCATATGTTTTAAAAAATTATACACCATTAAGCAATGAAGATTATAAAATTGCCAGTTTTACCATTGAAGTAAATACCGGTAGGTGAAAACTGGATCCCACAATTTTTACACAATTTCTCCCAAATTTTACACAATTTCTCCCAAACTCAGCAATGTCACCATATGTGGTTGGAAACTACTTGGGGATACAGGAGCACTATTTGACTTTTGGTGCTGAGATTATCCTGAAATTCATCTGCAGGTGTAGTGCCTATTATGACACTACAGGTGTTTTCCAGAAATAAACCATTATAGCACCTAATGTTTGGAGACATGCACCTGTAAACTGTTAAGCGGGTTCTCTGGATACACTATTGTCTTACATGTGGATGCTAAGTGCAGTTTAGGAACACTGCAAGGCTCAGGAGGGATGACGTCATACTGCAATGTAACATGCACCGCACCCCCTGCCACTGATGGACAAGGGGATGCAGTGCATATTGTATTGCACTAATGAGTGGGGTCACGTGACCTCTCCGCTCCTACTGCAGCCGCCCCCTGCCTGCAGCACCCCGATCACTGCCCTTCCCACTCAACCTGTACACTGACTCGAGTATAAGCCGAGGGGGGCACTTTTCAGCACAAAAATTGTGCTGAAAAACTCGTCTTCTACTCGGTATATATTTTAGTATTTATTATTAATTTTTATCGCTATTCACCATGCAGTAAAAGTGATGACAGTTTTATTTTTTGAGACAATATGATTACAGCGGTATCAAATTTATATAGTTTATTTTTTTTACAGAGGTTGTCCGGTCTAAACTGATAATTCTGCAGTCAGTTTATGTGACTCTATCTGACTGCAGACTTATCAATTCTCCCAGCGCCCGTTTTAGCACTGGGAGGATTCACCAGTTTCTAAACTAGGAACAGACCGCAGTTATGCAGTGCACATGCTCCTGGCCAGAGCCCCTGACTAGTGGGCTCAGCCTCTTTCAATACAAGTGTATGGGGCAAGGTGGTGCCCACTAGGTGGCCGCAACTACTAGTTGGACGCACTCTACACTTGTATGGAGCGAGGCCGCGCGCACAAGTTATGTTGATGCCGTGAACATGCATACTGCATAATTGTGGTCTGTTCCCGACTTAGTAAATGGCACTGTGCGCTATGAGGATTGATAAGTATGCAGAAACACAGAGTGATTGCCGAATTATCAGTTATAGACCAGACAACCCCATTAATGTGTTGCTACTTTTGCACAATAAGAACAATTCTTATGAAAAAATCCTTGGCATGAACCGATCACTGATCGTTTTAATTGTTCCCCGATTAGAAGACACCGTCTCCTGATGAAGGCTTTACACCGAAACAGACGTTGGGGCGGATGCTGTTCCTTTTGGGAAAGTTATGTAGAGATACATTTCAGGTGAGCTATAATATGTCCTCTATCTACATTAACCCTCACAGTGTTGTCTATCTATAAGCTTGTAATTTTTGATTGCATGCCAGTATGGATTGGATAATGTATCTTCCCTATAATATTTAGTAATACAACAGGTGTACTGTTATCTGTTGTCACGCGATGATTTAGGTTAATGTCCATAAATTTCCATTCTATAGTGTTTAATTTTGGATTTCTGTGCACATTACGTGTATATATTTCACTCCAATGTAGGTGATTATTTAATGTGCGGCCCTGTTTGTTTGCTTATGTTCTACTAGATGGTGGCCCGATTCTAACGCATCGGGTATTCTAGAATATATATGTAGTTTATGTATGAAGATTTAAGAATAATGCAATGCGAAGCTGGGTTTAAATCCCGCGCCAATATCACTGATTAGTCGCGGCCGGTCGGGGCGAGTAACTGGCTGGCACTGGGCGCCAGTACGGAGCTCCATGCCGGCATGGAACTCGGCGGCCGAGGCTTCCCCACCGCGCTGGCCTCCACAGCTCCGCCATTTTGGTCATTCTATCTGTTTCTCTGTAACAGACATCCCGCGTCGCTGATTGGTCATGGCCGGCCGGGATCGACCAATCAGTGACGTGGGATTTCCGTTACAGAGAGACAGACAGATATGATAGAGCAATTATATAGTAAGGATGTACCCTATTCTCACCTGTTTTATATATATGTATATATTAAATATTCTCTATTTCTTCCTATTCTAAATATGGAGGCTTGATTGTATTTTCTCATTTTTATTTTCATGGTACACGATGCACACTAAGCGATCTTTAATTGACGACCGAGTGCCATTAATTTCGACAGCACATGTCATGTTTAAACAGTACAATGCACCAACAACAACGATGATCTTTCGCGCTGCAGGGAAAAATCTTTTGAATGAGCATTTACAAAGCAGCCTGAAATATGATTGTGAAGTCAACTCTTGTTATGCAAATCATCTCTTTAGAGAGGAAGAGGACTTGCATATTTCCTAGAGGATTATTGCAGGCGTTTAAGGCTACATTCACACACAGAGTTTTTTCTGTGTTATTTTGCGGATCAGCTTTTCCAAAAATGCATCACCTATTCACACACTGCGTTTTTGATCCATTTTTGCTGTGTTTTGGACTGTTGCGTCTTTTTCAGCTCATAGACATGGAGTCAATGGAAAAAAACGGATCAGAAAAATGCCACACAAAATGACAGCTCATTCTATGTAAGGATCTGTTTTTGAGCCAAAAAATGCATTCTCACAAAAATGTTGTGTCTGAATGACAAATCTTGAAAGCCCATTGACTTTGCTGGAATGCCCAGAGTCACTGCACAAAACGGATCCTCAAAAAAACGCAGCAAAAATGCACAGTGTGAATGTAGCCTAAGTCTCCTCATACTGACACGTCACTCTCCACCAGGACAAACCTTACCCCTTGGATACCAGCCTTCTTAAGAACACTCGTTCACGATACACTTTGAGTGTAGGTTTATTCTCAGCAAAGAGACCCCATAAGCACAGGGAGAAGGAATTCACATGCTGAAATGTCCTGGTCGCCTGGAAGACGGATGCATCCTCCAATTGTTGAAGATGCGAAAATACTGACAGTGACTACATACATATCTGATGGCTATGCCCAGCCATATACCGCTTTTCGCAGGAAGCAGAGAGCCTCATTAGGAAAGTTTTACACAAAGACCTCAGTCTTATGCAGGAGGCACACTGGCGTGAGACTCGCGCGAGTGCAATGCGTGAAAAAAAAACGCATTGCACTCGGACCAGTGTTGCCCTATCAGGCAGGGCACACTGGTGCGAGTCCCACGCACCTAACTCGCATTGCGTGTCAGAAGCGAGTGCAGTCGCAGCATGCTGCGACTGCACGCGATTCTGACCCGCATGAGCGCAATGCAAGTATATGGGGGCGAGAAAATCTCGCCCCCATACAGCACACGGTGTGAGTTTGTAGCACCATGCTAGAATAGCTAAATCATGTTTAATAGGCTCCCGCTGTTACTTCCGGGGCCGCCTATTAAGCTCATTACATATTCACTGCACTGTCAAACTAACAGCAATCACAGGAACTCACACTCTGTGGGAGCTTGCATTCACTGGGAAAGGGAAAGGGAAAAGGCCGCTCCACCGCCCATAACCTCCTGGATTCCTGAACCTGGTGTGGCAGCTTTGGCAACTGCCCAGGAAACAATGTAAAATGGAAACCACCGGTGCTTGTCTTCATAAATTTTTTTCCTTTATTATTATGTGAAATTTAAAAAATCATTCAGCGTGCTAGTTGGGCGCTAGACGCGTTTCGGAAGACACAACTTCCTTAATCATTAGCAATACAAAATACAAAAGTTTATACATTTATAAAAAAGAAACCTCCACCCACAGCTGAACCTAATTAACAATGGTGATAATAAAGAAACTAAAATTTAACTCTTTCACATGTTATGGAGTTGAAATTTGCACAAGAGGGAGTATTGCACTATTTTCTGACACACCAAAATATTACAATACATATATATTTAATAACTTCATGGATCTCCACCTTTAATGTTTTTATTTTTATTTCCTTTTCCTTATCCTTATATGATGGAAAACCAATACATTGTAATACAAAGAAAATTTCAGTGCGTTCTAATATATTTATGATGATTATCACATATTAATAGATTTCATTATTACACTCCTAATGTGCGATTGTTTTATTGTTCAAGCATATTCTAAATTTAATCATCCCGGTAACTTTATAGCTAGACTTGTTTCTTATTTTTTATTTTCATATATAAATACATTACTTCCTTACCTCAATTTAATTATATTCTGGGGGGGGGGGGAGAGAAAAAAAAAATAAAAATTTTACTCTGCTGTGACCGCGGCTGGTATATGCGCCGCTCATACTGCAGCCGCTGTCACAGCAGAGTTAACTCTCTGCTTACCGGCGCTGCAGTGATCGGTAAGCAGGGAGTTAAATCCAGCAGTTTATGAATGAGTCGAGGCGCTGTGCTGTCGGCACTGCTTAAGCGTTGCTATAGTAACCGATAGTTTGGTTACTATAGCAACGGGGCGGCGGTGACGTCACTGCTTAATGCTCACAGCCTCACTGACTCATCATACAGCAGGGGAGCGCATTTCTGCCCCCTGCTGTGTGATGTAGCAGAGCTGAATGAGTTGAAAAGAAGAAGAAGGAAGACAGAAGACAGAAGAAAGAAGAGAGAAGACCTGGATCTTTGGAGGGATATGTGGTGGTAATAAAGATGGAGTCCCTAATGATGTCTGTGTCTTTATTTTTAATAAAGAATTTTTCTCTGCGTGGTGTTTTTTTTACCCCTTTATTGGAGATTCTTAGTGGCCGGGTCAAACTTGGCCTGACATTAAGAATCTTGGGCTTAATACCAGCTTGTATAACAAAGCTGGTATTAACCCCTTTATTACCCAGCGTGCCACCGCCACCAGGGCCACTGGAAGAGCCCGGTAAGGCGCCTGGAAATGGCGCTTATTATTAATGCGCTATTTTCAGGGGCGGCTGCGGGCTGCTATTCTTTAGCGTGGGGGGCCCTATAACAATGGGCCCTCACCCCGCTGAGAATACCAGCCCTCAGCTGCCTAGTTTTACCTTGGCTGGCATGGAAAATAGGGCAGAGCACATGCATTTTTTTTGCCAGCCAAGGGGAAATTAGGCAGCTGAGGGTGGCAGCTCGCAGTTTGCCTGCTTTCATCGGGCTAGACTTAAAAATGCTGTGAAGCCCCACGCGTTTTTTTTTTTTAATAATTATTTATTTTACACCCTACAACGCCAGGTTGGCTGCCATACACTAATGTGTATGGCAACAAAGCAGAATCACTGTCCAGATTGAGAAAATCCAGTCTGATTACAACAGCCAATCACAGAGGCTCCCATTGAGTGTGAGCTCCTGTGATTGGCTGTTAGTTTGACAGTGCAGTGAATATGTAATGAGCTTAATAGGCGGCCCTGGAAGTAACAGCGGGAGCCTATTAAACATGATTTAGCTATTGTAGCAGATACAGCCTGAGAAAGACCATGTTAAAAACACATTGCACACTGACCACACTCACACCACATTCATCACTCTGGCACCATACTCGCAGCACACTCGGACCACACTCGCACCACACTCGCACCACACTTGCAACACACTTGCACAGCACTCGCATCACTGTCATGCATCAAAAACGCTCTGTTTTTGATGCATGACAGTGTGCCTCCACCCTTAAACCAGAGACAGCATTACTTAATTTTCTGATCTGACCTGATCACAAGCAAGCTTCCATCTTAGCCCAAAACATTCTCACAGCCGCAAAATTACTAATTCCGACTCACTGCAAATCCCCCACAATTCCCACACAAACACAATTACAAGAGAAAGTGCACTTGCTTTGCCATGTAGCTGAGACACTGGCTGTGGTACAGCACACGCGAGCGTCCTTTGTAGAAACTTGGCGCCCATGGATCCAATTCAGGTCCCCCACCTTAATTACACAAATATAAAACAAACTCATTACACACCTCAAGATACGCCGCTTTTCACTGCGCCTCCCCCAACCCCTACCTTCCCGTCTCTCTCACCCCCTCCCCCTCTTAGATCTCTACTGTCCCCTGCCTCTCTATCTCCTCTCTCTCTTTTCACTTATATTGTTGTTTAATAGATTTCAGAAACAATCAAACCCTTGGTGACCTACTAAGCGAGATGGCATCTCAGAAACTGATTCTTTAAGACTCTGGGCAATAAACTACGGCCTTAATGATTGACGACTTCATATATTGTCAGTATTGGACTTATCGATTTTTCCAACAAAAAATGTGTCTCGGTTTTCGTCATTTTTTGTCGGTACATCGCTACTAATTTTGCCATAAAAACTCCAAAAAATTAAGTATGCATCCCTTTCTCCCCTACTCGGCATCTTCCATACACCAAAAAGAGATTTTATAAAATAAAATACCATATTAGGCTGTTTTCACATCAGCGTTTTTCGCTGATCGCGGCAGTTGCGGTTAAAAAAACGCAACTGCCGCGATTACCGCATACCGGCCGCACTTGTGGTTCACTTATGGCAAGCCCCATGCAATGTTTATGGGGCTTGCGGCAGGTGCGGCAAGTGCGGTTTCGGCACTTGCCGTAGGTGTGGCCGCGAAAAAAACATGGTACGCGTTTTTTTCACCGCAATTGCCGCAATCAGCGAAAAACGCTGATGTGAAAGGGGCCTTAAATGTTTTTTTTCCTTTAAATTTGTATCTTTATGGTCATTTCTGAGTGTTTCCAGTATGAACCGCTATCTTTATTCACTATAAAATGTGTTTTTTTGTAGGTCTTTTTCAGTGTCTTACAAATCCAAAGGACGAAGCATTCAAAACGATCCGCGCTGCTGTAGGAATGGCAGTGGACCACAATCTTTGAGGAAATGGTGTTTATTTCAACGCGTTTCCAGGCTGTCTCTGCCTCTTCTTCAGGAATACACCAAGAAATTTTCTTGGAACAGTCTGGGACAGGCTTGAAACACGTTGAAATAAAACACTGTTTCCTTAAAGATTTTGGTCCACTTCCATTCCTACAGCATCGCGGATTGTCTTGAATGCTTCGTCCTTTGCATCTGTAGTTTGTGCGACCATCCACGTGGAATGCTGGATCCAGCGGCAGCTGTATAAGCCATATACACCGGTTGTGGGTCACACAACTGGGCAAGGTGAGCAATACATTGTACGATAAACTCACCATATTAAGGAGATAAGACCCTATTGCGTCCTTGTCTGCCCGCTTTAGGTGAACTCTTTCTCGTCGATAGTTTTGGGATGAGGTATCAATGTATAAAAGTATCTCGGGCAGAAACGATGGGTTGACATATCTTTTCTAAATAAAAACTTCTGCAGAAAATGCATTTTTTTGTTCTGTATTGAAATGAGAAAATGTCAAAAAAGACAAAACATAAGAAGAAAGAAAACTTCCTTTACAAGGTCGCGAGTCTCTCCTCTAAATGAAAACCAGCCTGTCCTTGCTGTCCATTACATCTGGATAACTTTAAAACTGTGACAAACTTTCTGCCAAGAGTAATTTGACTTTCGCCAACCCTGCCAGCCATAACTTGTCAGCGCTGATCTGCTAACGATTAATAGACTTGGGCAAAACAATCAGACTGTTTGGTCTGTTATTTCAGCCTCTTGGACTTTGCCTCCCAGCATCAAGTCAACTCAAGAGAACTGGACACCTGAATTCATCCATAACATCTCCCTGTTCTGAGCCCTGGCAGGGATTAGAGGTAGCAAATCAAGGGGATGAGATTTCAGTAATTAACAGCTAAGAGCAGAGGGGAAGGTAGAGAGGGAAGAAAGACAAGAAATGCTTTGGATGTTTACTTTGTACGTTTTGGTCTTTCCAAAAACAATCTGTAGTCAAAAGGATAGCGATGTGTTTTTAATTTAGATTTAATACAATTTTATTTTTCTTTTAATAATTGGATAAGCATGACCAAAAATGTAGGAAATTGGAAACTCTTCAATTTGCTGTTCTAGTAATCAGATTTTACATCAGAGTTTTAGCTGAATAAGTGCTGTCTCCTTTTTGATACGTTGGTCACATAAGAGATAACTAGGAGATTCTTCAGTGTTTTCTATTGCACAGTATTTAAAGGGAACCTGTCACCAGATTCCAGCGATGTGTCACTTACTGAGCTGCTTGCTGTCGTTTTGATAAAGTTAAGTGTTTTCTCTGCTGCAGATTTAGCAGTTTGTGAATATTCTAGACTACCTGGCAGCAGTTCAAGTAGACTGCTAATGGTAATATCCCAGATGATTAAACAGTGATTTTATCAGAACTACACTGAGCAGCCCAGTAAGTGGCACATCGCTGGAATCAGGATCTTGGGTCCTATATTATGCGACTCTCAGATTAGGTTGCAAAAACCTGGTGACAGGTTCCCTTTAAGATAAAGTTTGAGCAGAACATCAGAGGGCGTGTAGGGGTATCACCCCTATGAATGGTTTAAGCATGCTATGACTTTAAGATATAGTACCCTCCTGTGTGCTGAGTGTTGTGGACGGCGGCTCTCCCTGAACTGTGGAGTTGGACTGATTTGGGTTAGAAAGTGCGGGAAGCAGAGAAGCTGAAAGTGAAAGAAAAGTGCCGAGGACTAGTCACAGGAGAAGGCTGCTGGCCTGTGTATGTGTGAGAGAGGGGAGGCTGCCTAGAATTGTTCGGCGTTTCAGCTTTGGTACCAGCTGTAAAGGTACTGTCACACAGGGAGATATCGCCGGCGATGTTGCCAGCGATCGCGGGAGCGCGCATCCCTGACAACATCGCCGGCGAGATGTCAGACTGAGCAACTTACCGGCGATGTCACTGGCTAGTTGCCGCGGCTATCGCTCGCTGGGTTGCCCAGCAACCCAGCGAGCGATAACTCGCAATGTTGTAGATAGGCGGAATCGCCCGCAACATTGCAGGTTGCGCGTTACACAGGGCGATCAGGCATGATCGCCTGACCAACATCGCCAGGTTTCCCAACATTGTTGGGAAACCTGGCGATGTGACTCAGGCGATTTTCCCCCTGATTATCGCCCTGTCACACGAGGCAACTCTCCGGCGATGTCGCCGCAACCTGGCCACGCCCCTCAGTTGCCGGCAACATCGCCGGCGATATCTCCCTGTGTGACGGTACCTTAAGAGACATTACGAGCTGCACTGTGAAGGAGTCATGAGAGCCACTCAGTGATCACCGGACAAAAAAGCCAGTGTGGTTGGCGAGCGAGGACAGGGTGAGAGACGCCATCTGGAGAATCCAAAAGTTCCCAGGGCTGTCAAGGAGAAATAACAGTTTTCCCCCTGCCTTGCAAGGAAAAATGCGAACGGACGAGAATCTCTGTTAGAAGCTCCCAGGAGTGGACCTGTTTCCCTTTGGTATTGTGAGTCCTACTTTGGTGTGCACACCTGTTAAAAGTAGCATAGGCCACAGTAGCCAGAATGTGGTATCTGCACAACCCAAGTAGCAGAGGCCGGTTAGGTTGTGCAGTGTAGCTGTGAATACCTTGTGTTTACAAGGTAGTCCACTGTATATCACTTGTAATAGTTGGGGCGACATGCAGCTGAGCATCCCAGCTAGAAACTATGTCATTTGTTAAACTTATCCTTGTCATATTGCATCCCCACGTTTACTTGCATACTTGTTCCTTTGTTTCTGCAACCTCTTCTTGCAGCGGTCCTCTGCTCGGCCATCACAACAAGTGCAGACTCTGACAGCAGAAGGCGAGCCCGGTAGAGCTGACTTTGGAAACATTGACTTGTCAAAAAGGCTTAATACTCATGGGTTATAAATATATGCTGTATGTAATGAAAGCAAGAAAGATAATATTGTTCAAAATGGACAGAAACTGTTTCTGTAGAGAGAATAAGGTTTGTGCCATTATTCAATCAGATACATGAAAATGGAAAATGACATCCATAAAGAAGGGATACAAAGTAATAGAATTAACATAAAAAAATGGCAAAAAGCAAAAAGAAAAATTAGAACAGAAAAAAACTAAAGGAGAGGAAAGATAGAAAAAAATAAAAAAGGAAGGAAAAAAGCAAGGAAGGAAGAAAAAAAGAAAAATGAAAAGAAAGGGATGAGCAATAAAAGTAGATCAAAGAAAAAATAGAAGAGTAAGGGTACCGTCACACCTGGACATATCACCGGCGATTTCACAGGCGACGCACATGCGCGTGCACGTTTTTGCGTGTCGCCCAACGTCGACGTCACCTATTTACATGGGGCGACAACTCAGGCGATGACCTGACCGGAAATTGCCTGAGCGTCGCCCAAGGCCCATGGGCGATCAAGTCGCTAGTGACCGCTTGGCCATCACACAGAGCAACCACATTAGCGATGTGGGCGTAATTTTGAGCTGCAACTCGGAGATAGGCGTTAACATTATGTTGTGTGACGACTCGAAGACATGTGATTGGAGTTGGTGTCTGATGCAGAGTTGACATGTACTGACAATTGTGTTGGTGTTAAAAGACACATTTGGCAATGGCACGTCTCTGCACTTCGTAGCACACACTGGCGCATCAATGCGCTGCTTTTTAATAGTATGTACGCTCCTGGGTATAGGCCTTTTGACATCTGCGTTTTACGCAATACGGCCGGACTTGCGGTTCACTTGCGAGAAGCCCCATACAATGTCTAGGGGGCTTGCCGCAGGTTCGGCAAGTGCGTTTTCGGCACTTGCGGCATGCTGCGTTTTTTTCCCAGCCGCAGCATGCCGCAAGTGCTGAAACCGTACTTGCTGCACCTGCCGCACCTGCCGCAAGCCCCATAGACATTGTATGAGGCTTGCCGCAAGTGAACCGTAAGTGCGGCCGTATTGCGATAATCGCGGCAGTTGCGTTCTTTTTTACCGCAACTGCCGCAATCAGCTTAAAACGCAAAGGGGCCTAATACACTTTTTAGCACCATGGAAAGGAAGACTACATTAATGTGGGACGTACACATCATCAAATAGAACGCCGAGGAACAAGACTACCAATCGTAACGCTGGAGCTGCCATCAATCCACGCAGACCGCCAGAGCTAGTAAATACTCCCTGAAACGCCTACCGCCCTTGACATTGCTCTTGACATGTCGCTCTTGACATGTTACACAGGACGATCAGCACACATCGCCCCTAAATGGCTTCTGATGTGAAACCAGGCGACCACTCAGATGTGTCGCCCTTGCCCATTTACATTGGGCGTCGCCTGTGAAATCGCCGGCGATATGTCCAGGTGTGACGGTACCCTAAGGGTACCTTTACACGCGGCTACATTTCTAGGGTGGCTACAGGTAACTTACTGGTTGCAGTGAAATCATGGAGACAAGGTTCTATCTTGTTGCTGTGTACAAATGGAATAATCTCTCCATGATTTCACTGCAACCAGTAAGTTACCTGTAGCCACCCTAGAAATGTAGCCGCGTGTAAAGGTACCCTTAGGGTTCGCTTACATTAGCGTATAACTAAGACGAGTGCAAGTCAGTGAAAAAAGGGATTGTACTCAGACCCATGATATTCAATGAGGCAGAGCAGATCAATTTTTTTCTCTGTTGTATTCAGCCAGATGAAAAAATATTAGCATGCTGCGAGTGGACAAGTGAATCGGACGAGACTCAACTATTCAGGTCTATGAGTGTGAGAAGAAAATTGGATGCCACACGGACCATCCTAGTGCCAACCATTTTTTTTGATGGTCTTATAACTGATTTGAAAATATTGTATTTTTCAGACTATAAGACGCACCCAGGTTTTAGAGGAGGAAAATAGGGGAAAAAATGTAAGCAAAAAATGTGGTTATAACGCATTGCTATGGAGGGTATCTGCTGCTGACACTGTTATGGGGGTAATATTCTGGATATATCCCCCATCCTGGATATGTCCCCCACATCCTGGTTTATAATCCCCATTCTGGATATATCCCCCCATCTGGATATGGCCCCCCATCTTGGTATATGGCTCCCCTTCTTGGTATATGCCCATCCTAGTTTATGATCCCTATGCTTGTTTAAGATATGGATATGTCCCTCTCATGGTATATGTCCTCCATCCGGTTATAATCTTCCATTCGGATTGACCTCCTACCCTGGTTTTGATCCCATCGGGTATATGGCTCCCCTTCTTGGTATATGGCCCCCATCCTAGTTTGTGATCTGCCATCCTGGTATATAGCCCCCATCCTGGTTTATAATCCCCATTCTGGATATATCCCCATCTGGATATGCCCCTATCTGGTTTATGGTCTCCATCCTGATATGTCCCCCATCATGGATATGTCCCTCATCTGGTTTATAATCCCCATTCTGGATTATCCCCAATCCGGATATGTTCCCTCATCTAGTTATAATGCCCATTCTGATATATCCCTCATCCTGGATATGCCCCTATCTGGTTTATTATCCCTCATTTGGATATATCTCCCAATCCTGGATATGGTCCCTCATCTGGTTTTGATCCTATGCTTGTTTAAGTTGGATATGTCCCCTCATCATGTAATGTCCTCATCGGTTATAATCTTCCATTTGGATATGACTCCTATCCTGGTTTATGATCCCCATCTGGTATATGGCTCCCCTTCTTGGTATATGGCCCCATCCTAGTTTGTGATCTGCCATCCTGGTATATAGCCCCCATCCTGGTTTATAATCCCCATTCTGGATATATCCCCCCATCTGGATATGGCCCCCTATCCTGGTTTATGGTCCTCCATCCTGAATATGTCCCCCCATCATGGTATATGTCCCCTCATCCTGGTTTATAATCCCCCATTCTGGATATATCCCCCCATCCTGGATATGTTCCACCTCATCCTAGTTTATAATGCCCCATTCTAGATATATCCCCTCATCCTGGATATGCCCCCCTCATCCTGGTTTATAATCCCCCATTCTGGATATATCTCCCAATCCGGTTGGTCCCATCCTGGTTTATAATCCCCATTCTGGATATATCTCCCATCATTCCTTGGTTTATGATCCCCTATGCTTGTTTAAGATATGGATATGTCCCCTCATCATGGTAGGTGTCCTCCATCCTGGTTTATGCACAAAAAGGGAAATATAGAAAGAGCAGAGAAAAGAAGAAAAGAAAGAAAGAAAGAAAAGAAGAAAGAAAGAAAGAAAGAAAGAAAAGAAAAGAAAAAGAAAGAAAGAAAAAAGAAAGAAAGAAAGAAAGAAAATCTTGGTAATAGGATAAAAGCTGATATTTGGAACTTCTATCTTTCCTTATATCGCACCTAAAAACAACCTGAGGATAAAAGCCCAATATTTGAGGTGACGCTTCCTTCAGCAGGATCTTCTCTTTCAGGTCGGGGTGACGATGACTTGTTTACTGGTTTTGTTTTCAAAGAGGAATGAAAACATCGCACTAGTCTAAGACTCTGTGAATTAGCCAAATTATGGAAGGATACCTTGTGGTATCAAGGGAAGAGGATTAAGAACAAACGGAAGAAAGGTCAGAGGTCGGGTCATACAGAAAGGCAAGAAAACACTGGGGTAAGGAGTGACTGTATTTATCTGAGAGGAGAAGATGGATATGTTACCTCTCGTCATCCATGGTGGGCAAATCATGTAATGGGATTATATACAGTATACAGGCTGCAAAGTCCTGATCCTTAAATATTCAGCTTACTGCCCCAGGGATGGCATTTCAGAAACGATTTATTATTTTTATTAGACTCATGTCCGGTTGGACCTGAAGTGACATTAATCTGTATATTATAAAATTGTATGAAAACAGAAGACATCCATGAATCAATAGTACAGGGTGGGCCATTTATATATGGATACACCTAAATAAAGTTAGATCCAAAATGGCCGTCTTCAAAATGGCCGCCATGGTCACCACCCATCTGGAAACGTTTTCCCCCTCCCATATCCTAATGTGCCACAAACAGGAAGTTGATATCACCAATTGTTCCCATTTTGTTTAAGTGCATCCATATAAA
The DNA here is from genome assembly GCA_033576535.1 of Allobates femoralis. Classification (NCBI taxonomy): domain Eukaryota; kingdom Metazoa; phylum Chordata; class Amphibia; order Anura; family Aromobatidae; genus Allobates; species Allobates femoralis. The sequence goes on along the minus strand of JARQOC010000003.1, from coordinate 807,881,643 downwards.
TGGCCCACGCTATAAAGGGCGCACCCTGTACAAATTAAAGGAAGCAACTTTACTATATGTTTAAAGAAATTAGCTTCTTTCTACTTCGGGGTAGATCTTTCAATTCATGGGTAAAATCTGTATTACTGTTACACTTAGGGTACCGTCACACCTGTCAATCGCGCTGGAGATGTCGGCGGCGACTGGTGGGAGCGCGCACGTTTTTGGCGCCCCGCCAGCTTCACCGTCCCCCATTTACATGGGGCGACACCTCCAGCGACGTGCCAGCGATCTGACAGTGGCATCACCATCGGGTCTCTCAAAACCCCAGCGGCGAAGCAGGACAATGGGAGCCTATGGCTCCCATCGCCTGTCAGGTCGCCGGCGGCCATTTACATGGGGTGATGTGGACATATCACCCCAGATCGGCCGCCTGGTTTCACATCACTGATGTGAAACCAGGCGACCACTCAGAGACACCGACATTGCCCCTTTACATTAGGCGACGCATGGCCGATAGGCCACGCCTCTAAACCACCTGTGTAATTGGCGGCGATGTCGACAGGTGTGACGTGGCCTTTAGTGAGATAGGAGATGATGGTTGGGACTTTAATAATTCAATGGAGAGGTGAGGATGAAGGGCAGGATGATGAGGAGGGAGGAGTCAGACACAAACAATATACTGCAAGTTCTTCTGAAACAACAGTTACATTTCTCCATAGAAAATTATTAGCACCAAATGTCATCTCCTCTCAGTAATGGGACAATCTGAAATCATTTGAATGCAGATTTCATGTGTAAACTGAGAATTTTGGGAATGAGTAATCAGTCCAGGAAGAGAAAGAAGCAAATATCTTTAACAACAATATTACAAAGTTACAATTTTTAAGTGTACTATTGTTTATGAAAAATAAATATTATTATAATTATTAATTATAACAATGGTTATTGTAGCTCTCCTGTTGAAGAAATCTGGATTTTTATTGTGACTACATTACTAGCAGCTTAGATCGGTGGAAGGGAGTCTAGGGTGCTGTCACCCCGAACTCTGCGGAATGCTACATACACACTGGCAATCAAAATTAGAGAACAATGTATGACCACTTCATTTTTTCAGACAGAATGTAATCTACATTGATGAACATTTGTCTTTCGAGCGTGACCAGCCTTCTTGGGGTACTTAAATGTGTTTGTGGTGTTGTAAAGGTGCAATATTCTACAAATCACAGACTTGGAATGACCATCTTCTGTTGCTATGGCTGATAGGGTGACTCCTTTGGGCTTTCATCAGGACAACCTGCTGCCAAAGGGTTTTGGTCACTTTGGAATGGCACAGAATTTTTGCAATGTTAGTGCAAACTGGAAAGTTAGGCTGCCAGTTAAAGGAAGTTTGTCAGATATTTAAGGAATTGGCAGCAGGTGCCAGATTAACACCAATAACTTGCAGGTATCTGAAAGTGTTCTGTAATTTTGATCAGTGTCTTTTATCTCATTTACATTTTTATTCTGTGCTTTAGAATATATTCAATTTATGAAAAGCAATGACATAGCAATGATTGAAGGAATGACATACCAAACCAAGCGTGCATGGCAAGGTGAGGGTCAGGCCACCAACCAATAATATATCAAAGAGATTTGCCTAAGGTCCTAGAGTCTGGAGGCACTGGGATGAGGAAAGAAGTCTGCATCAAATTGTAGAATTGTAAATACTCCCAACCAAGCAACGTTCAAGATGTGTGACTGTGTTTCACAAGACTGTTTTCATAAATCTTCCTTGAGAACTTTCATAGACTCTATGTGTGCTTTGGCCCTCACTGAGGGCAATCCCGAACTGAACTTTTGCACTGGGGAGCCAGCTGTGGCAAGTTCAGCAGAATCAGGGCTGCTCCTCAGCCGAGGCCCTGCCTCATCCTTGACAACAGGGCCCTTTAATGCCGACCCCTCAACATCAACCCTACAATCCTCCAAACACTTGTTCCACTTGGCAGGATTGCCCGACCCAAGGGTACTGCAGCAGCCATCTTTCTTTTGATTTCTCAGCTGTGGGATATACTAGCCCAAAAGGACAGCAGTTACCATGTCCCGCACCTATTCAGCTTTTTTTTTTATCGGTTATGACCCTATTGCGCTTGGTGTACTTCTAACATCCACAGTCCTTGTATAGACAACATATTTCTGGATTAGCCCAGAGGATCACAACTCAACTGCCTCATATTAGCCCATCAGGTTTATTAGCCTGATCAGGAGACTAGTTTAATTGGTTGGCTGTTTAATTTGGTCCAGAGACTAGTCTGAAAATAACGGTTCATACTTGGTCTTTGATTGTCAAACAATTTGAAACTTGCCTGCTGGGCCCTGAAGCAGTGGTGCATCAACATACTGTCACAACACCTCACCTCCATAACCATCTTGGATTGGATTTATGCTCTCTATATAGATATTTGCCTTGCAGCTCCTGGAGCGCCAATGCAAAATTTGTGACAAGGCCTCTAACCTTCCAAATGTCATTTGGACCATATCAGGTTCAATGCTCTGAGAATGTGGGAATGATTGCTAAATATGCCTCCCCTATAGCTATCCCATGAGTGGTGCCCAACTATCATAGATCCTATCCACTCTTACAAACAGTTTTCTGAAAATGTTCAGAAAAACACTAACTTTGTCTAATTGTTTCACACTTTACTGTCTCCCGTGAAACACATTTCTTCTCTTTGCTGCCTGTCATAAACTGACTCTAGATTAAAATTTAAAGGCGTTTTCCAACGAAGAAAGTTCATTGTTATCAATAGATCTTGGAATAATAATAATTTCTACAATTGGATATTTAAAAAAAAAAAAAAAAAAAAGTCCCTGTGCTGAGATAATCTTATATACGGTATGTGTCCCTGCTATGTACTGTGTAATGGATGTGTCTGACCATACAGGAACATGGTCTGATCATACCACATCTCCTGTGCTGAGATAATCTTATATATGTGTCCTTGCTATGTACTGTGTAATGGATGTGTCTGACCGTACAGGGACATGGTCTGATCATACCACATCTCCTGTGCTGAGATAATCTTATATAGGTGTCCCTGCTATGTACTGTGTAACGGATGTGTCTGACCATACAGGGACATGGTCTGATCATACCACATCTCCTGTGCTGAGATAATCTTATATATGTGCCCCTGCTATGTGCTGTGTAATGGATGTGTCTGATCGTACAGGGACATGGTCTGATCATACCACATCTACTGTTCTGAGATAATCTAATATATGTATCCCTGTTATGTACTGTGTAATGGATGTATCTAATTATTTTATATTTATTTTAATTGTATCATTAATATTGAGTATATCTAAGTGTGCCGACATCCCTCTATTTGCAGTATTTGCCACACTCAGCGCCCAGATGTACAGTTTGAGCCCACACATAGCTTCCCAATATAATGTATGAGCCCCCACACAGCACCCCTATATACAGTATGAGCCACCAGATAGCCTCCTTACATACAGTATGAGCCCTCACATCAGGGGCGGACTGGGCCACGTGGCAGGGAGGCATCTACCCCCCAGGCCGGTGGTATTGTCCCACATTAGGGCCGCCCACTGTAATGATAGCGGCTGCGCGGCGCTCACTTTGAATCCAGCACGGCCTGAAAGCTCAGCAGCGATACCTGTGCTCCATTCCCTTCTGCTTGTTTATGGCTGCGCGGCGATGCTTTGCGGCCCGCAGCTGCTGCAATTGCAGCGGGACCCTTGAAGCAGTCAGTGGGCGGCGGCTGACAGTGCGGTGGAGGCTGATGAGTGAAGCAGACTGCACGCCCTATACTCCGACCCCCACCCCCCGATCTTCATCCGGCAGGCTTGCTCCACTAGCACCACCCCATCCCCCCCTGGCCCCGGTCCTCGCTCCACTAGCACCCCCTTCCTCGGTCCTCATTTTGTACCGGGCTGGAAAAAGTAGACAGCCCCCCAGGGCAAGATCTACCAGCCAGCCTCTGCCTCACATAGCCCTCCTTTGCACAGTTTCAATCCAACATAGCTTCCTATATACAGTATGATCCCCACATAGCCATCCTTTGTAGAGTTTGAGCCCACATAGCTTCCTATATAGAGTATGAACCCCTACATAGCCCTCAAATATACAGTGTGAGCCCTCACATAGTCCCCTATATACAGTATGAGCCCTACATATGATTAAGGTGTAGTATTATTGAAACGCATAATAGATGATTTCCTGGGACTCTTTCTCTTTGTATATCATGCTGTGTTTTCAAGAAATATGAACAAACATTGGTTTTACTTAACTGTGGACATTTGTTGCTGGATACCATCTTCATTATTCTGATTACTGAATACCTATCTTCTGTTCCGAGCACTGCCCAAGGGATCCTCATCCATTTTTTTATTGCATGTTGAGCTGGATTTTTTTATATTCCCTCCAATATACACTATGAGCCCACACATTGCCCTCCAATATAAAGTGTAAGCACCCACAAAGCTGCCTATATACAGTATATGCTTCCACATAACACTTATACACAGTATGTGTCCACACAAAGTTCCTATACATGATATGAGACCTCCCACAGCTCCCTATATATAGTATGAGCCCACATTTAGCCCTATATACAGTATGAGCTCCCACACAGCACTTATATGTAGAACAAGACATCTCACATACATAGAAACAAAACAAAAAAACAATGCAGACTCCTCACTCTCTTTCCCCCAGAGCTGCTCTCTGCTCCGGTCTCCAATGCACTGACTCTCCGCATAGCAAATGCAATATCTTGACGTCATTGTGTCTGTGGTCTCGGTCCCACATGGTGATTGGTGGAGGAAGGAGCTGACAGTTCCATCCTCCACTTATATATTCACCCCCATTTGCATCCTGGTAGTGGTGATATCGGAAAGATAAGGTGGGTGGCAGAGGGTGCGGCATGGCCAACTGTTTTCAGCCCTTTGGCTGCTACTGTGCACTGGCCGGAATGGGACAGCCAGAGGGCCGGATGTGGCCTGTGGACCATACCTTGGCCAGTTCTGCAAATGCCCTGATGTGGTCCATAGCCTTTGAAGTGAGAATGCATATCAAACTAGGGTTATCTAAACCAGCCAATTTCAGTGGTACTAACTTGACTATCTGATACACATTAGATATCCTGTGAACATTTTAACCTCTTTTTCCCAGATGTTCGGTGGGGGGGTGGAGGGGGGGCGATTAGGCAGGTTGAATTTCAACATGCCCAGTCATTTTTCAAAGGATATATGCTGACAATAGAGATGCTGGCAGTGGCTTTCTCCTTTCTAGTCATCAAGAAGACAACCAACTCAGCTGAGCATGTATATATTCAGGATAAAATGCTGTCAGGGTAACAAAATGTGGCCTTCTGCTTTATGGGGAGGAAGACCGGCCCCTTCCAGATGAATACATTTTACCAATTTTTTTCCTCTTATGCCTTCAGAAAAAAAAAGAAGCTGACCATAACATAGGGCAGCAAGTATTCCTGTCTCCTACAGCGCCCCTTATGGAGAAATGAAGCATTGCACAATGACTTCACAGACTAGTATGGGACAAAATCCTTTAAAACCGTTAAACAACGTTGCTAATACAAAGCCAAAACCTGCTTCTGTCGACTCTTTGATCTTACAAGCTTCGCTCTTTACGAGACTCAACCTACATCTCCAATAATTAATGACATACTGCAAATTTCTTTTTGCTCCCGAGTGAAAAAAAAAACATTTCCGACCGGCGAACAATAAACGTCCATTGTGTTCTCTCTTAACCCCGCCGGCTTTATCATAAGGCAGCATGAGACGCGTGTCTTTATTGTATGATAATATGAAGGCTTGACATTAGCTTTAAAAACAGACAGAGTCAGCCAGATCGGAGCAGCTGTCCCTTTTAAAAATAGTAATATGTCTGGGAATCCCTCTATTTGAAGAAAAAAGAAAACAGTAATGCAGAAGTTGGACTGTGACACAACACCCCGCAGTGATTCATCATTCAGGTCCCATCTTCTGGGCATTAAACTTTTGAAGTCTGAACACTGATGTAAATGGCAGGTGTCTCCGCGACACTACTGGGTCACATAAAGGCTTTTCCTGCTTAAAAGAAATGTCCTGAGAAGGATCATAGGGCAAATATAATACGTTAAGGTCTAAAAGCAACATAAAAGCAACAACAACATCTACAATTCAGACGATATCAATGGAAGAGATAAATAAATGGAAAGGCGGAATCAGTGTTTACTTGGACTGAAACCAGAATGCTGATTAGTTTAGGAGCGATCGGGTTTCCTCCCTGTTATCCCACCAGCTTGTTGTTGAGGACACAATGGAGGAAAACACAATTGTCCAAAAGTTCTAAAGGATGCAAAAATCTGGTCAGAGGTTCCTAACAATGGGCAGACTTGTGCGGATTAGAAGTGCCTCCACTTGTGTTCTGAGAAAGAGACGCCTGGGACATGCATGCAATACTCATCACCGCTGCCTCTTCAAGACCATCAAAACGGTGATGCTTCTATTTGATGGGGCCACTAATTATTTTGTAGTTTGAAAGTGCTCAGTAAAAGGCGTAAAGAGGTAATTCAGTCCGGGCCCCTTTTATGTGTCCTTCCATTTGATGTCTGCACAGAGAATGCGGGGCACCCCAAACACGTCAGTCTGTTTCAGATACACAAGATTAAGTAGCAAGTGACATTCAAGACCACTGGGCCCACCCAGGAGCCTGGAATCAGGGGGAGATTGTCACATTCTGCCTTTTCACCATTAATCTGCATGCATTTCACTGCTGCCAGGCTGCATCTCCTTCAAGCCTCTTGTATAGAGACCGTCCGGCCACTGTTTCCTTTCCAGCTGAAACCTGTTCATTAACCCTTTCATTCTGCACAGTTAAAAATTAAAAACAAAAAATGGTGTGGAGTTTATCAATAATCTTCAATCCACAACATACAATTAATTTACGGTAATATATATACCGACTACTTTACATGTATCAAAGTGTCATATCTACAGAGTTGTCCCGTGACATTATATAATAATATATGTACAAAAATGTGATATATATATATCTCACATCACATTTTTGTACTTTTTTATTACGGTATATCTTTTCATGGCACAACGTTAAAGATATGACACTTTGACACATGTAAAGTAGTCGGTGGACAGCTTGTATAAGTGTACATTTGGTGTGCCCTTTAAATAACTCAACATACGCCCATTAATGTCTAAACTGCTGGCAACAAAAGTGAGTACACCCCTAAGTGAAAATGGCCAAGCTGTGCCCAATGAGCAATATTCCCAGTATGTGTGTGTTCAGTGAAGTAGCCACAATGTTTATTTAACTCATGAATATGGTACGAATTAGTGATCCATTTTTTATAGCATTTTAAGCCCTCCAGTGACACTCATTAACTTCATTAAAAAATATGCGACTGAAAAAAATGCACCAAATACATGCCAAAACATGAACCAATGAGTCAAAAACGCAATGTGCTTTTGATGTAAGGTACAGATGCAGATTTGGTGCCGAATTTTCTGCACCAAACACGGATCATATCTTCAATGTTCTCCCCTGAAAAGATATATTAGAATATTTACAAAAATGCAAGGGGTGTACTCACTTTTGTGTATATACTGTGCGTGTATACGTGTATGTGTTTGATTACTTTCCGCTTTTCTGAATTTTGATTAAAAAAAATCACTACCGAGCCCGCCCCATCTGACCCTCCCTTCCCCAAAATGAAGCAAACTAAAGGGGAAAAAAAGTCACAAATAAAAATACTATTCATAGTTTGTTACGGTAAATATTTCAGCAATTCTTTTTTTTTAAGTACGACGTTGGAAAAACCCTTAGAAAATTTGCTTTAAAATATATTTTTATTCAGTTTACCTGTCATAGATTGGCAGCTCTATGTAAGATTTAAGGGGTTATCTTGTTTTTTTTTTACAATGTGCCTAAACACTTAAGGTACCTTTACACGCTGCAACTACGGTGTAGCAACTGAGAGGCAATCGTGATTTCCATCACCGTTGCCTTGACATTGCTACGAAATTGCGGCGTGTAATTGGGGAAAGCGATGGTGATTTTTGAAGTTGCTCCCGGTTGCAGTTTCAGAGCATTGTGCAAAAACCAGAGGCAGCCCTGAAGGTGAATTGCCCTGGTTTTGGCGTGTGAACGGGCGATAGGGATGGAATCTGCGTCGCCTACTGATTTCCCAGAGGCGTGCCACACCTTGCTGGATACCGCACCCCATCAGCGATGATTGGTGGGGGCTACTGTGTTTCCATTGGCTGTCCATTCACACTACATAATTGCAATGGCGTCATGTATTAGCCAGCCTTCCTGCGCAGGCTGGCCAATCATGACGCAATTGCGTTGTCTAATCAGCGTGTTTGGGGCACGGAATACACAACTCTGTCACGCCTATGTTCTTGCGGCGCAGAACATGTACGCCCACATTCCTTTGGGGATTGCGGCGTGTGATGCGGCGTCGGGAGGCAACCGGATGTTTCCCGCAGGTTCTGTGGGAACTTCCGGGGAGCCACGTTCTCTTAGGTTGACGACGCAATTGCGGCGTGTAAATGTGGCATCGATGTTCGGTATCAACAGTCAAAAACACGCACGTTCGGTTGCCTCCAATCACCGGTGATAGCTGTGGTGTGTAAAGGTACCCTTACAGATAGGTAGTTGCTAATTCCTGCCAGTTGTGCCCGCTGCTGATCTCTTTTGGCACAGAGTGATGAGAGCTCCTACTGGTGGTTCTGTGGCTTCCGCTGATGTCACATCAGCAGAGCGGCATCTTCTTTTCTGCTCTGCTCTGATGATGGGATGTGACTGCCAGCATCATGCTGCTTGACAGATGGCTCCCCGATCCCTAACTGCAGGTAGCCAGCTGCTAATCAGCATGACACCAGAAGTCACGCCCCATCGATAGAGCAGAGAAGAAGAGGAGAAGCTCTGCTGCTGGTACAAGTGGTCAATGACCATTCTGTACCCACGCTGGGTACAACAGGCAGGTAGTTTCCTCTTTTAGCAATTTTCTCTGGTTCTCTAATATTATTAGTGGATTAGTATGGGCGCACTGCTCTTGTGTGGTATTGCCTGTTTGCATGTGACGCACAGTGAGAGGCTGCTGCCAACATCTGGATCGTAACTTTTATAAATGACAAACACAATTATTATATTCAGTAAAGTTTTGTCAGCATATGTGATAATACGGAAATCACAGGAGGTAATAATTATGCAATTATCTAAAATTCACTTTTGGGATCGTGTAAAGAATGACAATCTTACTCAATTCAGCCGTGTTTTACTTTTTCATTTTCTCCATGAAAGAGTCATAACTTTATATTTGCGTCAATGTTGTTGTTTGCAGCATTATTTGTTGTATGTTTTACTGATACAATTTAATGTATTTTATAATTTATAAAGAAGAAAAACATGTAATTACTTACCGGTAATGTGTTTTTTCGGAGGCCATGACTTTCTACAAGCACTATCGATTAGATCTCTCTGGTGCTGATATCATGTTTGGGAGTAGGGCTCTACAGGTTGTGGTCCCTCCCTAGTTCTATGTTTCTCTGTAATTCTCTCGTTCTGGGTGATGTCATGGACGATTGATAAACACGTAATTACTTACTGGTAATGACAGCACCCTCAAATTCCCTCCCATTGTTGAGGGTTCATCACTTTTTTTCTGCTTCTCCTCATTGGTGTATTTACAAGTGGTATTCGGGTTTGTGTTGGACTACCAAGGGTCCGGAGGTCTGTTTTTCAGACTCTGCAACCAACTGACCTGGGAAGAAGAACCACCCCTTTTAAAACCTGAATGTTCCCTGTCCTTGGAGGGCGGATCCCTCTCTCGTTCTGGATGCTGTCATGGACGACCGATAAAAAACATTTTTGCAATGTTCCATGCATGGTAAAAATGCTATATTTTTACCAAATGTATACAAGTTTTATTCCTTTATGGAATTTTATAAAATACCATATATTTCAGACTATGGGAAGAAGTATTCTATAAGATGTGCAACAGTTTATGACAGTGGAAAATAGGAAAGGCATAATTCTTAATAATTAAAACTTAGCTAGCAATGTAAAGAAGTGGCTTGGTCCATAGTACTAATTTTAACTTGCTAGGGTAGAAGAAGGCAGTAATAGATATATTATTAGTATTTCTATGCAGAGTGTATTATGCACACAGATACAGAACACTGCTGCAGTCACAGTACCCACATAATTAGCTCTGCTACATGTACTATTCAGCTACACACACAGCTCTGCTATATACACATAGCAATGCTACACACAAATAACTCTCCTACATGTGCAAACACACAGCTCTGCTACACCATTACACACAACTCTGCTACATATACACTGAGTTGAGCTACATCATCAGAAATTCCCTCCACACACTACATTACCACTAATGGTACCTTTACACGCCGCCACGGCAGGCTGGATACATCCCGCTACTTCACGTGCACGAGCACGCTCAAACGGCTACAAACGGTCAACGCACCCTCTTTACACGCCGCCACAAGGTTCGCTACGCCACGCTACATCTATAGCTAGCTACATCGCCGGGTGTCTCAAGTAGCCAGCTGTTGCTCATTTACACACCGCTACAACCAGCTACTATGGGCGGACCTGGTGCAGCAGGGACAGCACATAGGCGTGCTCCAATTGTGGATTACAAGACTTCCGTACGCTGATAGGACGAAGCAATAACATCCTGATTGGGCAGGCATCGCAGGAGGCTGAGTAATACAGCACGCTCGAGCGATTGTGTAGTGTGACTCGTCAGCTCCTTAAATATGCCTCCCTATGCAGCGACTACCAATCGTCATGCAGCAGCTTCCACCAATGATCGCACATGGGGCGCGGTAACATGGAGCCGAGGTCACGCCTTAGCTACATTGCAGCTACAGCCCCGGGTGTCCAGAGTTCCCTTCCGTTGCTTCTTTACACGCCGATACAGCTCGCTACCATCGGCGATATAGCCATCTGTTTTCGAGCAGAGCCCATAAACAGATGTATCTGTCACCGGCTGTAGCGTCGCGTCTTCAGACGCCGCTACGACGGGCTACATTGACGCTACAAGCTACATTTGTAACCTGTAGCGCGATGTATCCAGCCTGCCGTCGCGGCGTGTAAAGGTACCATAAGTGAAGTCCCTTCCAGAAATGTGACGTCAGTGCCGCTATGCTGATTGGCCCACACTATGACCTGGGCGGAGCTAGGCCTGAACTCCGGAAGAGCAGGGACCATGGAGCCTAGGACCGGCACCGGAACACGGCGGACGGCAGCGGATCATCTCGGGGACCGGACCGGAGCACAGAGGATGGCACAGGACCATCGGGGACCCCACACCGGACCCGGTAAGAAGTGGTGCTATGTGTGTGTGTGGTGTGTGTGGTGTGTATGGTGTGTATATATGTGTATATATGTGTATGCATGTGTCTGTCTGTATGTGTGGGAGTGTGTGGATGGATGGATGGATGGTGGGGCCTCCAATGTAAGGCCCCCCCCCGAAAGTAAGACAGGGGGCCACTTTTGGCCACAAAAAGAATGTAAGACCCTGTCTTACTTTCGGGGAAACACGGTATCTGACAGAATTGCAGGGGTGTCAATACTTTTGGCCACAACTGTAGGTAGTCTTTTGAAAAGACCTTCAGAGACCCAAGACCTGCAGTATCTGTGCAGATCCTAACAGCGTTCTCTCCTGCCCTGCACCGATCAGACTAATCAGTGTCTGGCGGGAGGGAGCGCCGCTCTCCCAGTGATTGGGAAAGCCCTTGTATCAATCTTCTCTTGAATCACAGGAACATGTCTTCGGACTATAAGACCATAATGGTACCGTCACACGGGGAGATATCGCCGGCGATGTTGCCGGGAACACAGGGGCGTGGCCTAATTGTGGCGACATCGCCGGCGAATTGCCGCGTGTGACAGGACGATAATCAGGCGATGAATCGCCTGAGCAACATCGCCAGGTTTCCCAACAATGTTGGGAAACCTGGCGATGTTGCTGAGGCGATCATGCCTGATCGGCCTGTGTAACGCGGCAACCTGCAATGTTGCGGGCGACACCGCCTATCTCCAACATTGCGAGTTAACCGCGGCAACTAGCCGGCGACATCGCCGGTAAGTTGCTCCGTGTGACATCTCCCCGGCGATGTTGCCAGGGATGCGCGCTCCCGCGCATCGCCAGCAACATCGCCGCAACCGTCGCCCCGTGTGACGGTACCATAAGACTTCCTAGTGAAATTTCTTGTTAAATAGTGTATCTTATAGTCCAAAAAAATACTGTTATTTTTTTTCAATACATTTTTTGTGGTTTAATTCTAAAAGCTGTCATTTTTCAATTTTTCTGTTCATAGATCTGTATGAGGGTTTTAATTTTATGATGATTTTATCAGGTTATACATTGAGATATATATGACTTTCTGTTCACCTTTTATTTCATATTTCTTAGGCCCCTATCACATCAGTGGTAAACGCTGATCGCGGCAGTTGCTGTGAAAAAAACGCAACTGCCGCGTTTACCGCATACAATGTCTATGGGGCATGCGGATTAGTGTGCGGCAGGTGCGGCTGCAAAAAAAAACGCGGTATGCTACGTTTTTTTCGCGGCCACACCTGCCGCAAGTGCCAAAACCGCACTTGCCGCACCTGCCGCAAGCCCGCATATACATTGAATGGGGCTTGTCGCAACTGTGCCGCAACTGTGCCGCGGTTATGCGGTAATCGTGGCAGATGCGTTTTTTTCACCGCATCTGCCGCGATTTAAAAAAAAACGCTGATGTGAAAGGGGACTTAGAAACTTTTTTTTTAAAAAAACATCAATTATTGTGGCATTTTTATTTAAGATTTTTTTCATGGCTTTCACCATGTGGAATAGTTAAGTTGTGAACATGTTGATATCAATATTTAATTTTCTATTATTTGAAATTTTTTAAGTAACAAATGGAAAAGGTTTGTTTGAAAATTTTTATACACTTTTTTATCTTTTTTTTAGTCTCACTAAAGGTTTGTTTTATTTATTTGATGT
>JARQOC010000003.1:807841444-807868512 GCA_033576535.1 Allobates femoralis | reverse complement strand
AATGGCAGTGTCTCCGCGACACTACTGGGTCACATAAAGGCTTTTCCTGCTTAAAAGAAATGTCCTGAGAAGGATCATAGGGCAAAAATAATACGTTAAGGTCTAAAAGCAACATAAAAGCAACAACAACATCTACAATTCGGACGATATCAATGGAAGAGATAAATAAATGGAAAGGCGGAATCAGTGTTTACTTGGACTGAAACCAGAATGCTGATTAGTTTAGGAGCGATCGGGTTTCCTCCCTGTTATCCCACCAGCTTGTTGTTGAGGACACAATGGAGGAAAACACAATTGTCCAAAAGTTCTAAAGGATGCAAAAATCTGGTCAGAGGTTCCTAACAATGGGCAGACTTGTGCGGATTAGAAGTGCCTCCACTTGTGTTCTGAGAAAGAGACGCCTGGGACATGCATGCAATACTCATCACCGCTGCCTCTTCAAGACCATCAAAACGGTGATGCTTCTATTTGATGGGGCCACTAATTATTTTGTAGTTTGAAAGTGCTCAGTAAAAGGCGTAAAGAGGTAATTCAGTCCGGGCCCCTTTTATGTGTCCTTCCATTTGATGTCTGCACAGAGAATGCGGGGCACCCCAAACACGTCAGTCTGTTTCAGATACACAAGATTAAGTAGCAAGTGACATTCAAGACCACTGGGCCCACCCAGGAGCCTGGAATCAGGGGGAGATTGTCACATTCTGCCTTTTCACCATTAATCTGCATGCATTTCACTGCTGCCAGGCTGCATCTCCTTCAAGCCTCTTGTATAGAGACCGTCCGGCCACTGTTTCCTTTCCAGCTGAAACCTGTTCATTAACCCTTTCATTCTGCACAGTTAAAAATTAAAAACAAAAAATGGTGTGGAGTTTATCAATAATCTTCAATCCACAACATACAATTCATTTAATATATATATTACATGTATCAAAGTGTCATATCTACAGAGTTGTCCCGTGACATTATATAATAATATATGTACAAAAATGTCATATATATAATATATCTCACATCACATTTTTGTACTTTTTTATTACGGTATATCTTTTCATGGCACAACGTTAAAGATATGACACTTTGACACATGTAAAGTAGTCGGTGGGCAGCTTGTATAAGTGTACATTCGGTGTGCCCTTTAAATAACTCAACATACACCCATTAATGTTTAAACTGCTGGCAACAAAAGTGAGTACACCCCTAAGTGAAAATGGCCAAGCTGTGCCCAATGAGCAATATTCCCAGTATGTGTGTGTTCAGTGAAGTAGCCACAATGTTTATTTAACTCATGAATATGGTACGAATTAGTGATCCATTTTTTATAGCATTTTAAGCCCTCCAGTGACACTCATTAACTTCATTAACAAATATGCGACTGAAAAAAAAAGCACCAAATACATGCCAAAACACGAACCAATGAGTCAAAAATGCAATGTGTTTTTGATGTAAGGTACAGATGCAGATTTGGTGCCGAATTTTCTGCACCAAACACGGATCATATCTTCAATGTTCTCCCCTGAAAAGATATATTAGAATATTTACAAAAATGCAAGGGGTGTACTCACTTTTGTGTATATACTGTGCGTGTATATGTGTATGTGTTTGATTACTTTCCGCTTTTCTGAATTTTGATTAAAAAAAATCACTACCGAGCCCCCCGCCATCTGACCCTCCCTCCCCCAAAATGAAGCAAACTAAAGGGGAAAAAAAGTCACAAATAAAAATACTATTCATAGTTTGTTACGGTAAATATTTCAGCAATTCTTTTTTTTTAAGTACGAAGTTGGAAAAACCCTTAGAAAATTTGCTTTAAAATATATTTTTATTCAGTTTGCCTGTCATTGATTGGCAGCTCTATGTAAGATTTAAGGGGTTATCTTGTTTTTTTTTTACAATGTGCCTAAACACTTAAGGTACCTTTACACGCTGCAACTACGGTGTAGCAACTGAGAGGCAATTGTGATTTCCATCACCGTTGCCTTGAAATTGCTACGAAATTGCAGCGTGTAATTGTGGAAAGCGATGGTGATTTTTGAAGTTGCTCCCGGTTGCAGTTTCAGAGCATTGTTCAAAAACCAGAGGCAGCCCTGAAGGTGAATTGCCCTGGTTTTGGCGTGTGAACGGGTGATAGGGATGGAATCTGCGTAGCCTACTGATTTCCCAGAGGCGTGCCACACCGTGCTGGATACCGCACCCCATCAGCGATGATTGGTGGGGGCTACTGTGTTTCCATTGGCTGTCCATTCACACTACATAATTGCAATGGCGTCATGTATTAGCCAGCCTTCCTGCGCAGGCTGGCCAATCATGACGCTATTGCGTTGTCTAATCAGTGTGTTTGGGGCACGGAATACACAACTCTGTCACGCCTATGTTCTTGCGGCGCAGAACATGTACGCCCACATTCCTTTGGGGATTGCGGCGTGTGAAGCGGCGTCAGGAGGCAACCGGATGTTTTCCACAGGTTCTGTGGGAACTTCCGGGGAGCCACGTTCCCTTAGGTTGACGACGCAATTGCGGCGTGTAAATGCGGCATCGGCGTTCGGTATCAACCGTCAAAAACGCGCACATTCGGTTGCCTCCGATCACTGGTGATAGTTGCGGCATGTAAAGGTACCCTTATGGCCCCTTTACACGCAGCTACAGGTGACAGGTTTTCCACAGGTAACTTACTGGTTGCAGTGAAATCATGGAGACATAGTTCTATCTTGGTGCTGTGTACAAATGGAACTATGTCTCCATGATTTCACTGCAACCAGTAAGTTACCTGTGGAAAACCTGTCACCCGTAGCTGCATGTAAATGGGCCATTACAGATAGGTAGTTGCTAACTTCCTGCCAGTTGTGCCCGCTGCTGATCTCTTTTGGCACAGAGTCATGAGAGCTCCTACTGGTGGTTCTGTGGCTTCCGCTGATGTCACATCAGCAGAGCGGCATCTTCTTTTCTGCTCTGCTCTGATGATGGGATGTGACTGCCAGCATCATGCTGATTGACAGATGGCTCCCCACTCCCTAACTGCAGGTAGCCAGCTGCTAATCAGCATGACACCAGAAGTCACGCCCCATCGATAGAGCAGAGAAGAAGAGGAGAAGCTCTGCTGTTGGTACAAGTGGTCAATGACCATTCTGTACCCACGCTGGGTACAACAGGCAGGTAGTTTCCTCTTTTAGCAATTTTCTCTGGTTCTCTAATACTATTAGTGGATTAGTATGGGCGCACTGCTCTTGTGTGGTATTGCCTGTTTGCATGTGACGCACAGTGAGAGGCTGCTGCCAACATCTGGATCGTAACTTTTATAAATGACAAACACAATTATTATATTCAGTAAAGTTTTGTCAGCATATGTGATAATACGGAAATCACAGGAGGTAATAATTATGCAATTATCTAAAATTCACTTTTGGGATCGTGTAAAGAATGACAATCTTACTCAATTCAGCCGTGTTTTACTTTTTCATTTTCTCCATGAAAGAGTCATAACTTTATATTTGCGTCAATGTTGTTGTTTGCAGCATTATTTGTTGTATGTTTTACTGATACCATTTAATGTATTATATAATTTATAAAGAAGAAAAACATGTAATTACTTACCGGTAATGTGTTTTTTCGGAGGCCATGACTTTCTACAAGCACTATCGATTAGATCTCTCTGATGCTGATATCATGTTTGGGAGTTGGGCTCTACAGGTTGTGGTCCCTCCCTAGTTCTATGTTTCTCTGTAATTCTCTCATTCTGGGTGATGTCATGGACGATTGATAAACACGTAATTACTTACTGGTAATGACAGCACCCTCAAATTCCTTCCCATTGTTGAGGGTTCATCACTTTTTTCTGCTTCTCCTCATTGGTGTATTTACAAGTGGTATTCGGGTTTGTGTTGGACTACCAAGGGTCCGGAGGTCTGTTTTTCAGACTCTGCAACCAACTGACCTGGGAAGAAGAACTACCCCTTTTAAAACCTGAATGTTTCCTGTCCTTGGAGGGCGGATCCCTCTCTCGTTCTGGATGCTGCCATGGACGACCGATAAAAAACATTTTTGTAATGTTCCATGCATGGTAAAAATGCTATATTTTTACCAAATGTATACAAGTTTTATTACTTTTTCGAATTTTTATAAAATACCATATATTTCAGACTATGGGAAGAAGTATTCTATAAGATGTGCAACAGTTTATGACAGTGGAAAATAGGAAAGGCATAATTCTTAATAATTAAAACTTAGCTAGCAATGTAAAGAAGTGGCTTGGTCAATAGTACTAATTTTAACTTGCTAGGGTAGAAGAAGGCAGTAATAGATATATTACTAGTATTTCTATGCAGAGTGTATTATGCACACAGATACAGAACACTGCTGCAGTCACAGTACCCACATAATTAGCTCTGCTACATGTACTATTCTGCTACATGTGTACATACACACACAGCTCTGCTATATACACATAGCAATGCTACACACAAATAACTCTCCTACATGTGCAAACACACAGCTCTGCTACACCATTACACACAACTCTGAGTTGTGCTACATCATCAGAAATTCCCTCCACATACTACATTACCACTAAGTGAAGTCCCTTCCAGGAATGTAACTAATTACATTACCTGAAAGTACCCCTAACAGTTGTGGCCAAAAGTATTGACACTCCTGCAATTCTGTCAGATAATACCCAGTTTCTTCCTGAAAATGATTGCAATCACAAATTCTTTGGTATTATTATTTTCATTTAATTTGTCTTCAATGAAAAAACACAAAAAGAATTGTCCTAAAGCCAAATTGGATATAATTCCACACCAAACATAAAAAAGGGGTGGACAAAAGTATTGCCACTGTTAGAAAAATCATGTGATGCTTCTCTAATTTGTGTAATTAACAGCACCTGTAACTTACCTGTGGCACCTAACAGGTGTTGGCAATAACTAAATCACACTTGCAGCCAGTTGACATGAATTAAAGTTGACTCAACCTCTGTCCTGTGTCCTTGTGTGTACCACATTGAGCATGGAGAAAAGAAAGAAGACCAAAGAACTGTCTGAGGACTTGAGAAACCAAATTGTGAGGAAGCATGAGCAATCTCAAGGCTACAAGTCCATCTCCAAAGACCTGAATGTTCCTGTGTCTACTGTGCACAGTGTCATCAAGATGTTTAAAGCCCATGGCACTGTGGCTAACCTCCCTAGATGTGAACAGAAAAGAAAAATTGATGAGAGATTTCAACGCAAGATTGTGTGGATGGTGGATAAAGAACCTCGACTAATATCCAAAAAAGTTCAAGCTGCCCTGCAGTCCGAGGGTACAACAGTGTCAACCCGCACTATCCGTCAGCGTCTGAATGAAAAGGGACTGTATGGTAGGAGACCCAGGAAGACCCCACTTCTTACCCCGAGACATAAAAAAGCCAGGCTGGAGTTTGCCAAAACTTACCTGAGAAAGTCTAAAACGTTTTGGAAGAATGTTCTCTGGTCAGATGAGACAAAAGTAGAGCTTTTTGGGTAAAGGCATCAACATAGAGTTTACAGGAAAAAAAAAGAGGCATTCAAAGAAAAGAACATGGTCCCTACAGTCAAACATGGCGGAGGTTCCCTGATGTTTTGGGGTTGCTTTGCTGCCTCTGGCACTGGACTGCTTGACCGTGTGCATGGCATTATGAAGTCTGGAGACTACCAACAAATTTTGCAGCATAATGTAGGGCCCAGTGTGAGAAAGCTGGGTTTCCCTCAGAGGTCATGGGTCTTCCAGCAGGACAATGACCCAAAACACACTTCAAAAAGCACTAGAAAATGGTTTGAGAGAAAGCACTGGAGACTTCTAAGGTGGCCAGCAATGAGACCAGACTTGAGTCCCATAGAACACCTGTGGAGAGATCTAAAAATGGCAATTTGGAGAAGGCACCCTTCAAATATCAGGGACCTGGAGCAGTTTGACAAAGAAGAATGGTCTAAAATTCCAGCAGAGCATTGTAAGAAACTCATTGATGGTTACTGGAAGCGGTTGATCGCAGTTATTTTGGCTAAAGGTTGTGCAACCAAGTATTAGGCTGAGGGTGCCAATACTTTTGTCTGGCCCATTTTTGGAGTTTTGTGTGAAATGATCTATGTTTTGCTTTTTGCTTCATTCTCTTTTGTGTTTTTTCGTTGAAGACAAATTAAATGAAAATAATAATACCAAAGAATTTGTGATTGCAATCATTTTCAGGAAGAAACTGAGTATTATATGACAGAATTGCAGGGGTGTCAATACTTTTGGCCACAACTGTAGGTAGTCTTTTGAAAAGACCTTCAGAGACCCAAGACCTGCAGTATCTGTGCAGATCCTAACAGCGTTCTCTCCTGCCCTGCATCGATCAGACTAATCAGTGTCTGGCGGGAGGGAGCGCCGCTCTCCAAGTGATTGGGAAAGCCCTTGTATCAGTCTTCTCTTGAATCACAGGAACATGTCTTCGGATTATAAGACCATAATGGTACCGTCACACGGGGAGATATCGCCGGCGATGTTGCCGGGAACACAGGAGCGTGGCCTAAATGTGGCGACATCGCCGGCGAATTGCCGCGTGTGACAGGATGAATCGCCTGAGCAACATCGCCAGGTTTCCCAACAATGTTGGAAAACCTGGCGATGTTGGTCAGGCGATCATGCCTGATCGGCCTGTGTAACGCGGCAACCTGCAATGTTGCGGGCGACACCGCCTATCTCCAACATTGCAAGTTACCGCTCGCTGGGTTGCTGGGCAACCCAGCGAGCGATAGCCGCCGCAACTAGCCGGCGACATCGCCGGTAAGTTGCTCCGTGTGACATCTCCCCGGCGATGTTGCCAGGGATGCGCGCTCCCGCGCATCGCCGGCAACATCGCCGCAACCGTCGCCCCGTGTGACGGTACCATAAGACTTCCTAGTGAAATTTCTTGTTAAATAGTGTATCTTATAGTCCAAAAAAATATTGTTATTTTTTTTCAATACATTTTTTGTGGTTTAATTCTAAAAGCTGTCATTTTTCAATTTTTCTGTTCATAGATCTGTATGAGGGTTTTAATTGTATGATGATTTTATCAGGTTATACATTGAGATATATATGACTTTCTGTTCACCTTTTATTTCATATTTCTTAGGCCCCTTTCACATCAGTGGTAAACGCTGATCGCGGCAGTTGCTGTGAAAAAAACGCAACTGCCGCGATTACCGCATAACGCCGCGATCGCGCACACTTGCGGCAAGCCCCATACAATGTCTATGGGGCTTGCGGATTAGTGTGCGGCAGGTGCGGCTGCGAAAAAAAACGCGGTATGCCGCGTTTTTTTCGCGGCCACACCTGCCGCAAGTGCCGAGACCGCACTTGCCGCACCTGCCGCAAGCCCACATATACATTGTATGAGGCTTGCCGCAACTGTGCCGCAACTGTGCCGCAAGTGCAGCGGTTATGCGGTAATCGTGGCAGATGCGTTTTTTTCACCGCATCTGCCGCGATTTCAAAAAAAACGCTGATGTGAAAGGGGACTTAGAAACTTTTTTTTTAAAAAAACATCAATTATTGTGGCATTTTTATTTAAGATTTTTTTCATGGCTTTCACCATGTGGAATAGTTAAGTTGTGAACATGTTGATATCAATATTTGTGGAGAGATCTTAAAATTGCTGAATATGCCTTCAAATATGAGACAGAGAGCATATAGTATAGCTCGACCACCGTTTAGGTGCACAAGGGAAAAATAGGCCACAAAGTCTTTAAATATATCCCCGCCATAAATAAAAGAAGAGAGATGATTATCCTTTTCGTGTTTTTTATTTTTGAAGGTGAAAAACAGGTTGTATCACCCCAACGTTTCGGCTCCAGTTGAGCCTTTCTCAAGTGAGTCTTCTGTATATATAGAAAGGGGGTTTGTGGTTCAGTTCCCACATGAGCAACTGCTCAGGCCAGTACCTGCCTGTTTGAGGTACTCAGCATATGACTCCGTCCTTTGTGTCAGTGCAGCAGCATGGTGGCTGGTCTGGGTGGATGGACAGGAGCCTGTGGGAACTGAACCACAAACCCCCTTTCTATATATACAGAAGACTCACTTGAGAAAGGCTCAACTGGAGCCGAAACGTTGCGTGATACAACCTGTTTTTCACCTTCAAAAATAAAAAACACGAAAAGGATAATCATCTCTCTTCTTTTATTGTGTGCCGGGGATATATTTAAAGACTTCAAATATGAGAGACCTGGAGCAGATTGCAAAAGAAGAGTTCAAAATTCCAGGCGAGATGTGTAAAAAGCTTGATGATGGTTATAGGAAATGAATGATTGCAGTTATTCATTCCAAAGGCTGTGCAACCACATATTAAACTGAGGGTGTTAGCAATTTCATCCGGCCCATTTTCGGGGGTTTTGTGCGAAATTATGTCCAATTTCACTTTTTTTCTCTTTATTGTGTTGTTCCAGTATACACAATGGAAATAAACATGCCCATAATAAGCAATTTACACTTCATTTTTTGGAACAATTTCAAGAGTACCAACACTTAGTGTCTGCAAATTGTCACTTCAGGAAGTAGACAAACTCTAATGCCACCTAATAAAGGTCGCAATCCTAAAACTCATACCTGACTCTTTAACAAGCCTTAGGCTGGCTTCACACCAGGATCCAGTATGAACTGGACAGCCCATTATCCGATTTTGCCCCTATTATCTCCCTATGGGGTCTGATGGGGCCGGATGGCAGTGATTTGCCATCTGGTTTTGTGCTGTCCGGGAGGATCTGTCAGATTGAGTTCTTTTCTCCTGGACACAAAATCGGAGCTTGCAGCATTTTTTGTGTCCGTGGTAAAAATCGGACAAAATCGGGTTCTCCCGGATTCGGCGCCCATAGCACGAGAGTCTATGGGCACCGGATCCGACAAAATATCGGACCGGTTCTCAGATGCCAGGTGCTGAAAGAGCCATGGCTGAATTTCAGCACTTGGATAGCCCCCTGGCTGAAATTTGAGCACCTGGAGAGCTCCCTCCAGCCGCTACGCTGAAGAGAGCGGCAGACGCTGATTCCGGCAGAAATCAGGATCAGAGGGCATATTTGCCCTCCGGATCTGTTTTGTCTGGTGCTGCCGGGTTCTATCTGGTGCTTCCTGCAAAGCACCGGACAGAACC
Source organism: Allobates femoralis (assembly GCA_033576535.1). Taxonomy (NCBI): domain Eukaryota; kingdom Metazoa; phylum Chordata; class Amphibia; order Anura; family Aromobatidae; genus Allobates; species Allobates femoralis. The sequence goes on along the minus strand of JARQOC010000003.1, from coordinate 807,859,403 downwards.
TGACAGCAAAAAATCGTGGTGTGAAGCCGACCTTAGTGTCATCATTTTTAAGGCTGAAGGTAGACTCAAGTCCTTTGAGTTCAACCTATAGTCTAGCATGTTGATCCATGTTGATATTATATTAACCTTGGCAGCAGCTCCCAGACACTGGTCGCTAAAGTTAAAACATATTAACAACCATTTTAATTATCTCTCAAATTCTCAATATTTTTTTTATATTTCATTGCACATAATATACATGCCAATATTATTTTTCATCTCTGAGTGAATCAAGTTATTATTTTTATAATATACAAATAAAATATAGATACAATTTTTTCATAAATTACAAATCTTTTTGGTACTAAATAAAAGAAAAAAGGATCATAAGAGTGGAAATGTCGCTGGGAATAAATGCTAAGACAATGTTGCAATAAATATGTGTTGCACTTTCCTTTTTTCCCCCTTTTCATTCTTCATTTTGGATTTACATATCTGATGTCTCATGTACGGTTAACAAGATGTTTTTCCCACAGTTCTCGAGTTCATTCCGATTCCTTGGGCTGATTTATTTTAGCAGGTAAACCAATCCAATAGTATCTCAGTTCCTACCCTTTGGATAAAAATAACATTTTTCACAGCTCATATAGTTCTAACACAAAGCATTGCTCTTCGGCAATTCCTTTTGGCGCCCATATCCCTGCACAGATACAATGTTATGGATTTTGTCATAGATTATGCGCAAAATTAAGATAGTTTATGGGTATGGCTGTTAAACTATAACCTCCTCTTCTGAGCGTGGCCGGGATTAATTCACGCTACACAGATGATTTGTGCCTCTTTTGTAAAGTTAATTATAATATCACTTTTGTCCCATCCACTTTGAAAAGTGTAAAGGAAAAGAGTCTTTACATTTCTTAGGGCAGGTCTTGGTCAAATAGCTAAGGCATCAGTTTGAAGTCACAACAGATGGTGGGAAACCCTTGGGATTTTTGCCTGTAATTGTTATATTTTGGGGGTCCAGATATATCAGTGTGCTACTGAAGATGGAAGTCCACAATTGGTATTGAAAAGCCAAATAAGTTTACTCTGTGCTCTCTAAAACCAGTTTCACAAGTCCAAAATTCACAGACTGAGTACAGACCTCGATTTCCAGAACAGCCACAGGTCTCCTGACCCAAAGTCAAAAGCCTCCTGCATGACTATAAGGCTATTGAGTTTGGGTCAGAAGACACACAGACAGTCTGGACATCCTGGTCGATGCTTGGACCAAGTGGCACCATCACCAAAAGAGCTTCAATTCTCCTGACCGATATCCAACAGCCTTGTATGTGAATATGAGGCTGTTGAGTTTGGGTCAGAAGTCCCATGGCCAGTCTGGACATCCTGATGTATACTTGAACCAAGAGGCACCATCACCAAAACAACCGCAGGTCTCACCCAAAATCAAAAGCCTCATGTATTATTATGAGGCTGTTGAGTTTAGGTCAGAAGAGCCACGGAAACTCTGGACATCATGGTCTATACTTGGATGAAGTGGCACCATCACAGTTTTCATGGACTCCCAACTATTTAAAGGAGTCTCTAAGTATTACCGTGTTTTCCCGAAAGTAAGGCCCCCCCGATTGTAAGGCCGCCTAGGGGTAAAGGGGGGGCCTGCTAATGTAAGGCCTCCCCCGATTATAGGGCCTTACAACCGGGGGGGCCAATGTAAGGCCCCTAGCGGAGGGGGGGGGGGGAGCGGGAGCGGGTCGCACGTCACGTGCGCCCGCTCATTACATATGCACTGCATCCCCCTGTCAATCAGCGACAGGGGGAGCAGTGCATTATACTGTATATATGGGCCCCCTCCTGCTGGCACACTACCCCCCTGTTCTGAGGCCCCCACCGCTGCTGCAGACATCTTACCCTCCAGGGTCTTCTTGCAGCAGCCAGCGCGTCCGTCCTCTGTCCTCCGCTGTCTCCCGGATCATGTGACCGGCCGGTCGCAGTCGCGATGACGTCATGCGCTGCGACGGGTCACATGATCCGGGAGACAGCCGAGGACAGAGGACGGACGCGCTGGCTGCTGCAAGAAGACCCTGGAGGGTAAGATGTCTGCAGCAGCAGCAGCGGTGGGGGCCTCAGAACAGGGGGGTAGTGTGCCAGCAGGAGGGGGCCCATATATACAGTATAATGCACTGCTCCCCCTGTCGCTGATTGACAGGGGATGCAGTGCATATGTAATGAGCGGGCGCACGTGACGTGCGACCCGCTCCCGCAGTGTCCCAGCAGGAGGGGGCCTGTAGGCCACACTGCTGGGGCACCCAATGTAAGACCCCCCCCCGAAAGTAAGACTGGGGGCCACTTTTGGCCCCCAAAAAAATGTAAGACAGGGTCTTACTTTCGGGGAAACACGGTAGTTGATGACCTATCCAACCTCCTGGACCCTCATTGGTCATCAGTATATCTGGGTAAGATTGTTTTGATAAGATTTTTTGATAAGATGCTAGTTTCCTGTATATTGTACTCAGAAATAAAGATGATCAAGGGGAAAGTCAGAGAGATTAAAAAAATTTCATTCAGCCCTATTACGATAAATGTATAATATCCGATCCCATGCCATGTCATTTGCCTTTATTAAAATAACAGAAAAGCTGGTGGTAATGAGCTCACTGGTACTAGTGCCCCTGTAATAAGAGCTACTGCAGTAACAAGTCAGATCATGACATTTTTTCTCTACCAAATATTCCCCCATCACCTGTGAGTGATATTATTGAGAAATGGAGTCAAGAACTTGTAAGGTTACACAACAGGAAGCCAAGTGCTGAGGAGTAGGTGCCGGAAAAGTGACGAACACTCTACTGACTCCATAACTGCAGAGTCCAAACCTTCTCTGGTAACATCAGCACAAACACTGTGTGCCAGGTGCCTGATGGCTGAGAAGCTGCATACAGCCTTACATCATCAAGCACAATGCCGAAAGTCAGATGGAGTAGTGTAAAGCTAGCACCACTGGACTGTGGGGCAGATGAGACATGTCCTGTAGAGTGATGAATGTTTCCTCTCTATCTGGCATCTGATTGACAAGTCTGAGTTTAACGAATGCCAGGAGAATATTACCCACCTGACTACATTTTGCCCACTATACAATTTCATTGGGGAGGAAGGGTTTAATAATATACAGATATATCAAACATAAAACATTGTCCATTAGGCACACGTTGAGTATTTGTTGAGTTTTTTTACCTCAGGATTTGTAGCCAAAATCAGGAGTGGGTAATTAAATCCAGAAGTGGTGCAGGTGTTTCTATTAGATGTTTCCTCTGATTGCTCCACTCCTGGTTTTGTCTACAAATCCTGAGGTAAAAAACTCATCAAATACTGAACGTGTGCACATGGCCTTAGGTAACTTCTGCTCCCATCATTTCTACAGTTGGCTGGTGCTGCAGAAATCAAACAAGTTGCTCATGAAGTTACTAAACCTTTGACTATTTAGCTTTTAGGAAAAGAAGATCTTCCAGCATGCCCTGTAACCAAGGGCGTCACAGGTTTAGAACTAAAGTGAAAAATTAGAAATAATCCACTGCTAATTAAGGTCAGGTTCACAACAAACTGTGTCCCCTTTCATTCACATGGCTTCCTTATGAATGCCTGAAAATTAGGATTGTGATGTACCCCGATGAAGCTATTGACATCAATGAGGCAAATGGAGTCTGATTAAAAACACAGACACCACTGGAAAGGAGATAAGAGCCCAATGTTTTTTTTTTTATTAGCGCTTCATTGAAGTCAAAGGCTCAGTCGGGGGGAATGTGTCAATCTCGTTCTTCGGAGATTCAGATGGAAGTTCCAGACAAAGTCATGAACAAGTCACCTTGGTGGTGTGAACCCCGCCATTCCCCGTCTCTCAAAATTCTGCAAGGTTGACTGGGAATGACTAAGAACAATTAAAAGGCAGGCTGAGACAAATATACTGAACCTGGAATCATAAACATTGGCTCGCAAGCTTTTCTAAAACTCCAACTCCCAGCATGCCCTGATAGTATACCTCTGACAACCCACAGAAAAGAACCATCCAATATTTAAAGGGGTTATCTGGGATTTAAAAAAAAAAAAAAAAAAAAGTACCTGAGCACTTAACAGGCAGGTAGCTGCCACCTACCCTACCCTTTTGTTCCTCCATTTACCCCCGGCGCTACGCAGTCACAGACTGCTCCTGCCGGGAACAGCATGGTGGGGTAAAAAGAGCGGCGGCTTCTTTTCCGCTCTGCTCTGTGGAAGGGGCAGGACAGCCGGTCTCCTGCTTATTGACAACCGGCTCCCCACCAGCTGATTGGGGGAGCCAGTTGTCAATCAGTGTGACATCGGCTCTGACGCTCATCAACAGAGGGGAGAAGCCACTCACTCTGTTGACATGATGTCATTTGGAAGCGGCAAAATCGTCGATAGGAGTGGTCTGTGCCCGCTCTGTGTCGACAGTGAACGGCGTTGTGTACAACAGGCAGGTAGGTGGTAGCTACCTGCCTGTTAGTGCTTAGGCACGATCTTTTTTTTTTTTTTTTAATAAATCCCAGATAACCCCTTTTAGGAAAGTGATCGGCTCTCATCCAAACTCAGGCCCTTCCAAATACCAATTCCTCAGTACATTGAAGAACAGGTTGTTCACAGATGTTTTAGACTGGGGCTCTACAGCTGTTGGATAACTACAAGTCCCAGCATGCTGTCAAGGCCTACTGTGAATTGCAATTCGCAACAATTGGAGAGCATCAGGTTGGAGACCAATGGATGATACAAACAGTGATACTTTACTAACCCTATTAAATGTTAGAGAGTTATTGTCAGATAATATATGCTCCTGAGTCCTGACCCTACTTTTATCACATGTCACAGCAGCTTTCCTTTAGTTAGATAGTTTCATCTTATACATCTGTTACCCTTTTGGTACACACAAAATTCATCAGATCTACGTCAAACTTACGTCCGTGCATGACCTCCCTTGTGGCGAAAATATTTATATGAACGATTTACATCAGCACAGATAGGATTGTATTAGTGCTACAGATGACATTAATAAGCTACACAGGGCTATGTATTAGATTTTATTCTACAGCTCTGGCAGGTAATTCATAAATAATTTCTGGTAAATACATAAAAATGAATGATGGAGGGAATACAAGAGCTGGAGCTGATATTACTTAAAGAAATATGTTTATTCCTTTGAAGTTGCTTCTCTCTATTTCTGCATTTTGTATCCTGTCAATGGCTAAACCAAAAGGATGAATTTGAATAGATATCATATGCACCACTGGAAGATATGAGGGCAATATATTCCTAAACACAAGGCTGCCATGGGATGTATCTAGGCTAATATGGACAAATGGACTAAGTCCGTTAAGGACCCCCATATGCCAAACCCGCCAATATCAGTGGTATTGGTTTGAGAATCGAAGGGTTAGATTAGGATACAGCAGGACACTGATAGATACAGAGACAGCTAGATGTTATTCACTGAAAACATACTCAAAGGCACCAGGGATGCAGATTTGATTTAAGACCATGTCCGCCCACACTTCACCAACTCAAACATGTATATGAACATACACCGGGCCCAGTGGACTGGGATATCAGAGTGCCCTGCCAAAAACTCTTTTTTGTGCATCAGGAGCCGCCGGAAAAATGTAACCTAAACACAAGATAACTCCAGAATCAATACGTCTCGGCACTATAGGAACAGTGTAAATTAATGCATGCGTAGTAGAGTGAATCCCTAGTATGGCACTTTGACTTACAAACTTAATTCAGCTACCCACAATACATATATAAACACCACAGTAATTATGATATCTAGGTATCTAGCTAACGGTACCATAGAAACCTCTCTTAGTTCAGCATAAGCTTGTGACTCAGGCTGCAATCATTACTTAGCTTTTGGAGCATAAATGCTGTACAGACATTTATCCATCAAAAATAAGGGTATATGCGGGGCTCAAGCTCAGAGGCTTACTGTTACTGATTCTACTCCATAAGGAAAAGGAAAGAGTCAACAAAAGTCCCATCACACTCAAAAAAAAGGGAAAAAAAAGATGCTACATCTTCCAGCGACTGAGTCACTATAAGTAGCTGCGTCGGTCAACAAGTTAGGGGAACTCGGATACCGGGACAGGGGTTACTTCGGTGGGGGAACACGGCTGGTAGGTTCCCGGTTCTGTGCCCTGGACTCTCAGTCGCAGGGATGGGGGTGATGATGATGGGGGATGATAACGTGACACCACCTGTGGTACCTGGTAATGGTTACCAGCGCTGTGGCTAGCCGCTGAAGGGATGGAAGGCAGCTATGGTAGTACAGCTCCCCATAGGTGGAGCTTTACCTCAGGGCAGCGGGGTGGATGAGGGGAGTAGTAGTCCTCACCTCTGGTGATAATGTTGTGGCACTCCGGGCACCGAATGAAAGGAGAACAGATACCACTTCAGCTCAATCGGGTCTTTACTTGCAGCAGATGGAAACAGGTACACAGTACACTCTGGGTTAACGGGTATTGTAACTGTGGGTCCTGAAGGTTTCCTCAGAGTCTGACAGTGATGCCCTCAATATTAAGATAAAAAAGGAGGGGGAACAAGAGGCGCAATAGTGCCCTATCAATGTGGCACTGAGTGTGTAAGCGGTGAAAATAGGGATTCACTCACCTGGGCAGTTGTGTAACCCACAACTGGCTTGAAGGCGTTTATTGATGATTGTTACCAGATAGCCGCTGCAGGACTTCCACCGTCCACACAAGTGTGGAAATACATCAGATAATAGGGAAAAAATGGTGTGTCATAGTCTGCGCTGCCACGATCATCCACTCCAAAGAAAACACGTGAAGATAGAACTTCCACGAAATACTTTATTTCCTCCTGCCTCCTACGCGTTTCGGTGCCCTCCTGGCACCTTCCTGGTCTTGTTACCTTCTCTCTCTTACCCCTCTTGAGCCAAGTCTCTAGTCCACGGGGTCTGTTACCTAAAAGTCTTTCATTCGTCGGCGTCGAGAACCCAGCTGCAGGACTGATGTTGGGTTGCTTTAGGGGTGCTTCGGCTCCCTGTGTGTGTCGGGCCCTCAGCTTGCCGGTCTGTAGTTAGGGATAAACCTTGCATCTAGCTACCTCTGGTCCGGTATGCCAGTGTTGACCTGGGTCCCCAGCTGGCTCCAACCAGTCCCGGGTAAACCCCCTTCCAAAGTCTGGGTTGCCGCTCTCCAAAGAGGCTCCCTCCTGATGCAGCCGCAGGGTCCCCTGCGTCTCCTTGCTTGCTCTCCTCACACCAACTGTCTGACTGTGCTGTCACTCCCTGTCTCCCGCACTCTAGGCTCCACCCCCAGGGACCTACTGAATATCAGTCCCCTGTATTAAAGTGGCCTGTGTTGTGTGTTGGGATGCAGACTCTGAAGATTCCCCACGTCCATGGTTACAGAGGCACCACACCTTTAATTAGGGTGTATTACCTCCCGGTGGCGCCTTGCCATATGGGTGCCACACAGCCTCTTCACAAAGAAATGGGGTCATCCTGACAACTACTGCTACCTTCAGGGGAAAATCCTCCTCACAGAACCCCTCCCTCTGGTACCACAGTGCTGCTTCTTAACAGGTGGGGGGGTAAATGTCACAGTCCAGTACCCATTAGCAGACAGTCCCACCAGCGATGACCAGCGATACCACAGCCCATCGCCACCCGGCCACATGTTCCTGGTTCTCCCTTTCTTCTCCTCTGAGCAAGCCCAGGCAGAGCTTTTCATACTGTCCATGCCAGAGATCCACTGGTGGCCAATGGAAGATACTGCAGGTTGCATTACTTGTACACACTCACAATGGATGACAGTTTAATGTGTATATGGACCTCCTGACTCTCCTCTGACATCTTCTGAAGGATCCAGCACAATGGATTTCTACTGGCTGATCCTTTAGTGCTCCAGAAGATTAGCTGTAGCCGGTGGCATCTGGCAGTGTCTCTAATAGAAAACAGAGAATTGTTTAACCAAGGTGACAGTTCCTGTGTATATGGGCCCTTGGGAGAGACAGCTTTTGACAAACGTTTGTATCTACAGAGATTCTAAAACCTGATGTATTCTACCCGATCCACAGGCAGTGTGTATCAGGCACTGGCTGTATAGATTCAGCCAGTCTATATGCACTGTTACACACTTGTCCTGAACTCGTCCCTTAAGGCTACTTCACACGCTATGATATTGTTGAACGATATCGTTAGCTATGTCACGTGACCGCGATCGTTTCAACATCGTTAGTGCGTTGTCACACGCATGGATATCATTAACGATCTTACATTTGGCAACGCGCCAGCTACCTTGAGAAGAACTAGTGAATGATGTCACAAAGCGGCAGCAATAGGAGAATTGTGAACGACATCGTTCAAAAAGGTGTCACACTGAACGATGTTGCTTGTTTACAGAACGTTAATTGGACGACGAACAATAGATTTGAGGTCAGGATCTCACATTTTTGATGAACGATCCAACGATTTCTCGTTTCAAGATCGTATGTTTACACGCAACGAAACACAACAAACGATATCGTTCGAACGATCAAAAAAGCGTGACGTTTCAGCAATATCGTTAATGATATCGCAGTGTGTGAAGTAGCCTTTTCTTCCCTTACTACGGTCTGCTGGACTGTGTTGTGCTCCATGTCAGGCATTGCAGTCTTAGTATTAAATGGAATCTGACACAAGTGAAAATGCTATTAACCTGCAGATATGGGTCAATATCTGACTTTGAAACCTGCCTGGCATCTGCACATTGAACCCCACTGCCGGGAGGAAAAGAGCTTTAATCCTCCTGGCATTGTTCCCATTTCAGTCACGTGGGTGGCTCTGGCATGGGTTCACTGGGAGCAGTGGCTGTAACCACGCTTTCTGCACTGACTGACAGCTGCTCTGTAAATTGCGCCGAGAAAGACCCCATGATGTAAACCCGAACGCTGGTGGGCGGATTGAAGTTCTTTTCCTCCCACTAGTGGGGTACAATGTGCAGACGCCGTGCAGGTGTCATTAGTGATTGACTGCATATTTGCAGGTTAAAAGTGTTTTTACATATGACAAGTTCCCTTTAATACCAAGACACAGTAGATTGTCTTGGTGAGCAATAAATAAACTCAAGAATATGATTACATGGAATTATGCCAGGCCATCTGCAAAACCGACATGGAGCACAAAAGAGCCCTGCAGAACCGGGGAAGAGAAGCAAGGGACGAGCCTGAGACAGGTGCATAATAGCGCGTTTTTACACGTGACAGGTTCCCTTTAAGACTTCATTGCTTTAACGACTTTAGATTGCTCTATTCACTTTGACCTTCCTGCTGACTTTCCAGTAACCCTGCTATCAGTCTGACAACAAATATAGGACTGCACATGGACATCATGCTACTACTCTAGAAACTTGAGAAAGATGGGTGTATACATGCCCATTTAGAAAATGTAACACCACTGAAGTCCACACATGTGTTCAATGCGATAGGTGTAGTTTTATTTATTACATGAGGACTATAAACATGAATATCTCTCCCTTACATGAACGTGTCAGGGGCCTCCTGACGCGTTCCTGTAAGGGAGAGATATTCACATTTAAATGAGAAAGCCTGACCAAGATTGTGAATATGATTTGCATTTTACTCAGGGTTGTGCGGCGGGTTATTGACAGAGCTGGCCCCTGGATGTCTCAGGTAATGTACTGAATGTAGATAAGTCTGGTATGCGTCTGCGTGGCCTTAATCTCACTAAAGGACTAGCAGGTGCACCGATTGTAGGATCTTCTGGCTCTCTAACAACGGGTGTTTCTTCCTGAATTTCCAAAGTGGAGTCTTGAACTCTTGGTTCTTCTCGGGGTTGATATAATTGGATTACTGTGACTATTACTGCTCCTTCATGTTGAGGCCAATCTTCAGGGAAGTCTCTGAGTATTGTAGGAACGACTCTTTCTTTTGGTTCTTTGCATTGAGTGAGAGGTTCATAGGACTCTTCTGCTTCCTCTTCTCTGGGTTCTTGGATTTTCAGTGCTTCAGGGCAATTCTTAAAGTGGTCTCTTGTTACTGTATGGATTGTTTCTCCTCCATCTTTACTGATTAAACAGACTTTGGGGTTGTCAAAGTTGGAGTGCAACACAGTATATGGTTCTTGTTCCCACTGGTCATCAAGTTTGTGTCTTCTTCTTTTTCTTTTAAGCACAATACTTTCGGTTAATATGGGTTCTGCTTGTGCACTTTTGTTGAAGTCTCTTTCTTGTTTTTGTCGAACTCTTTGGAGATTATCTTCAACGCAGGCTTGGACTAATTTGTACTGTTCCAGACAATTGATGTTCTAGTCGGAATTGTGAGTATCTGCTTTTGGTTCGATGACTCCCATTTCCAAGTCTACTGGTAGTTTTCCAGAGCGTTCTCTCATGAGATAAGCTGGTGTTCAGTTAGTTGAACTCACAGGAATGTGGTTGTACATGTCCAGGCAGTTTTTCTGGCCATTGGTTTCTTTCTTCTTGAGGCAGTATCTTCAGCATGTCGATGACAATGTTATCCATCTTTTCGCATAAACCATTTGATTGTGGATGGTATGGCGTGGTTCTTATCTTCTTACACCCATAAAGATGATAGAATTCTTGAAAGATTTCAGCTTCAAATGCAGAACCTCTATCAGTCAGAACTTGTTCTGGATAACCCAGTGGTCTACAAAAGATGGTTTGAAAGGTCTTTGCAGCTGTTGCAGCGGTAAGGTCTTTTACTGGAGCTACCGTCATGAATCTTGAATAGTGGTCTACCATGGTTAAGGCAAAGGTATAGCCTGTTCTGCTTGGAGTTAGAGCTTCACGTGGTCCAAAACTACTATCTTGAGTGGTTGTTACGATGGATTGAAGTGGTGCTCTTTGACTTTCTTGGTCTTTCCTCTTCAGGTTACATGGTCCACAGTGTTTACACCATCTTTCTATGGATCCTCTCATGCCAACCCAATAGAATCTGTCTTTGAGCATCATCTCCAACTTTTTCCACCCGAAGTGTCCTGTTTGATTGTGATAAGCAGTTAGCACCATCTGGATGTCCTTTCGGGGTACCACGATCTGCCAGACCATTTCAAGGGTTCTGGGATTGATGTATCTTCTGCAGAGTTTATTCTGGTATATGAATAGTTTACTCCTTTTATTCCACAGATGTTTTGCTTCTGGTGAAGGATTTGAAGGTAATTTGGAGGACTCCTGAGTTATCAGTCCTTTGACCAAGTTGATGGCTGGGTAGCTGTCTTGGGATTCCTTCCAACCAAAATGCAATAATGGGTTCACTATTCTCTCAGGGGTTTCTGTGCAGGTTTGTGGACACTGTGACGCTCTAAATTGATGGAAGGCGGGTAGCTCTCTTCAAGCTCATCCTCATCTTCTCCCATGTTCGCTAAGTGAGGCATCCTAGACAAGGCATCAGCGTTGGCATTATTATGGCCAGATCTGTACTTGATGGTAAACTGGTAATTAGACAATCTGGCCATCCAGCGTTGTTCCATGGCACCAGGTTTTGCAGTTTCCAAGTGTGTTAAGGGATTGTTATCAGTAAAGGCAGTAAACTTTATCCATTGTAAATTCATGCTCAAAACCTACAACTCTGCCCTTCACCTCGCCAAACAGATCTACTTCACCACCGTGGTCTCCTCACTATCCAATAACTCAAAGAAACTCTTTGACACCTTTGACTCTCTCCTCAGTCCAAAAGTGCAGGCCCCCATCAATCACCTCTGTGCTGATGATCTGGCCTCTTACTTCACAGAAAAAATAGAATACATCCGTCAGGAAATCAGCTCCCAACCTTCAAGTGTTTCTACTCCCATCTGTCCCCACATCCCCTCTGGCTCACTCTCCATTTTTGATCCAGACACAGAAGAAGAAGTCTCCAGGCTCCTCTCGTCCTCACGTCCCACTACATGCACCACTGACCCCATTCCCTCACACCTACTACAGACCCTCTCTCCAGTGGTCACCACTCACTTAACCACAATCTTCAATCTCTCCCTCTCTACTGGCATCTTCCCCTCCTCCTTCAAACACTCTCTTATTACTCCACTACTAAAGAAAACGTCCCTTGACCTATCCTGCACAAATAACTACAGACCTGTCTCCAATCTCCCCTTCATCTCAAAACTCCTGGAGTGCCTGGTCTATACCCGCCTCACCCGTTACCTTGCCACTCACTCTCTTTTAGATTCATTACAGTCTGTCTTCCGCCCCTTATACTCTACAGAAACTGCCCTTATCAAAGTGACCAATGACCTTCTGACAGCAAAACATAATGGTGACCACTCTCTCCTTATCCTTCTTGACTTCTCTGCAGCTTTTGACACTGTTGACCACCATCTCCTACTCGCTATGCTGCACTCCATTGGCATCAAGGACACGGCTCTCTCCTGGTTCTCTTCCTATCTTTCTGACTGCTCTTTCAGTGTATCATTTTCTGGCTCCACTTCTTCCCCCCTTCCCCTCACTATTGGGGTCCCTCAGGGTTCAGTCCTTGGACCTCTTCTCTTCTCCCTCTACGCAGCCCCGATCGGACAGACCATCAGCAGATTTGGCTTCCAGTACCATCTTTACACTGATGACACACAACTATACACTTCAGCCCCTGACCTTACTCCTGCTCTAATACAGAACACCAATCACTGTCTAACCGCAGTCTCCAATATCATGTCCGCTCTCTATCTGAAACTTAACCTTTCCAAAACTGAACTTCTTCTGCTCCCACCCTCTGCCAACCTCCCTAAACCTGACATCTCTCTCTCGGTGTGCGGCACCACGATAACGCCCAGTCAGCAGGCTCGCTGTCTCGGTGTTATGATGGACGCTGATCTCTCCTTCACCCCATATATACAATCTCTCACCCACTCCTGTCGCTTGCACCTGAAAAATATCTCCAGAATTCGCCCTTTCCTCACCATGGAAACAACTAAAACCCTCACCGTGGCCCTGATCCATTCCCACCTTGACTACTGTAATTCTTTATTAGCTGGCCTCCCCCGCATTAAGCTTTCCCCTCTCCAGTCTATCCTCAATGCAGCAGCCAGGACCACCTATCTAGCAAACCGTTACTCAGATGTTTCTGCTCTGTGCCAGTCACTGCATTGGCTACCCGTACACTATAGAATCCAATTCAAATTGCTCGCTGTCACCCACAAAGCTATTCATGGTGCGGCACCTCCTTACCTCTCCACCCTCATCTCTGTCTACCACCCCACCCGTCCCCTTCGCTCTGAATGTGACCTCAGACTAACATCGGCATTAATCCGAACATCCCATTCTCCAAGACTTCTCTCGCGCTGCACCAATCCTCTGGAATGCTCTACCCCAAGAAATTAGGACCATCCATAACTTGCATAGCTTCAGACGCTCCCTAAAAACACACCTCTTCAGGGCGGCCTATCCTTCTCCCTAACAGTAGTCATTTAGACTTAAGATATTCATTGTTATAAGCTCCTGTACTTTGTGTTCCCATCCCGTATTAGATTGTAAGCTCCTTCGAGCAGGATCACCTTTATTTTTTGCCTTTTTATTGTATTTCCTACGACGATTCTATGTTTATTGTATGTAACTACTGTTCTGTATTACCTACCATTCTGTATCGTATATTTTTCTTATATGTACCATTGTACTGTCAAGCGCTGCGGAATATGTTGGCGCTATACAAATAAAGTTTTATTATTATTATTATTATTATAATAAACTTGCTAGATGCCAAGTAGTGTTTGACTCTTTCAGTGACAGCCCAGACAAAGGCCAGGAACTCCAGCTTAAATGAGCTGTAATTTTCAGGGTTCCTTTCTGAGGGGGGCATTGCTTTCTACTAGCATAGGCAATCACTCTTTCTCTGCCCTCTTGCTTTTGAGAGAGTACTGCTACTAACCCCACATTGCTGGCATTGGTGTACAGCAGGAATGGTAGGTTATAGTCAGGGTAAGCCAGGATGTCTTCACCCGTCAGGGCCTCTTTCATCTGCTGGAAGGACTCTTCTTGTTCCTTGCCCCACTCGAATGGGGGTTCCCTGGACTTGCCTTTCTTGCGTTGGCCTACTAGGAGGTTTTGTAAGGGAGCAGCCTTCTTCGTGTATTCCTTTATGAATCTTCTGTACTATCTCACCAATCCCATGAACTGACATACTTCCTCGAGGGTATTTGGTTCTGGCCATTCTCTGATGACAGTTACCTTGTCTGGGTTCAGTGCCACTCCCTCTGAGCTGACTATATGTCCCAGGTACTGGACTCTTGGCTTTAACAGGTGGCATTTGGATGGTTTTAGCTTCATCCCATACTTGGATAATGCTTCAAATACCTCTGCTAGATGGGTTAGGTGATCTTCATAGGTTTTTGAATACACTATGATGTCATCTAGATAAAGCAGCACAGTCTCAAAGTTCTTATGCCCCAAGCAACACTCCATTAGTCTTTGAAACATTCCGGGTGCATTGCATAGTCCGAATGGCATGCTGTTAAATTCACATAGACCCATAGGCATTGTAAATGCCGTCTTCTCACGGTCTTCCTCTGCAACGGAGACCTGCCAATACCCACTAGTGAGATCTAGGGTTGAAAAGTAATTAGCAGACTTCAATGCAGCTAGTGATTCTTCTATGCGTGGTAACAGGTAACCATCTTTTTGTGTTATGCAATTTATTTGCCTGACTCTACGTACATTCTCATGCTGCCATCCTTCTTTCTAACTAGGACTAGTGGAGCTGCCCAGGGACTACAGCTATCTCTTATGACCCCTGCGTCCTTCATGTCCTGTAACATCTCTTTGGCTTTTTGATAGTGTGCAGGTAGAATAGGCCTGTGTCGCTGTTTGATTGATGGATATGTAACTGTGGGGATGTGATGGTGTAACCCTTTTGATCCTACCAAAGTCAAGTGGATGCTTACTGAATACTTGTCCATACTCCAGGACTACCCGATAGAAACCATGCTTTTTAGGTGTAGGAGTGGAATCAGTTCCAACACGGAGCTGCTGACACCAGTCCTCTAGCTGCCCCTTGTAGTTATTATCCTCTACCTCGTTGGGTGGAGGTAAGGGTCCCACTGCTTGAATCTCATTGTTATGCACAGTGTACAGCTTAGCAACAGAGGAATACCTGGGTAGATTGACCTCTTTACTCCCACAATTCAAAATGTGGACTGGCACTCTCCCTTTGTGTACATCAACTACTCCTCTGGCTGTCAAGAATGTAGGTCTGTGTTCTGAACTGATGGGTTCCACTACCGCCTGATAGTCCTGCCTTCTTAGGCCTATAGCTGCTTGGCACCAGATCATCATTTCACTCATTGGGGGTATCACAATAGGAAGCGGGTCTATTACTCGTGCACTACCATTTTCACCACCGGTCAGTTTTACCTGTTGTTGGTGCAGGAGGGCTCTTATCTCTCTCTGAAGAACCTTCTTCTGCCCGGGTTTGGCAGTGTCCGCAATCTGTTGGAGTAAGAACATCACTTCACCCAGACAATTGCTGACAACATTTGTACCAAGAATGAGGTAAGGATCTCGGTTGTTTGGATTTTCTGCTACCCCAATGATCCCCTGGTCTTCTAATAAGTTCATCACATGACCAGAATTTCTTATAAAGAATATCAGGGTGGTGGTTACTTGTGACCCAGTGTCCAGTAAAGCAGGTGTTGAAATGCCATCTAGTATGATAGACAGTAAGGGTCTTTGTCCGATGTAAGTATCATACCAGGCTGATGGGCCTGTTGAGCTACTCCTGAGGTTTGGCCCCAGCCCCTCGGGTCTGCTTGTTTAAAGGACAGTATCTTGAAATAAGGCTGGTCTTGCTGCAGCGATGGCAGATGGGTTCTGCTGTAGAGCTGTAGCGGTCAGTGGCCCTCCCTCGGGGCGACGTGGTCTTCCCTCCTTTCATCCATGGGACGTCCTCTGGACTGTTAGCGAGCTGGATCAGAGGTTGTGGCTTAGGCTTTGGCTTTGGCCCTGACTGCAGCTGTAGAGCTTCCATGACAGTGGCTAGGTTTTTACCCAGCTGGCACATCTCTGTGCGCAAGGTGCCAGGATAGACTGTACATTGCTGTCAGCTGCAGGGACAGTGACGGGTGTTACAGATGCCTGAGCTTGGCCACTGCGCCACCGCCGAATAGCAGCTTCGGGGGTCTCTACTGGTTGTAACCCTTTTATGGCCATGTCCTTCAAAGTGTGGAAGTCAGCATCCGGGTGGCTTAGGGACCACCAACGCAGGGTTTTATTGTCCTCGGGTGACCGTAGCTCCTGGATGAATTGTTCAATCAACTATTTGTTTTCATCCGCTACACTAGCAAGGCTGACTTGTTTCAGAGCCCGCAGCGCCTCCTGCTCGGATATGATCCTCCGGCTGTTGATAACAGTGGTATAAGCGCATTCTGATGTCAGCCTCATTACAGTCCTCAAAAGTAAATTTCAGTTTGTCAAAGACTATAGCTACTGATCTCCGTTCAGTGGCGGGCCAGGTTTCAACCTCCCGCTCGTTTGCACCGGTTAACTGTCCCAATACAATGGTGGCGTGCTGCTTGCCAGTCATTGCATACATGTTCAACACACTGCAGATCTTTCTCTTAAATGTTGACAAGGTATCCGGACGGCTGTCGTACTGAGGCAGCCACTTAGCACCTGGGATATATGGTAGCGAAATTGGCATGATCGGGGCTACGACGCCCGGTGGGTCGGAGGCTCCACCGGTGGCAGCCATGCCTGCTTCAGGGTGATTCATGGGGTCTAAGTAAACGTTTTCATTGTCGCTTGACATAGCAGACATCTTAGGGCCCCCCTAGTGAATCACGCCCAGTCTTTTTAATAGTTCAACAGTTTTAGGACTCTGTAAACAGAGAGTTAAGTGTTCAGGAATTTCCAGATTAGGCCGCTGCACTTCGGAAGTATCCGGCAGAGCGAGGAGCGGGGATTTGGCTTAGCGCTCTTTTGGCCATTACGCCCCCTTCATTCCCGCTCTACGGCGCAGTAATGGCGGCGGCTCGAACAGTTCACAAGTCACAGTCATTAAACACGGCACACAGTACCCCGTTGCACGGGATCCTGTTCGTGACGCCAAGGTTGATTAGCCCACGGGCCTATGGGTACTCAGGTGTCTGGGCCCTGCTGTGGTTGGGATGTCACTGGTAGCCTGCCCAGACCCGTGGCCCTGGTGGTCAACTGGTAAAGGACTTAGGGAATGGTAATAAAGAGAATAAAAGTGATGGCACCTGTGGCTTCTGATGATTTCACCAGCGCTGCTTTGGGCCTCCAGGGATGATGTACGGGCAGCTAGGTGTAGAAGATCCCACACCGGAGATTGTTTCTTTACCTTTTACTGATGGAATTGCAGGTAGAAGTCCAGTATACTGCCGGGTGTTCAGGCAGCACTTCTGGATCTCCACAGTGACTGGGTATAAGGCCTCCTCGTCTCTTTTCCTTTGTGTGAAGCCCCTGCCCTGTATGGAACTTGGCTGGCCTCCTCTGCTCTCCTCTCACCTGTGCTGTGTTGGGTAACTCTCGTTGGACTGCCGCTATAGACTCTCTTGCGGTGCCTGGCTCCCTTGTTGTTGGCTGCACAAATGCCCGGGAAACTGAAGTCTCTACAGAAAACCGGTATTCTCTGCTGGGCTGGGTGCTCTCCTGCAGACTCGGACTCCGGTGTCTGGGGTGGTTTCTGGAGTGAACCAAATGGCTCCTTGGTCCCCAGGCTGCTACTTCTCTGTTGTTCCTACGTCTTGCCTTCGACCCCACTCTTAGGTCCCTGCAATAGCTGGATTAAAGGCTGTTCAGTTGTCTCTGGCTTGGGCCTAGCGCGGCTCCGACCACCAGGAAGTCTTCACAGTTCTCCTAGCGACTGCACACTCTGTCTAACTCCGCCCTGAGCACCAGTATTTATAGGGGATCTTGCCTAAGGGCATCAAGTTGAGCTCCCTATACTGCGTTAGGGTGGAAGGTGTTGTTTGAACTTGTGTACCCACTGTGGAAACCCATCC
>JARQOC010000003.1:807822901-807841344 GCA_033576535.1 Allobates femoralis | reverse complement strand
CAGAAAATCCATATTTTTTAGTTATTTTTTGTAAGACAAAAGAAAATCTCTACAATCCAAAAATGTAAACATACTGTCTATCTCAAAGTGTACATGACATTTTTTTTTTTGCACCCTTCTTTTTTGTAATAGAAGCATACACGCCATTCAAATGCAGCGGCCTGTTGCAGGAGCTTGCTATCTGTTATCGTCTCAATCTTTTTTGTTATTTTTTACACGTGAACCTATGTGAAGCTACTGCATAATGTAACAGAGTAAGATTGTTTCATTTTTGCTAAAGGAGGGTATAATTAAAAAAATAATAAATATAATACAAAAGAAAGTTATGGTTGTAAATGCATTCTTATGGTTGAATTTAACAACTGTATGCACCACAACAATAATGCTGGCTGTTGCAGAAAATTACTTTCCATGCATGTACGTAAGTAGCAATAGTGTTTAGGCTTAGAGAATCTTTGCTAGGGAAGGTGAATTTCATAGAGAAAATATCCACAAAATAAGAACAAAAAAAGCTTAATATTTTTGCCTAATTTTTATACTAGCACAATTTAAGCGCCACAAAATACTGATGTCATTGCTTAATGTTTCTCTCCATGTGGGTACGTACCAAACAATACAGCATTCTAGCAGGCATCAATATAGACGGGGGGCAGAGCAGGACCCGACCCGACAGTTTTGCACTTGTCCATGGGAAGCTATATAGACCAGATGCACAGCCCAAAAAGGGAGAGCTACGACCCTGTGTGTGCAAAGCACAAAAACTAAAGCAATATCAAACAAAGGAGCCGGAACACATATTGCTATAAGTACCATATGGCCATTTGTATAAGTGTAAAGCATCCCAAGACTAAGTGAAGTTCTAAGGATATGGGGGAATAGGTGAGGTACATGTACCAGTCTACCCGCATCTGCTGTCCATATAGACTTATTTTGTAAAGTGTGTAATGTTCTTGATCTTTGTTCTGCTGCTGTAATACTGTAATTTCCTCCGGGATCAATAAAGTTTATCTTATCTTATCTTACAATACTTGGGTTAAAAACAAAATGAGCACATAACCTGCAGTAAGAAAATAAGTAAATAGTAATACATGTAAACAACATAGTGTACTTAGTTGACACTATTTTGATCAAAGAGTGTAAAAGCCATCCAACCACAACACCAGTTTAAATTGTCACCTTGAAGAAACATACACTCCACACTGCTATCATGGGCAGGCTTTTATTGCATAAGCCTTTTTGTCACAGAAACCCTCCCTCGCATTTCTACTTCATTTCATATTTCTCCGGGGTTGACTAAGTGTTTTAACAAATTCCTGTAAATGACTTATGTAAACCGTATGTTTGTGTCCAAAAGGTATGTGAAACCAAATGCGGCACTGGCAACAGACGAGACATGTTAGTATGGGAAGAAAAACACCCGGCACTATGCCAAAAATGTGGGAGCCGCTAGCAACAGCACCACCCGAACTGCTGGCAGCAACCATCCTGGCAGTAGAAGTACGAAATGCAGGTGACACTTAGACTTCTTTGCTTCTGGCAAGCATATCAGCGGGAAGTATCACTCCTCTCACAGCAGAACAGTATAGCCTTTGTTAGTGATGCTATCAGCTTGAGTCAGTGTGAGTCCACCTCCTCCACCACCATAACACTTAATGTGGGACAGTGTCATTTCTGATCTGTCAATGACACCTGTCTCTGTTTTGCACCCACACCCCTAAACCATAGCACCCCAGTTGTTACAGAGCAGATGGACAGCCAGCCTTTGTAATTTTATGGCAAAGGGCCAGAGAAAAAACAGAGGATATGATTCAGTTGGACATGATTCTATTGCCAAGCTCTGTAGTAGGTTTGGCGATCTGTGGTGAAAAGGGCACTGTCAGTGATACTCTGAGCCAGGGCAAATCTTGAGGTTGAAAACAGATTGTTACAATACTGGTTGAACACTCACTGGAATCCGATGGCTTAAGAGCACAAGCAGGGAACTGTTGTAGAAGTCCTAGGATGCAGGAGTGGACGTCTGGAGAAATAATCCGGATAAGGTGGGAACAACTTAGGCAAAGACTGCTCTGAGTTTCAGACTGGAGCTAGACTAAGCTAGACACAAAACTCAAGCACTGAAAGAAGTTCACATGTGGATAAGTAGGAACAAAAAGGAAACAAGATGGCTTTCGCAGGTTCAGCAGCATCCATCTTACTAAAGGGCAATTTGTCCGAACACAATAGCAGCCTTTAGTGGTGAGGTGTACAACTGTAGCACAATTAGCAAAGTGAATAATAGCAGCCACTAGTCGTCAGTCTGGAGAAAGACAACAGAATCCTTACACAGTTTGAGAGAGAAACAGGATATTTCCCATACAGAGGCACCTGTCAATTGAATTAGGGATGATGATGATTTTATGGTGGACAAGACCTGTGAACCAGAAAAAGATGCTGAGGAAGATATCATTAGAGGGGGTGATGTTGGATAGGAGACGCACAGCAAGGGCAACTTGCATCTCAAAGATACCTTGGGGCAAATCTGCTTGTTGTGAGGTCAGCTCTGGAGCAGATGATACCTCATGCTCTATTAGTATAGGAGGCTCAATAGTGCTTGAAAACTGTACAAGTGGTTGAGGTGGTAGAGAATAGAGATTCCTATGTGCTGATATTTTGGATTTATTTTCCAAGTTGCCAGAAGACCACTCTATTGCAATGTGCAGGATTATACGTGCATCTAGGAATTGGTGCATTATTAGGATAAATTGTGCTCCCAGCTTGGTGTAGCTTTCATATAGAGGATGACTGCGGACCATTTCTGCTCCCTGCAGAGTCATCAGTCTGCACTAAAGCTTCAACAATTAACCAAGGCAGCAGAAACAAAAACTACAGTGAATATGACATAATGGACCAGATGTTCTGACCCTGCACTAACCTGATACAAATCAGCAGAGTCGCACCTCCATTGTTCAGTTGTATCTTTACTTTTCCTTTCTCTAACTTAAACCCTGAGCTCCAATCCTATGGACATCCAGCTCAACAAATTTGAAATTTGGAAATAAGTGGACTATCTTACTATAGGTGAAGTCATGTCCAGCGACCACTGTTCTCAGCCACGTATCTGTTCCCGGTCTATCATGTCATCTACATGCAGCGGTCATGGGGCCAGGGTACTCGATTCTCAGGGTTTACAGTTCTGGGGGATGTCAAGATGCCAGTCCCTGGAGGTTGTGGCCATGGCGGTCATTGTAAAGGGGGTATTTACAGGGGATAAAGTTTGTCGTAATGCCAACTGGAGTTCTGGCCTATAGGTGGCCAGAGGCTGCTGTGAAGGGGACCCCCAAGGTATGATGGTATGGCAGCCAGGTGGTAAGCCCTCTCCAGTTAGGGCTGAAATCTCTTGGTTGATGTAGAGGGATGGATGGATGCATGGTGCAGGGTAGCTGGAGTTGTGGCTCCTCAGGTGGATGGCAGGAGATGTAGGAAAGACCAGACAACACACAGGGTTCCAGCAGTTCTTACCATTTACTTGTTGCTGAAGCAGGTTACAACCAAGCCGGGGTACATAGTCCAAAAAGTGTACAGCCTGGCCAGTCCAGAAGTATTCAGGGTCCACTTTGCCAAGACACAGGGTATATAGCCTTTCTTGCTGCTTTCCTCTTCCTGACACTTGCTACTCTTGTTCCCTCCTAAGTGCCCTGTGGTTGCCAGTCCCAGCATGCAAGTGACAGCGGGCTCTGTGAGCGATAGTCTTGCTAGTCCTCTTAACCCTATATCGTTCCTTTAGCCTGGGGAGGGTCCACTATGGTAGCCACTGTACCTGAAGCCCAGTGACCTCTAGTTTCATGACTGGTGTTGAAGAATCCAAACCAAATTGAGGCTGGTACCCTTTCTGCAACTAGCTCCTCTGCCCAACTTGAACAGCCAGCAATAGGTTCATGTTCTCAGTTCCTGGGACTAGCACTTATCTCCATGCTGAGGTCCCAGCTTCCCAGCTGCCCGACTAGCTCTCACTAGAGCTGTCTCCTTCTTGCCTCCCACCACTAACCTAACTCCTTCCTCCATCCAGTAGGTGGGAACTGCCCCTAATGTGGGTTTTTTCCACCCAGCACCTCCCTGGCCTGGAGTTTGGATTGTGTTGGGTGCAAATTGGGGGTCTCAGCAAAGCTTTCCCCTATTACCTCTAGGCATAGTACCATGTATGTAAAAATGCATGCTATACCCATTATTGGCAGCCTGACAGCAGGGGCACTACATACAGTCTATTTCTGCCATTACTGGCCTTATGATGCCAAAAATTTCCTTGGCTGCTAGCTCTGACAGACTGACGACAGAAGCGGAAGCATTCCCTGAAGCTGTGCAGCCTCACCGCTGGCCACGATGTATGGACGCAACGTCAAAGAAGGAAACCGCAGAAAGAACAGATAAGAAATAAGAAAACGAGAGGGACCGTTAGTAAAAAGCAAGATCACGCTAAAGTGCGTGATAGAAGTGTACATTTACAATGATAATGATTCCAGTGTCATACAACAGCAGATGACAGGTTACGGAGGAGTGAGGAACTGTGGATAGATACGCACCAAGTGAGAGCAGAAACTTTAGAGTATAATCAGCATAGGTAAATAGAATACAGAGAAAAAAGAATAGGTTATACAGAACCAATTCATGTATACAAATAACTTAAATACTGTTTTTTAAATAGCAAGAAGAATAAAATAAAATAGAAGTAGAATATTGAGAAGATAAAAAGTCGTAACAATGAGTGGTATAATCAGTAGAATAATGTAAGTAACCACATATGGAAAAAGATAGTGTTAAACAAAAGTGATTCACACAAATAAGATAACACTCTCTCTTTTATTTAGCGCATGAACAAGAACATATAAGATTAAGGCTAAGTTCACACATTTGCGTATTTTGCTGCGCTTTTTTGCGCGCGCTTTTTGCCGCGTTTTTCGGCGCCGCGCAAAAAAGCGCAGCAAAATACGCAGGGGCTTTCACACACTACGCTTTCTTTCCCCCAGAAAGCGCAGTGATGTCACAGAGGGGAGGAAGAATCCTGCTTCCTCCTCCCCTCTGTGACATGTGTGACCGCCCCATTAGACTTCACAGTGTATTAATATACACTGTGAAATCTAAATTAAACAAAAGCAAGTTAATGAAAAATAAAAAAGAATCAATACTTCACCTGTCCGACGCCTTCTCCCACTGTCCGGTGCCTTCTCCCGCTGTGCGATCTCCGATTCCAAGTGAGATCTCTTCTGACAAGACCTGTGATGACGTCAGAGGGGGGGCGTTCCCGGGGCGGTCCCATAGCTGATTGGCTGCTCGCGGTCACGTGATATGTATCACATGACCGCGAGTGCCCGGGAACGCCCCCCCTCTGACGTCACCACAGGTCTTGTCAGAAGAGATCTGACTTAGAACCGGGGATCGCACAGCGGCAGAAGGCGTCGGACAGGTGAAGTATTCATTCTTTTTTATTTTTCAGACACTTGCTTTTGTTTAATTTAGATTTCACAGTGTGTATTAATACACTGTGAAATCTAATGGGCGGCCACAGCTGTCACAGAGGGGAGGAGGAAGCAGGATTCTTCCTCCCCTCTGTGAGAATACGCAGAAGTAGCTGCGTAAACAATTGACATATCAATTGTTTACGCAGCTGCATTTTCTCCCGGAAAACGCAGTGCGTATTTTTACGCAATGTCTGCACTGCAAAGTGAATTTCCCATTCACTTTGCAGGCAAACAAAAGGCACATTGCGTATTTTGAAAAGCGCGCGTAAAAAAACGCGGCAAAATACGCAATGTGTGAATGCAGCCTAAGGAAGACAGCCATAAAGGTGTCAGCAGGAATCAGAAAAAACGGAAAAAAAAGAATCCCTCATATTTATGAACATTTTTAAAATATTTTATGATTTTAAAGTGTTTTTGAGTGAAAATAAATAGTTTTTAGTGGAAATACATGAGTAATAAGTTTTATTATAAGTTACTAAGTAGGTGGTAGTGAGCGCTGAGCCCTATAAAATTAATTGTAAATTAATTATAATAAAATTAAAGTGCGACAATAGAGATTGACTGCACAGGCAACCTCTGGGGCACTACAGCTGCATAACACGAAGACTAGCAGTCCAGCTTTTCTTCCCATATCTAGCTCCGGTGCCTACAAAAATATATATCCCTATATATTAGAAATAAGTTTCCAGATTACTCTAATAGCCAATCACAGACACCCATTCTCTGAGACAGTGTCTGTCATTGGCTGTTGGATCCCGCTGCAGTGAATATCCAGGATGTTAATGAGCGGCCCAGGAAGTGTACGTGGCAGGATGGCGGGATGCGGTAAGTATGAGCTGCTGTATAATAACTATATGATTTCTTTTACAGCCCTTTGCACCATCCCATTACTTTATAGTCCGAGTTCGGGGTTCAGACTCAAGTTCGAGTCACATTCGGCCCTGTACCTGGACTTAAAAAAAAGTCCGGACGAGTCTGCTGAACCCGAACATTGGTGGGTTTGCCCATCACTAGTCAACACACACTTACATGAAGAAACATTGGTAATAGATCTACTGGCTAAATGGGTGCATAAGAGTGGACACAATACAGAAGAGAGAGATGGATATTTTAGACTTTTTCTTTCTTAAGCAACCATTCAACAAAATCTGGATGTGTGTATACAACTTTGAAGATTAGGATAACATTCCTCTAGGTCTCAGATACCTGTCACAGATACCAGACAGAACATCAGCAAACATAAGTGGAAAATATAATGGAGATTAGTTGGGATTAGCCCTATGACATAACTTTTCATTCATTTGACAAAGTTAGTCTAAATTTCACAAATAAATTGAATACGGCAAGCTGATTAACACATTGTGTAACAGAAAGGCGTCTCCATCACAGGGCAGGAAAAAAACAATGATATACTTCAATACAGGCAGAATTTACTAACAATATACAGTATAGGCTCAATCCTGATGAAGCTTCTATAATGAGTGATAGACATGGTGCTCTCTACTCCTGGTTAGCATCTCCTGACACCAAGATGTCCTTATTTTTGTATCATTTTTGCAGGAATGGGAATTGAAGGAACAAATAAAAGAATAGTGCTAAATTCAGGAGAAACAGGGACATGGTCTGATCATACCCCATCTCCTGTGCTGAGATAATATTATATATGTGTCCCTGCTATGTACTGTGTAATGGATGTGTTTGACCATACAGGGACATGGTCTGGTCATACCACATCTCCTGTGCTGAAATAATCTTATATATGTGTCCCTGCTATGTACTGTGTAATGGATGTGTCTGACTGTACAGGGACATGGTCTGATCATACCCCATCTCCTGTGCTGAGATAATCTTATATATGTGTCCCTGCTATGTACTGTGTAATGGATGTGTTTGACCGCACAGGGACATGGTCTGGTCATACCCCATCTCCTGTGCTGAGATAATATTATATATGTGTCCCTGCTATGTACTGTGTAATGGATGTGTTTGACCATACAGGGACATGGTCTGGTCATACCACATCTCCTGGGCCGGGGAGGACACAAAAGAATAGACAGTTGGCGGCACTCAGTATTCCAATTTTGCAGTTTGTTAATTTAATGCAAAAATTACAGCAGCAGGTGCATGATACAGGGAGGGAGGTGCTAGGACCGATGGTGACCGCTTTGTGGGATGTCCCGCTTCTACGGGTCCGGTGTACACCGGACCCGTAGAAGCGGGACATCCTGTGAAGCGGTCACCGTCGGTCCTAGCACCTCCCTCCCTGTATCATGCACCTGCTGCTGTAATTTTTGCATTAAATTAACCAGCTGCAAAATTGGAATGCTGAGTGCCGCCATCTTTCTTTGTGGATTTAATGTCTTGAACTCTGGCTGAGCAACAGGATATTCCACAGCACACCACCGCTACAGGAGTATACAAGTAATGCTGTTAACAGGTCAGTGCCCGGCTTTCATTTCTATGCTTGAAAAAGAATAGACAGCCATCACAGCACGGTATCATAGATGATACTTTTTGTGAAGTACAACATTTCTATTTTTAAAAAATGTTTTACCTTAAAGAAAGAATTATTTGCAATCCTGTGTTGTAATGTCTGTATACTTTTTTACTTCCTCCCCTACCCAACACGTGTTATGATCAGACCATGTTCCTTTATGGTCAGACACATCCATTACACAGTACATAGCAGGGACACTTATATAAGATTATCTTAGCAAAGGACATGTGGTATGATCAGACCATGTCCCTGTACGGTCAGACACATCCATTACACAGTACATAGCAGGGATACATATATAAGATTATCTCAGCACAGGAGATGTGGTACGATCTGACCATGTCCTTATACGGTCAGACACATCCTATATACAGTACATAGCAGGGACACATATATGAGATTATCTCAGCACAGGAGATGTGGTATGATCAGACCATGTTCCTGTACATTCAGACACATCCATTACACAGTACATAGCAGGGACATATATATAAGATTATCTCAGCACAGGAGATGTGGTATGATCAGACCATGTCCCTGTATGGTCAGACACATCCATTACACAGAACATAGCAGGGGCACATATATAAGATTATCTCAGCACATGCAAATTGTCACTTCAGTGAGGAAGTAGACAAACTTTAATGATTTGTGCCAGATCAGAAACCCAAAGTGCAGACACTGCATTTTGGTTTGATTGCCTCTCATCCTCATCAGTGCAGTGTGTGGGAATTCTGATCTGGCTGTATGAGAGACCGAGACGAGGTCTGGGAGAACAGCTATTCTCCTTGTGGAGAGTATTCTGCCAGCTGGAAATGAATTAAAGCCGCAGTGCTCCTCTGGGAAATTGCATATGCAAATTGTCACTTCAGTGAGGAAGTAGATAAACTCTAATGCCACCTAATAAAGGTAGCAATCCTAAAAGTCATAACTGATTTTTTAACAAGCCTTTTAATATGACTTAGGATTTGTGCCAGATCAGAATAGCTGTTCCCCCAGACCTCATCTTAGCCTCTCATACAGCCAGATAAGAATTCCCACACACTGCACTGATGAGGGGCAATCACCCCAAAACGTAGCGTCTGCAGTTTGGGGTTCTGATCTGGCACAAATCCTAAGTCATAATAAAAGGCTCGTTAAAGGGTCAGTTATGACTTTTAGGATTACTACCTTTATTAGGTGGCATTAAAGTTTATCACTTCCTCACAGAAGTGACAATTTGTATATGCAATTTCTCAGAGCATAGCGGCTTTAAGTCTCCTCACTGCCGGCTGACAGAATACTCTCCACAAGGAGAATAGCTGCTCCTCCAGACATAGCAGGGACACATACACAGTGATACCTCGGTTTTTGTTGACTTCGGATATTGTCGGTTTCAGTTATCGTCGATTTTTTTTTAATGAAAGTCGTGTCTCAGTTTTCGTCAATTGCGGACCATACATCGCTTCTAATTTAGCCATAAAAATGAGATTCCCCTTCCAAAAAAAAAAAAGTACATCCCTCTCTCCCCCCTTGACATCTCCCACACACCAAAAATAGCTTTTTTTTTCAGAAAAAAACACAATAATGTAAATTTTTTTCTTTAAATGAGTGTTTCATATCCCTTTTACAGTAATTTCTGAGTGATTTTATCATTAACCACTATCTTTATTCACTGTGAAATGTTTTTTTTTTGTAGGTTATTTTCAGTGTCTCAAACCAATTAATTAATAGTGCCAAGTTAGTTTTACCCTAAAGTGAACATGTGGAATACAAACCCCAAAAAACTATTGTAGAATTGCCCTTTTTTTGCAATTTCCCCGCACTTGAATTTTGTTCCTGTATTCCAGTACCCTATATGGTGAATTGGATTGTGTCATTCAAAAGCACAATTTATCCCACTTATTATGCCCATTCTAGACCTCAGAGCATAGTGAATGTAAAATGTGAAAAATATAGAACATTATTCTTACTTTACCGACCTCCTCTGTAGCTCTTCTGATTCTCACCATTCCCTGAACGATCCTCATGGCTTCTTCTGTTCACCAACCTGAGTGTTGAAATGCCCTGGCCACTCATGTTAGGCTGGAGCTTCAGGATCTGTAGGGGTCCAGGAGGATTCTGTACAAGTTAGTGAAATTTCATGCCATCATGGCATTACGATGTGCACCGTGACCTTGCACGCTGAGGAGTAGAACTGTACCGGGTGTCATTCTTGGTTGTAAGTCAGTCCTATTGTGTGAGGCCTAAGGATTTCAGCGCTCATGGTGTTGGTCAGATGTGACAGAATGAAGGATGATGAGAAGTGGAGGTGCCAGAGAGGAGAGCAGTAAGGTGAGTAGAAGGAGGTTTTTTTAAACATTTTTAATCATTTGATTGCCCTTTAGGGTCAAAATTAATACTGGCCAGCAGAAGCAATTTTGCTGAATCGAATTATGAAAAAATCACATCGGTGGTATTCCCTAAAATGTCGGGGTAAGGTTTTGAGAGTTGTAATGTCCTCTGCCTTTGCAGCATCACAAATGTCACGGCAATGTTCACGCACACGCATGTGGAGTTCACGTGAAGTCAAACCAACATAAATACGGGGACAAGTGCATTTGGCATAATAAACTACATGCGTAGTGCCACAAGAGATGTAGCTAAGGATTTTGTATGTTTTTAGACCATCTGCACTATCAAAAGTGTGTCCCTGCACTACGTTGGCACATGCCGCACAGTGACCGCAAGTCTCCCTTGTCTTGGTCCTCTTGACCCAAACGGGGAAGGTGCCTTAGGTATGTAATGGTGTGTACCAACATATCCTGCAGATTCCTAGATCACCTGGGGGTCATGGGTGGATAAACGGGGAGGCAGTCTTTTAGGATAGAATCTGACTTAAGGACCCCCCAATGTTTGGCCAGGATGGTACTCATACCCCTCCAATCCTGATTGTAAGTGGAAATTAATCTTACCATACCTCTGTCTTTATCTCCCCTCCCGCCACTACTGTGGACAAGCAATTGTGTACGGGAGGCATTTTTGGCCTGATTATAGCCAGATTTGATTGCCCTCTTGCTATACCCTATTTCTCAAACCTAGTCCTCAGTTCTCTTGCCTGTATCTCAAAGGAGGTTTCCGTAGAGCAGATCCGCCTCGTCTTGAGGAACTGCCCAACAGGGATCACACTAATTGTTGCGCGATCATGGGATGAGAGGCGTGTAGGAGGGAGTTGACCGCCGTGGGTTTTCTATAGACCTCAGACTGCAAATCACCATCTTTACCCACATTGAATCTGATGTCCAAAAATCAATTGTAGACTGACTGTATTGATATATCAGTCTCATATTGATGTTATTAGTGTTCACCTCCCCCATAAATGCCTCCAACTGCTCCACCGTTCCGTGCCAAAAGAAAAATAAATCATCAATATACCTGATGACATGGAGGTCAGCCCGCGTCAGCCCATTGCCAAAAATTTCCATCTCCCAAAATCCCAAAAAGAGGTTTGCGTATGAGTGGGCACAGGCAGCCCCCATGGCAGTGCCTTGGATCTGTAGGTAATATCGATCTTTAAAAACAAAAAAATTGTGCGTAACAACATAGTGGAGCAGTTCTATCACCAGATCATACAAGTGCGGATCCCTACCGGTCGTTCCCAGAAAGAAGTGGACCACCTCCAAACCATCCTGGTGTCTTATACTTGTGTATAGTGATTCAACATCAGCCGTCACTAATAGGACCCCCTGGTCCACAAAGACCCGTCGACTCTCCTCAAGACATCCGTGGTGTCCTGTACATATGATGGCAGAGCCTCCTCCAGTGTTTTAAGATAGAAATCTATAAACCTACATAGTGGCTCGCTCATGCTGTCAATGCTGACACAATCGAACGCCCCGGGGGGTTAACAGGGTCTTTGTGGACTTTTGGAAGCAGGTAAAAGGTAGGTATCCTAGGATATGGTTTATTAAGTACCTCAAAGACTATTTGGGTGATTATGCCTGGGGCCCCTCCAGATGGTGGAGAGATCAGCAGAGAACTTAGATTGAGGACTAGATTCGAGCCGGGCATAGGTGGTTTTATTACGCAGCTGTCGGTACGCCTCCCTTTCATACTGGGGAACAAGGCCAAATCACCACATTTCCCCCCTTGTCAGCAGCTTTGTATCTCTTTTAGCGCTTGGCGATGTTGATAAGTAAGATTATCAAACCTCCGCCTCTTGTTTAACTGTTTGAAATCCTCCGCCACAAGTTTGGTAAAGATCTCAATGGCCGGGCAGATTGAGAAGGGGGACATTTCTTAGACTTCAGATATACAAGGGAAACGTACCTTCAACTGCAATGGCAATCTCATCTGACAATTCATTGAGGGTCTCCAGTGTCTCCCTTTCTTGAGTATTGGGTAATTGCAAGTCAAGTGGGTTCCTGTTGTGAAGTCTCCTTAACAGCAGCTTCCGAGAAAATAAGTTGAGGTCCTTCACAGCTGTAAAGTAATTGAAAACGTCAGTGGGTGCAAAATTTAAACCCCTTGAGAGGACCTCGTGCTGTGCAACAGTAAGTTCATGTTGAGATAAATTGATGACCTCAAGGGCATATACTGTACATGTGTGATGTTAATTATACTGATGTAACTGAGGTACTGCCTGCCCGTCCGTCGCCGTATTCTGGCGCCGCTGTGAGCTCTCTCTTGCCAACGGTGGCTCCCGTACTTGTATGGCAGCAGAGAGAGTTCAAAGTCCCCTTTCTGCCCACCACTCTGAGCTCTCTTAGCTGCCGTACAAGTACGGGAGCCACCGGCAGCAGAGAGAGCTCAGAACACCACTGTCTGCTGCTCTGAACTCTCTCAGCTGCTGTACAAGTATGTGAGCCACCGGCTGCTTGCGTCTGATTGGCCGGCAACTTTTCGCACATGGAGGGTGGCTGAGTCAGCTCAGTGCGGCAACCGGCGGCCTGAAATACAGCAGCGCTGTGCAACAGCAGATCGGTGAGAGATAGTGTGTGTGTTAATGGGGATGATGGGGCTGCACGAGAATACAAGCTGCAGGGGGATTATGGGGATATAGTGGGCTGCAGGGCGATGATGGAGGCTGCATGGGAATTATGGGTGCTGCAGGGGATGATGGAGATATTGCAGGCTGCAGGAGAATGATGGGGGCTGCAGGGGGATGATGTGGGCTTCAAGGGGATGATGGGGGATCATTGGGATATTGGGGGCTGAAGGTGGATGATGGGGCTGCAAGGGGACATTGGAGGC
Organism: Allobates femoralis; assembly: GCA_033576535.1. Classification (NCBI taxonomy): domain Eukaryota; kingdom Metazoa; phylum Chordata; class Amphibia; order Anura; family Aromobatidae; genus Allobates; species Allobates femoralis. The sequence continues at coordinate 807,828,144 of JARQOC010000003.1, read as the reverse complement.
TGCAAGGGGGTGTGATAATTTTACAGTTCTGTAAGTACACATATATGAATAGAGTAGATATGTTTGGGTTGCAGAACAAATCATCTATGTTTCAATTAGTTCTTATGGTAAAATTTGCTTTGATATACAAGTGATTTGATTTACAAGCACACTCCCAGAACAGGACTATGCTCGTAAATCCAGGTTCTACTGTATTTGTATTCTTATAGTTTTACCTCATACTTGATTGATGAATCACATCACTCCCTCACTGTTGAACAATAAACAATAGACTACAGAGCCAACAGTCTGTTTACTTGGGATAAAGAGAAGGTTAAACTGTATGCTGAAATCCACACAGCATAGAATGTGGACCAAGGCAGAACACAGATTTTACCCCAGAATTTAGAATTTTGACAATGACTGATCAATTCTGGTTGAGAATGAAGCAGATTCATCTCATGAGATATATTACAAAGTTGCTTAATTTTCATGTGTACTATTGATTTATGAAATAAAATATAAAATGACAGTTATGCTTTAAGTCCATGACCAAGCAAAGGACATAACTCAAAATTTAAAGACACAGTAGGAACTTTATACATTTTTGATGCATTCCCAATAAATGTATTGGTAAAGACTACAGATTCAATAATCTGTTGGAAATGAACTGTGACCTACTATCACCTTCATCCAATAAACTAAAGGTCATGTAGTTATTAACCAGCTAGATATTGTGGGCTCTCGTGTTATCCGACAGAGAGAGACCTGAATAATGGCATTCGGTGGCTGATAGATGGAATCCATGACAAGTACCCATCACCTGAGCAATTACACTACAAGTCAGATTGGAGGGTGTTCAAAAGGTGGTTGAAGGACGCAGCTTAACAAGTCATTTTAAAAAGACATGTACAGTTTTGTAACGTCTGATCAGCCATCAATCAGGACCGATCTCTGCATTCCTTCCACTTGTACTGCTAGAATACAAACAGATCCCAGTCGCAGCCCTCGGGGCTTGTCTGCAGGAAAACAGTGTTGAGACTGAAAGATTGAGTAATAAAGACTTCAGCTTTCACCATGTTTTAAGATTTTCTTCCTATTTCTACATTATTAATAAACATATAATATTTTTTAGTCTACAGAGCCAATATTAATTCTATCCCACAATCTATTTTATTTTGTTTCGGTTGTTATTTGTATTCAGAATTGAACTGGATTTCAATTGGGCTAAATTGGGCACCATCTTATGATCATAACTACTGGCTTGCAGGAAGTCAGGAATTACGTCAAAAGGTCTCAATGCAACTCTATGAGAGCTAGAAGGAGGCCAGAATGAGGCCCTCATAGATTGGTATTGAGTTGTAACCTCCGGCACGCTCAATGAAACACTGAAGCTGTCGGCAGCAGGTCATACAGTGGAGAAGACCGAAGGAGCAATGCTGAAAAAAATGAAGACAGCAGCAGGTGAGTATAAAACAGAGGGCTGGGGACTTACATGTAAAGCACCACTCCAGCATTGCAATAAAACAAACCTCTGGAGTGGTGCTTTAAATGACATACCGCAGTGTGACAAGTGATTGGCTTCAAATAGAGTTAGTTTGTAGGACACCGTCCATCAGTCATATTAGTAATCTATGACCACTGCTATATGGTAACCACCCCCTTACTCCCGCCATCCATGGATCTTCTTTTGATTAGCTGGCCTAGCATAACGTTATCATTGTGACATGATGCCCAGGCTGGCTAATCAATAGAAGAGCCATAGATACCATCTGGTAGAAATCAGTTCTCAGGGCTCCTGTCCAGCAGCCACAGATTAGCCTAGCTCCACATTCACCACCAAATGGGGAATTACAAAACTCAATGCATTTAGTGCAGAACCAACCCCAATCACATGAATGAAATGGATTTTCAAAAGCAATAATTCTACAAAATAATGCCCAAAATTCTGCAATAAATCTGTCACCTGTGAATTCTCTTTAGTGCTCACACATTTACAGTAGATTTGACAACTATTGTGTGTAAAAACTCAGAAAAATGTACATTGCGAGTTTGTTCTATGATCATCAGTAGTGGCATTTTTAGGCTGGAAACACACTGGTGACTGGAAAAACGGTCTGAATGACGGATCTGAGATTCGGACGAGTGTCATGTGACTTTTGGTCAGTGTGGCTTCCGTGAGTTGTCCGAGTGCAATCCGTTTTTGAAGTCAGCAGCTATTTATTGTATTAGCATTTACAGGAGCATTTTGTACAGTTGTCTGAGCTACAGAATGATAATGTATCACTTAAAAATCGCATCCAACTCGGATGGTCCGTGTGCTGTCCAAGTGTGGTACGTCTTATTTGTTGGACCCAAAGACTTGCATTGGCAAGTCTCGTCCGACACTCGCATACAATCGCAGCACGTTGCGACTGACTCGTCATCTGTGAATCGGACGAGAAAAAAAACGTCCAACACTCGGAAATGTGCTCTCAGACATTGACTAACATGGGTCCGACTGCAATGCGATTTTTACTCACATTGCAGTCGTCTGAGTTTCACGCCGGTGTGTCCGAGCCCTTAGAAAAATACTTTCTCGGAAAGTTTCCTTTTATTGTTTTATTAAACACCATTATCCCTGTCGATTTGGCATGTGTCGCACAAAACAGTTTTGGCAGTCTGCATTCCAAAAATAATTTGGTAAGTACAGGGGCGGACTAAGACATTAAAAGTTAGAAGTTATGTCTAGGTGTTTGCGATGATACTTAGTCAGAGATCTCCATAGTCCATTTTGCTGAACTTTGTGTGGTACCACCCCGTCTGAACCGCGCAATAAGGAAGCTGAACCAAGTTTTGCAGTTTTCTTTTTAGTGTTTGCAGGGCCGGTTTTGGGCAAAGTGGGGCCCTGGGCAAAAGGTTAAAGTGGGCCCTAAACGCTCACATATTGCACCGTCACTCTCAGACATTTAGGGTACATTTACAAGCGCTGAATTCAGACTGGTGAATGAGCGCGATCTATAATATTCAAGACATTCAGAGCTTGTTTCCGGACTTTTCACACAGGATGATGAAGAATGATGGGTGCAGAACAATCACCGGAAGAGCAATCTGTCCTCTACAGGATCATGTTATCGGCAGAACTTCTACTCTGCAGCGGACAATGTGCTGCCGAGAACAAGGATTTTTGTTTATCCATAAACATCCAATCACCCGATGATCAGCCACATTTTGCTCATTTGTTGGACGATTGCCGACATGTTTACTCCTAGGAACTACAAAACTAGAATACATTTGAATTAAACTCCATCCTGTTGGATCCATAACTTTTTTATTTTTCCTTACACATATGAGGGCTTATTTTTTTGCGCAATGAGTTGTACTATTGAATGACATTCTACCACAAAATGTACTGGAGAATGAGAAAAATATTCCAAGTGCTTTGAGAATGCAAAAAAAAAGTGCAATTCCACAATTTTTTTGAGTTTTTTATTCATCATGTTAACTATATGGTAAAAGTGACTTCATAAGTTGATTATCTAGGTCAGAATAAGGAGATACTGAACATTTTTTTTTTATTTCAATCATAAAAAATAAAAACGAAATTTCTAAAAAAAAAATTATAAAGATAAAAATTTGCTTTATTCGCCATTTTCCAAGACCCATGATGTTTTAATGTTTGAATATACAGGACTATGTGAGGGCTTACTTTATGTGCCCTAAGTTGACATTTTTACTGATACCATTTTGAGTCAGATACAACATTTTGATTGACTTTCATTGCATTGTATTGTAATAACGTGATGGCCCAAAAAACATAATTCTGGGGTTTATTTTTTTTCCTGTTACGCCATTTACTAATTGGATTAATTTACTTCATATATGGATAGCTTAGATTCTTACGAACGCAGCGATACCAAATATGTGTATTTTTTAATTCTTGTAACTGTTTCATTGCTATTTTCAGTTCCTTTGGGGGCCCCTAAGAGAGTGGGGGCCCGGGGCAACTGCCCAGTCTGCCCCCCCTAATGCCGGCCCTGACTGTTTGCCAGACTGGTTAGCAGAGGAGAGTATGTTACACATTCCTCCTTAAATTCGATGCAATACACCAGTTACTTTATAAGAGGCACAGAGAGCATTTTATCCACGGCAAGAAAGACAAAAATGAGTAAAGCGAAAGTTGTATTGCCTGTATCTTCCTGATACAGGGGCCACTAGGGTCGATGTGTCCCACGATGACCGCAGTGCATAGACAGTGCCTAGACTTTTTACTGTGATCTCTGACAAGGGTCACTCCTAGAGCCGCTTTCCTCTTGCTGGGTCATCAGCAAGTCAGATCCTTTTCTTCTCTATGGTCCCCCCTGACTGGTCAACACTGGACTCACTTTCTAAAGTCCTATACTTGCAGGTATCACCTACTTGTTGGAGTGTTTCTGCTGCCTCTGTAACGTTACGGTATATGCGCATGTTGAGTATCTATCTTCATCTTTTGGCAGGAAAAACACACCAGACTAGCCCCAGTGAGCTGAGAAGATTGATGTATAGTTTTTGTGAGAAAAGATTCAAGATTATGAAAACACAGGTTAAGGGTCTCAACCAGTAGAATATGACTGTTCAAAGCAAATATAGACACATATTGCATCATTGCGGGGCCAAACATTTAAGTGCACCTTCCCACCTACTTGTTTTTCCATCTATCTCAGCTCTAAAAAGCCAGAGCTGTCAATAAAAGAAACGGAGGGTGGAGATAGGGAAAGGGGCACTTAAATGATTGGCACCGCCTTGATGCACAGAGCTCCTGTACTTGTTTTGAACAGTTATTCTGTACTGACAGAGTCCTTTTAAATTACATAATCATTACAATTCATATCTATATTGAATTAATTATAATTATTAATCTATATTGAACTAATTGAATTAATATATTGTATTGGTGCTTAGTAGAGATAGGCTAATCTTTTGAAACTCAAATGAGCTGGCTTTGCTGAATTTTTCCCAAAAATTTGATTTGCTGACAATAAATTTACATATTTAAATGGTGGAAAGTTTATAATTGCTCTGAAAATATATATAAGGGAGAGAAAGGACCACACTGACCATCAAAGCTTACATTCTACAGGAGAAATAGATAGGACCCCACTAACCATTAAAGCTTACATTCTACTACAACAGAGGACCCTGCTGACCATAAGAGTTTACACATTACAGAAGAAAGAGAGAGAGGACTCTGGTGATCATAAGAGCTTTTGTGGCACCCCAGGGTCTTAGTGGCACTGTGTCATGCT
>JARQOC010000003.1:806324627-806353649 GCA_033576535.1 Allobates femoralis | reverse complement strand
CCGTTCCCTTTCTTCTCCAAACTTTTTTCTTCCCATCATTCTGGTACAGGTTGATCTTTGTCTCATCTGTCCATAGAATACTTTTCCAGAACTGAGCTGGCTTCTTGAGGTGTTTTTCAGCAAATTTAACTCTGGCCTGTCTATTTTTGGAATTGATGAATGGTTTGCATCTAGATGTGAAGCCTTTGTATTTACTGTCATGGAGTCTTCTCTTTACTGTTGACTTAGAGACAGATACACCTACTTCACTGAGAGTGTTCTGGACTTCAGTTGATGTTGTGAACGGGTTCTTCTTCACCAAATAAAGTATGCGGCGATCATCCACCACTGTTGTCATCCGTGGACGCCCAGGCCTTTTAGAGTTCCCAAGCTCACCAGTCAATTGCTTTTTTCTCAGAATGTACCCAATTGTTGATTTTGCTACTCCAAGCATGTCTGCTATCTCTCTGATGGATTTTTTTTTTTTTTCAGCCTCAGGATGTTCTGCTTCACCTCAATTGAGAGTTCCTTTGACCGCATGTTGTCTGGTCACAGCAACAGCTTCCAAATGCAAAACCACACACCTGGAATACACCCCTGACCTTTCAACTACTTCATTGATTACAGGTTAATGAGGGAGACGCCTTCAGAGTTAATTGCAGACCTTAGAGTCCATTGTCCAATTACTTTTGGTCCCTTGAAAAAGAGGAGGCTATGCATTACAGAGCTATGATTCCTAAACCCTTTCTCCGATTTGGATGTGGAAACTCTCATATTGCAGCTGGGAGTGTGCACTTTCAGCCCATATTATATATATAATTGTATTTCTGAACATGTTTTTGTAAACAGCTAAAATAACAAAACTTGTGTCGCTGTCCAAATATTTCTGGCCCTAACTGTATAGAGCAAAAAATGTCTATGTCCGTATGTACCCTTTCTTCCTGCTATTCTATTTGAAAAGTGATCAAGTAACGAGCTATCTTTTTGTTTAGCACAAATGGAGCAGGACGGAGCAGCACAGAGCAGCAGCACTATCACTAAGTCATAAAACTCTAAAAATGACGACGAATGCAAATGCACTCTTCTTATATCCCAAGGGACATGTGATTTAGGCAGCTAATGACACAAGCCCTGATTAGCTTCTGGCCCAGATCATCCACACATAAAGTGTTGGGAAAAAAAAATGCAGTCTGATGCTCCTCTGACCTCTCACCACCCCTTCCCATTATCAAACACATCCCAACCTGTATCCTACACAGTCAGAATGTAGAAGAAAAGCATCACTTAAATGCAGTAAGGATTTTTTCAAACATTACCAAACAAAGCCCCGTTTGCCGTTTCTTTTTTAGTAAACTGCTCGTGTTTCCTATCACAAACTGAATCTGCAATGTTCTTGCCGAATTCTAAATTGGCAAACATGTTCGGGGGAAAGTTCGCTCATCTCTATTTATAACCTTTTCCAGACTGATAGATCTCAATTACTGTGTTTCTAATTTGTTCCTGAACTTCTTTGGATCACGACATGATGTCTAGCTTTTGAGGATCTTCTGGTCTACTTCATTTTGTCAGCCAGGTCCTATTTAAGTAAGTTCTTGATTGAGAAGAGGTGTGGCTGTAATCAGGCCTGGGTGTGGCTAGAGAAATTGAACTCATCTTCCCAAAGACAGGATAAGCCACAGGTAATTTATGTTTTAGTGGGAATGATTAATTTTTCACACAGGGCCCTGTAGGTTTGGATTTCTTTTTCTCTTAACAATGAAAACCTTCATTTATAAACTGCATTTTGTGATTACTTGTGTTATCTTTGTCTAACACTTAAATTTGTTTGGCGATCTGAAACATTTAACTGTGGCAAACATCAAAAATCAAAACACTTTTTCACACCATTGTATCTGACTGAAAGATTAAAAAACACTGAAGCAGCAAACATCGTTACAACCAATAATTGTATCAGTCTTAATTCCTTTATCCAAGGCTGTAGAGTAGATAACACAATACATTTAGGGTTTTTCTCCTTCTTTCATTATATTTCGCTATTTCTCCACTTTATAGCACATTCCATCAGGAGGGGATGGAAAGAAGGTTAAGTTTTTTGGTCAGTCCATACATGGCGAGATGGATTTGGATGGTGATGGCCTAACAGATGTAACAATTGGAGGAGCTGGAGGTGCTACTCTTTTTAAGTAAGGATAAATTATTCCTTTTTATATGTACAGCCTAAGTATGCCAGTAGTACATTTATGAGCCCCTCTATGGACTAGAACTACCTTATAAATAATACTTTCTAAAATATATACTATTTAAAGGGGTTGTCCAGGATTTGTTTGTTGCTAAAGGAGGCACTGCTGAACCTGCCACTGGCACAGATTGGTCACTGACTGCTTCTGCTGGCGATACACCTGCTCCATGTCAACAGAGCAGCTCTTCTTCTTCTAGGCTTTCAGCATCACTTGATTGACAGCTGGTTCCTGTAACAGCGGGGAGTCGGCTGTCAATCAGCTTGACTTTGGCAATTACACCTCATCCACAGAGCAGAATTGAAAAGAAGCCGTCACTCTGATAAAGTAATATCAACGGGAGCTGTTAAATCGTCATCAGGAGCAGTCACCGTCCTGTGCTAGCGGAGCTCGATGCCTAGCACAGAACAGGCAGGAGGTTTGAAATTCTTAGTTCTAAGGCACAATGTAAAAAAAAAGTATGGAATATCCTGTTAATATGTGTCAGTAGGGGTGACTACACAGCTTTACCTAATATTTATTACCAATACCCAGATATTGAATCCCCTGCTGCACTACTAGAAATGTAATGGCTCATTACTGTTATAAGTGATTTTATAATTAGCTTACAGAGTCTTTTGACAGTACTTAAAGGATCAGGCATGAAAAAGTCTAAGGGTCCTTTCACATCAGCGGTTTTCGCTCATCGCGGCAGTTGCGGTGAAAAAAACGCAACTGCCGCGATTACCGCATAACGGCTGCACTTGCGGTTTACTTGCGGCAAGCCACATACAATGTCTATGGGGGCTTGCGGCAGGTGCGGCAAGTGCGGTATCGGAACTTGCGGCAGGTGCGGACGCGAAAAAAACCGCAGTCAGCCGTGTTTTTTTTTCGCTGCCGTACCTGCTGCAAGTTCCGAAACCGCACTTGCTGCACACTTACTGCAAGCCCCATAGACATTGTATGTGGCTTGCCGCAAGTGAACCGCAAGTGCAGCCGTTATGCGGTAATCGCGGCAGTTGCATTTTTTTCACCGCAACTGCCATGATCAGTGAAAACCGCTGATGTGAAAGCAGCCTAAGATGCCAAATGTTGTTTAACAACACAGCTTGCAACCGTGTATTCATTATTGGTTAGGCACAAAGAGATGCATCTACAGTAGTTGCCTTCTATACAGCTGTATTGTGCAGCACAGGAAATCAGATAGATGTCAGGATGGCGCTGGAAGGAGATTCGGCGGGGAAAGGAAGTGAGTGGAGAAAGCTTTTCCTATGCAGACATGTGTGGTGTGTTCAGCTGAATGGCTCAATCAAGGGCCCATGCACAGTGCGTGTAAGGATAGGTGACTGGAGCAAGCAGATCATGACCTATATTCTAGCATCTTTAAGACTTCCCCACAACCAACAGAACTACACTACAGCCCCTGACAGAAGTTATGTCGCTTATCTATGTTATGTAAATAAAAGCTTATAACCTGATGTTAACTTCATCCATTGGTTTTATAAATTACTCTTTTGAAAGCTGAAACCCTCTGAAATGTGGTTTAGGTTGTCATCAATGCTGAAATATTGATCATTTAATGAACACAGAATGGTCAGATTTTAGCAAGACAAAAGTTTTGTCACCTGGTCATATAATGCACCCAATCCTAGTTTAGGCCGGCTTCACACTTGCGCTCCCTGCTGCTGTGCATTGCGATGGGGAAGTGCAAGCTGAGCACTGACACCGTGCGTCCCTATGTTTATCATGGGGATGCACCGTGATACGCTCGGCTGCAGATGGGTGTGCGCACTGAATGGGTGTGCACGCCCATCCGCAGCCGAGCGCATCACCATGCAACCCCATGATAAACTTAGGGACGCGTGGTGTCTGCGCTCAGCTTGCGCTTCCTCGCTGCAATAGGCAGCGGCGGGGAGTGCTAGTGTGAAGCCGGCCTTACATCCTCATCTGTGCTCAGTAAATGATCAATTAATTAGTGGGTGTGTCTAAAAAGCAGCCCAGCACCCCAGACTTTCACTTGAACTGCAACTTGAGCTCTGACAACATGCCATTCACCAATCCATTCACCAATCCACCCTGCGACCAAAACCTTGATTATCAAGAGGCTGAAGACCAGATCCACTGCAGAGGTGGCTGGCACCTTTAATGTGTCTCAGCGTCAAGTACAAAGAATAAAAAAAAGATTTGAAGAGGCTGGAGATGTGTTTGACAAGCCCAGGTCCGGCAGACCACGCAAGACAACTGCTCAGGAGGAACATTTCTTGGTTAGAAAATCCAAAGCAAGCCCCTCTTCCACTGCAGCAGAGCTCCAACAGGTCTGGTCACCTCAAGTCATTGTGTCAACTAGAACAGTTTGTAGGATTCTGTCTCGAAATGGCCTCCATGGTTGAATCAGTGCCCAGAAGCCAGCACTAAACAAAAGGCAAATAACCGTGTGGCATTTGCAAAGTCCCACAGCCTGCTAAACAGAGGGATGCTGGAAAAGTGGCAGAAGGTGGATTTCTCTGATGAATCTTCAGTATAATTATATAATTACACCACAGCCAGCGCAAATACTGCAGGAGACCTACTGGAGCCCGTATGGATCCAAAATACACCCAGAAAACAGTTAAATTTGGTGGTGGAAAGATCATAGTCTGGGATTACATTCAGTATGGGGGTGTGTGAAACATTTGCAAGGTGGAAGGCAATATCAATAGCCTAAAATATCAAGAAGTATAATTCTGCAGCAGGATGGTGCTCCATCTCATACATCCATCTCTACAACAAAGTTCCTCCAGGCAAAAAAGATCAAGGTGCTTAAGAACTGGCCAGCCCAGTCACCCGACATGAACATCATTGAGCATGTTTGGGGTAGGATGAAAGAGGAAGCTTGGAAGACAAAACCAAAGAATCTAGATGAACTCTGGGAGGCATGTAACACTGCATTTTTTGCTATTACAGATGACTTTATTAATAAATTATATGAATCATTGTTGAACCGCATGGATGCAGTCCTTCAAGCTCATGGAAGTCACACACAATATTAAATAAGACTCTAATAGCACCACAACTTCATACACCAATGTTATGTAACATATATTTGTATTTTAAGTTAATTATTTGTTTGAATATCACATTACTTTCTGTGGGCAACAAAACTTTTGTCTTGCTAAAATCTGACCATTCTGTGTTCATTAAATGATCAATATATCAGCATTGTTGCCAATTTATTTTCTTAACCTAAACCACATTTCATAGGGTTTCAGCTTTCAAAAGAGTAATTTATACAACCAATGGATGAATTTAACATCAGGTTATAAGCTTTTATTTACATAACATAGATAAGCGACATGACTTCTGTCAGAAAGTGTATGTGCGCTCGGCTTGTGTTCGTCCGCCACAATGTGCAGCACAGGCGAACGCAAGTGTGAAGGCACCCTAAGTTGGAAACATGGATTTGTCTAAGGCTACGTTCACACATGTGCGTATTTTGCTGCGCTTTTTTGCGCGTGCTTTTTGCCGCGTTTTTCGGCCGCGCAAAAAAGCGCAGCAAAATACGCAGGGGCTTTCACACACTGCGCTTTCTTTCCCCCAGAAAGCGCAGTGATGTCACAGAGGGGAGGAAGAATCCTGCTTCCTCCTCCCCTCTGTGACATGTGTGACCGCCCCATTAGACTTCACAGTGTATTAATACACACTGTGAAATCTAAATTAAACAAAAGCAAGTGTGTGAAAAATAAAAAAGAATTAATACATCACCTTCTGACGCCTTCTGCCGCTGTGCGATCCCCGGTTCTAAGTCAGATCTCTTCTGACAGGACCTGTGATGACGTCAGAGGGGGGGCGTTACCGAGGCGGTCCCATCGCTGATTGGCTGCTAGCGGTCACATGACCGTGAGTGCCCGGGAACGCCCCCCCTCTGACGTCACCACAGGTCTTGTTAGAAGAGATCTGACTTAGAACCGGGGATCGCACAGCGGCAGAAGGCGTCGGAAGGTGATGTATTCATTCTTTTTTATTTTTCACACACTTGCTTTTGTTTAATTTAGATTTCACAGTGTTTATTAATACACTGTGAAGTCTAATGGGCGGCCACAGCTGTCACAGAGGGGAGGAGGAAGCAGGATTCTTCCTCCCCTCTGTGACATCCCAGGGAGAATACGCAGAAGTAGCTGCGTAAACAATTGACATATCAATTGTTTACGGAGCTGCGTTTTCTCCCGGAAAACGCACTGCGTATTTTTACGCAATGTCTGCACTGCAAAGTGAATTTCCCATTCACTTTGCAGGCAGACATAAGGCACATTGCGTATTTTGAAAAGCGCGCGTAAAAAAACGCGGCAAAATACGCAATGTGTGAACGCAGCCTAATATATCTTAGTAGGCTAAACAATTGAGACCGCTCACCAGCTCACCTTCCCTGGTTCTGCATCCTCTGCTGCTCTGCCGGTCGGGCATCTGGCGTCCAGGCATGCTGTGTCTCGGAGCCATCGCCGGGTCCCCTTCCTGTCTGCCAGTCAGTGTGTTCGCACACCAGCAGACTACAATGAGCAGTGCAATGAGCGATGCACTGGGCGCTGCGGCGCTCCTCCTCTGTGAATCTAGGGGCTGGCACGGTTCAGCCTGACACTCCCCTTGGCCAATAACTGTCCATCCTCCGGTATCATCATGCCACCTTCACTGATGGGAGGTGCCTGATTATTGTGTTAGTAAGCTTCTTAGTTTTGAAGAGAAACACCGGTGCCACTCTGCCGTTTCTTCAATCCTTTATTGTTACTCTAAAAACATCACAAATATTAAGGGTAACGCTATACGCGTTTCGAGGATAGGACCCCTTAATCTTTAGCACATACAATGATTAAAAATTCCAGTATATATACAAAAATACAAAAGACATACCCCTAAACACCTGTGTTGCATTAATCATTTGCACTGGATCATGTTAACCCTTATCCTGCTAGTGCACTCATGAAAAAAGCTTACTACATATATATAAGAACTGACTATATATAAAAAAAAAAAATATCATGATACTAATGAGTGGGACAAGCATTGGGATGGTACATAAAATTATGAGTCGATGCCACTAGCAAATGGCATCTATCATATAGTCCACATATAGTTATATTTTCAAAAAATATATGTGTATAGTGTCCTTGGAGTAAAAGTTATAAATATTAGTAGCTAAAAAGCAAATCATTTCTATAATTAAGTCCATCCGGACTTCTAGCTCTCAAACACAGTATCCAATAATTTTCTCTGTTATGGAGCGACTGTTCCCAGTCGCCCCCTCGATATGGTCGTACCACCCTTTCAATACCCTTTTACTCTTAAAGTGTTGATGTCTACTCCGTCCTCATCCTTAAAATGTTTGGATAAGCCTGACATTTGTTCTTATATTTGTATTGGATTTAATAGCAGTAATATGTTCCGACATCCTTTTCTTAAGGGTGCGGGTGGTGCAGCCTGTATAGTATTTATTTCACACTAGACACGTTGCCATGTAAACAACATGTGTGGTGTTGCAATTGATATAAGTCTTGATGTTATACCTATTATCATTTAGTTTATTGTGAAATGATGTATCTATGTCCACAAATCTGTTAACAGAGAAAAAGAAAGTCGGATACTTCAAAATGGGTACCGACTTTCGTCACTACATATAGTGAGGACTATAAAATAATTAAGCAAATTTTTGAGAGAAACATCTCCATTTTGAATCAAGATGATGATTTAAGATGGATTCTGCGTGAAGGATGGCGCATTGTTCCAAGGAGGTCTATGAGCATTGGCAACATCATTTCCTCTAGTTTATTTGTCAGCAAACCAACACAGAAGAATACATGGCTCACATACAAGGGCATGTATAAATGTGGATCTGCAAGATGTAATTTGTGTCAATTTGTGGACATAGATACATCATTGTGTCATGGGGTGTTAAAGGGTTGATATGCAAATTATCACTTCAGTGAGAAAGTAGCCAACCTCCAGTGCCATCTAATAAAGATAGCAATCCTAAAATTCATAACTGACTCTTTAACAAGCTTTTTAATATGACTTAGGACATGAGCCAGATCAGAACCCCAAACTGCAGATGCTGCGTTTCAGGGTGATTGCCCCTCATCAGTGCAGTGTGTAGAAATAAAGGGTTGATATTTTTAGGATTGCTACTTCCACTAGGTAGCACTAGATTTCAAGTCCTCTTCCTCTCTGAATAGACAATTTGCATATTAAGGTACACTGCAAACTTTAAGGAAGGGCCCACTCACAACAATGTACTATGCAGAAGACAGTTTGTAGTGAAAATCCTGTAGTTAAACATATAAAACTTTATACTAATAGTAAATATGAACACTAGTGAAACAGGAGAGGTTACAGGTATTTTATTTGTCTAAGTATGCATGTGGCCCAGGAAAAATTACAATGTTTTGTCTAATTTAATCCACTGTACATACATTGCATACCTTCTTCAGGTCCCGGGATGTTGCGGAGGTAGAAGTGAGGCCGACATTTACCCCAAATGTCATCAATATGGAACATAAAAGCTGCCATAGGAACAACAAGGAGACCGTCTGCATTTCTTCTACATACTGTTTTAATATTGTGATTAAATCTGGGACAAGTAAACGGGAAACATTCGGTGAGTATGAGAGAACGGAACTACAGCAAGTAAGCAAGCTTTGTAAGTGATGACGTCCTGATGACTTTGTAATTATGTCTCCAGACCTTGAATACAAAATCACTCTGGATTCACATCGATTTCTATCCCGGAGCCTCTTCACTGATACGAATGGGAGGATGGTACAAGGTACTATCTCACGGAGCGGACAATGTGTGAACCATGACTTCTATATGGTGGTAAGTGATATGTGTAGATTGGCATTACAATGAAGGAACTGCAAAACAAAGCAAAGAGTAACTGTTGTTTTTAATTTTTATTCCATAATTCATTAGTACACATGAAAATAATCAACATTTTTAATATACCGTATCTTAGAGAAATCTGATTCTTTCTCCTCCTGAACTGATCTTTCATGCTGAATTCATACATTAAAATAAATATTAAAAAGCAGCTATTGCCAGAGGAGAACTTGCAGCACAATGTCCGTCTGTCTCTAGATCCTCCCTCCGCTCGCCATAAAATCCGATGAGCACCAAGTGTAATCTCCTATCTCATTAATGTGAAAGTTTTTTTTTTACCTTATACAGATATTACAGATTTTACTCAAATTGTCTCTTTGGAGAGGAAGACGACTTGAACTCTAGTGTCACCTATTAAGTAGCAATCCTAACAGTCAATATCAACCCTTTAACAAGCCTGGCAAGGCTCATTAAAGGGTCGATATTGACATTTAGGATTGCTACTTCCAATAGGTGACACTAGAGTTCAAGTCGTCTTCCTCTCCGAAAAGACAATTTGCATATTTCCCAGAGGAGCATTGCGACATCTAATCTAAGTCTCCTTATACTGGCATGCCAGATCTGACAAGTCACTCTCCACAAGGAGAAACTCTACCTCTTAGCCTCTCAAACAATCAAATCAGATCTCATACATCGTACTGACAAGGAGCAATTACCCCAAAACAGCGAGTCTGCAAACTGAGATTCTGGTTTGGCTTTTATATCCTAAAGGGGAATTTACACAACGCACCAGCGATCCCGACAACGATCCTGTCTGACCGGGATCTGTGGTGCGTCACTACGTGGTCGCTGGTGAATGTCAGACAGGCAGATCTCACCAGCGATCATCCAGTGATGTGCCGATACCCCACGGTCATTGGGATCGTTCGGGGACTCGGGCGCAGAATGGGGATCGCTGGTACTTCTACCTGTCACACACAGCGATGCAGCCTGACCAGCGAAAGATCGCTGATCAAAAATGGCCCAGGCCCCATTCAATAAAGATCAGCAATCTCCCAGCAGGGGGCTGATTGTTGCTAAGCAAAAAACATTATGTGAAAGGAGCCTTAGGCTATGTTCACACACAGCGTATTGCTGCGTTTTGTGAGGATCTGTTTTTGGTGCAAAAACTGCACCAAGAACGGATCCTCACACATCGCAGCATACGCTGTGTGTGAACGCCGCAGCACTTTTCGGCTGTGCTCTCACCTCGCCACACTCCCCCGTGACCGCCGGCGATATCATCTCATCCCCAGAGGCTACAGGGAGCGCTGCCTCTAGGACCCTGCAGCCTGCCATGTGACCGGGTGACGTCGCTCCGTCGCATGGTGCTGTCCAAGGTCCTCCATAGGTCCTGTAGCAAAGGTATGAGGTGAGATCACTGAGGGAGCGTGGCGAGGTGAGTAAAAAAAGCAGTAAAATAACATCAGGAAATGAACATGTTCATTCTTTTTACGGATCCGCTTTTGAGCCCCAAAAAGGACTCGTAAAAAAACGCAGTGCCTGAATGCTAAATAGTGAAATGCATTGACTTGGCTGGGACAGCTAACATCACTGCATTTCACTGAGTTCCAGTGCAATTAGCGGATCCGTACAAAGTGGATCAATAGCGCAGCATGTGAATGTAGCCTTACATAGCAAATTGCAACGCTTTTAGTGTGTGGTAATAGCGGATGAAGATTTGATGCAGGGAATTCTGCATCACATACGCAGCATGGGCACATAGCCTTAGTCTCCTCATATTGGCATGCCAGCTGTGATATGTCACTCTCCACAAGGAGAAACCTTATCCCTTATGGTACCCTTACACGCCGCTACAGAAGGTTAGAAACCACCGGGTGTGGGAGACAAATGTATCTTGCACCATCAAAACAACCCGAGGTAGCGGCGTGTAAAGTAGGTTGTTGCCACCCGTCCCTGTCGGCACCGGTTTCAGAGCAGTGCTCTAAAACAGGTTGGTTTCAACCCAATGGTAGCGGCGTCTAAATGAGGTACAGGAAGGTTTTTCCGTCACCTAGTTAAATCCCTGGGGCGTGACAAAGCCTCCGGGACACCGCCCCCCTTCAGCGATCATTGGTGGAAACTCCTGCGTTACGATTGGTTGGTTGTCGCTGCATAGGGCGGCTTATTTAAGGAGCTGACCAGTCACACTACACATTTGCTATAGCGTCATGTATTAGCCTACCTTCCTGCGCTGGCTGGCCAATCATGATACTATTGCTTTGTCCAATCATCGTACGAGCGTCTCGTAATCCACAACTCTGGCACTCCTATGTGTTGTCCCTGCTGCCCCAGGTCCTCCCATATTACCCTCTGTAGCGGTGTGTAAATGAGGGACGGTGCTCTACAGAAGGAAACTTGTGGCACCCGGCGGTGCCTCCAGAGATAGATTAAACCTTCTGTAGAGCACCTTGTAGCGGCGTGTAAAGGCGGTATCGGGTACCGTCGTTGGTATGTGCTCGTGCACGTGAGACACCTGGTTGTTTCTAACCTTCTGTAGCAGCGTGTAAAGGTACCATTAGATCCTCAACTTTTATCCTTGAATTGAGAGTAAAAGATCAGTCCTGGCAAAGAAAGAAACACATTTCACTAATGAGAGATCTTATTCATTTGCTTATTTTTGCATGTATTATTGATTTAGCAAATAAAAATTAAACAATGGTTATACTTTGAATGGCAGCAGATGGTAAATTTTACTGCAGCGCCACCACAGGAGGAAACAGGAATTATGCCGTTTCTATTGAGATCAATAGACAATCTTTTGATTTGAGTAGAAAGGAGCGGATCGAGTTTCAAGATTCTTGTCTGGCGTCCAGGTCAATGGTACCTGGAAACTAGAAAAGTGGCTATGAGTCTCTTACCTTCACAGATTGGCACTTGATTTGTTCAGGTCTGGCGCAACTTCATCTGTACGATGCAGTGGTGTAACTTCAGGCCCAGGGGCCCCGATGCGAAAGCTCAAACATGGCCCCCAATTATTGCAATTCTTTAATAGTAATAGTCTTTTTCTATAGGCCAAAGGGACTTTTGGGGCCCCCCCTAGGCTGCAGGGCCCGGGTGCGATCACAACCTCTGCACCTGTTGTAGTTACGCCCCTGGTACAATGTGACTTCAGGCTAGGCAGTGGGTCTCCAGTCTAGATGCCATTTGCCATTGATCTGAACACTGAACCGCTCATCTCTTTATCTGATCTATACTTTGGCTAATGTATGTGCATTGAATAGAAGCCAGTAGGATATTTCAGAAAGGGATGTATGGGCTTCGAGGCCCAGAAAGTATTAACAATTCAAAATCAGCCATTGAAAACCACAATGTATATCATGTGAGCAAAATAATCCCACTAATAACTTGTTGCACTTTATTATAGGAGAAGCCTGATTTTTTAAACTCTGTTAACGTATCGGTGGAGTTTAACTTTAAGGATCCAGAAGAAGGTCCAGTTCTGAGCCAAGAACACCCCAACATTGTAAACGCCTATGTAAGTGCTTGACAAATTATAATTCATATTGCTATTTGCTGATTTCATAAAATTTCTCACTAAATTTGGCATTTGACAAAACTGTATATACTATAAAGTAGAAGTGTCACCATCACCTTAAAAAGTCTACATTTATAGTCAAGTAACTTTGGATGGACATCATAACTGATTTAGTACAGAAATAATCCACAGGGAACTTCATACATTATATGGCATTAGATTACCAGTGGATTAAAGGGAATCTGTCATCAGTTTTTTTCAATGTAGTCTGAGGGCAGCAAGAGGTAGGGGATAAAACACTGATTTCAGCGATGTATCACTTATTAGGATGTATGCTGTTGTTTCAATACAATGAGTGTTTGATCAGCAGGAGATTATCGCTGTCGGATTAGCTTCTCTTATGCAGCTTAGTCTAGCACTGATTAGCAGTTTGCTGTCAAAAGACAATGTACACAGAAAGCTGGGGTGTGGGTGGGATCAGCTTTCAGAGTTTTGCTACATGCTATACTTGAAGGGAACAAACTAGCAAGATTAAGGCTATAAAATAAAGCCAGTACCTTACAGGCACTAGGATACAATCTGTAATAATACCTTTACTTGAATGATTCCATGTTGTTTGCAGATAAAAGTGTCATAAAACTCCTGGAAAACAGGGAAGCAGATGATTGATGTGTGCAGCACTGCATCACTATTTGGGATGGTTTTTTTTTTCCCTCCTCTGTGGGCATGTCTTTTGGCTGTAAGTCAAAACCTTTCCCCCTCATCTCCACTTTCAGCTTCTGGCTCCTGGGCACTGCACTACACTCCTGTCACAGGGGTCCTGGCAAATGAGAGATGAGGGGAGAGTTTGGCTCACAGCTGAATAGCATGCCCACAGGGGAGGGGAAAAAAAACAACCACCCCAAATAGTGATGCAGTGCTGCACACATCAATCATCTGCTGCCCTGTTTTCCAGGAGCTTTGACACTTTTCTCTGCAATTAAACATGGAATCATTCAAGTAAAGGTATTATAGCACTGAGCATCCCAGTGCCTGTAAGGCACCGGCTTCAGGTTATAGCTCTAAATCCTACTGGTTAGTTCCCTTTAAGAACTCTGATTTTGTCACAACTACTGCTCCAATTAAACTAAGTGATAAAGCACTCTTTTCCTAAATTATGCTACTCTCAAGTGAAGTGGAATATACCTGGTGATAGATTCCCTTTATGCAACTAAACTGAAAGAATTGTGTAAATGAATAGTAGTCATAACACTGAGCACTCATGGCTTCTACTGTATACTGTGTGCCAAGATTAAGGAGCACATACCCATGGATATGGAAGGGAACTTTTTCCTTTTTATGCTCAGGATATTCCTTTATTTATAAAAACCATTTCCGTCCATACTTATACGTAACATCAAGTGACTGAGATAACTGCAGCCAAGTTGAGCTGCTGCCAAACTTCATTAAAGGGAACCCGTCATGTCATTTTTCTATGTTAAACTGCCGCTCAGACTGATATAGGCGTGCAGACACTGATAAAGGAGACTGTCTGACCGCGACTGAAACAGCATGGAGCCCGACCTCGATGACTGAAACAGAAGGTCTATGATGCCTTCACCTAATGCTAAAAAGTATTTTTAATAGATTAATACTGAGACCTTTTATTTGAGAATACCATGTTTGTACACTGCATCACTAACAAGACATTGGGGGAAGTTTAATATAGAAAAATGACACAACAGGTTCAATATAAGTGGAATTGTTTGAATACCAAATACCTGTTATGACCAGAATTAATCCCCTTAAAAATACAGCAGCAATTAACATATGAACTGTTTTCCACCATGTGTGCAATATTAGGGCAGGACTATAAAGCTTTATTAATAGTGATGGGCGAATCCGCTGATGTTCAGGTTCGACAGACCCGACCAGACTTTTCTTAAAGTTCGAGTTCAGGGCTGAGCATGACTCGAACTTGAATCCAAACCCTGAACTCGGACTTTAAAGTTATGAGATGTTCCCAAACAACGAACCCAAACTGTAACATGACTTCCAAGGGAAGTCTGCTTTCGGTGTCTGTGCCCAAACACTAGGTGTTCTGTACAGACCCCGAACTTTACAGTTCGGGTTCGCCCAAAATTATGATTTATTTCCCCTATACATTCTGGTGTATATACCAGCCTAAAAGTTGCAGGATCTATGTCAATATTAATACTCTATTGTTTGGTATTCACTTTTTATGAGTAGGTGGTTTCACTTCATCAGTATTGTGCCAGAACTATAGGTGCTGGAACATTCTCTTCCTTTCTTTCCAGAATGCATTGTCTAATGGCTTGCTTTTCTTGCACTGGAAACCTACCTCTCTGTTATGCCTCTGTGAAGTTTGCCAGACTGAAGACTACAATGTTCCATCCCCCACCTGTAATCCGTCTCTGTTTCTCTACCCTATAGACAGGTTATGAAGGTAGTAGGGCAGCAGAAGATACTCTAATATCTCTTGCACTATCTCTTGCAGATACTCTTGCAGTATCTGTGAGAATATCGCCATCTGTTCAACTAGAAGAACAACCAGGAACCATGTGACAAAATTGGTGTTTTTTAGAGGGAAATGTTTGGAGGAGAGGCTGGGTTAGATGACAACTGTGGTGCAGTTATTTAATATAGAAGGCTGAAGAAGACTGAATTGGAGATGGCGTTAACATGTGAGCAACTGATGGAACTTGAGACCAACGCAGCAACAGAAGCACCAAAGTTATATTGGTCTCAAGGGAAAACCAAAAACCAACGGTAAAGCATCAAAAACATACACTGATGGTCAAGCACCAAAACCCAGATGCAGACGGTCAAGCACCAGAGACTGGATGCCAGTGGTCAAAGCACCAAAAATCAGATGCTGACAGTCAAGCACCAAAACCAGACACATGGTCACGCACCAAAACCAGATGCCAACAGTCAAGCACCAAAGACCAACCCATCGGTCAGGCACCAAAGACCAGATGCCGACCGTCAGCACCAAAGACCAGATCCAGCGGTCAAGCACTAAAGACCAGACGCAGTGGTCAAGTGCCAAAAACAAGACGCTGACAGTCAAGCACCAAAAATCAGACACGGATGATCAAGCACCAAAATCCAGATGCCGACAGTCAAGCACCAAAGACAGAATGCCAGCTTCATCACAAAGACTAGATGCCGTACGTCAAGCACCAAAGACCGATGCCAGCGTCAAGCACCAAAGACCAGACGCCAGCGTCAAGCACCAAAAAACAGATGCAACAGTCAAGCACCAAAGACCAGACACCGTTGATCAGGCACTGAAACATGATGCCAACAGTCAAGTAATGAAGCCAAACCCCCGCAGGTCATGCACCAAATACCAAACTCTGGTTACCAGATATAGAGTATTGCACATTGCCCATAAAGTAAGATCTGAGTCAGTCAGGTCATTTTCAGGGGTACGGAACTAATAGAGAAACATTTCTAACATAATTGGACTTGTCATTTAGAGGATCATGTTTACCAATTACACTTAACAATAGGGACTGGATAGAGAGACACCTAGTGGTCAGAACTCTGGGGTCACAAAGCATCCACTGATCTCAGGGAGACCAGTCCGTGAAAACACTGCGGGCAGCCGGCTAAAGCGCTCAACACAGTGACTCCTAACCGAGGCTCCGCAGACTCTATTTGCATATTCAGAACTCTGGGGTGACTTTTTAGTAGGGATTAAAACAGCGTAGACAACATAGTTTTTATGCAAAGTTATTTGCAGATTGTTATTTATCATATAAGATCAGGGGATCTGACAGCACAGGGACCATTTAATGCAATATTTAAAATTAAGAAAAAAAAACTCTTGTTATCCTACACTGTGTGCAGAATTATTAGGCAAATGAGTATTTTGATCACATGATACTTTTTATACATGTTGTCCTACTCCAAGCTGTATAGGCTTGAGAGCCAACTACCAATTAAGTAAATCAGGTGATGTGCATCTCTGTAATGAGGAGGGGTGTGGTTTAATGACATCAACACCCTATATAAGGGTGCTTAATTATTAGGCAATTTCATTTCCTTTGGCAAAATGGGTTAGATGAGAGATTTGATGGGCATCTGAAAAGTCCACAATTCTGAGATGTCTTGCAGAGGGATGCAGCAGTCTTGAAATTGCCTTAACTTTTGAAGTGTGATCACCGAACAATCAAGCCTTTCATGGCAAATAGCCAACAGGGTTACAAGAAGCGTGTTGGGCAAAAAAAGCACAAAACAACTGCCCATGAATTGAGGATTATCAAGATTGAAGCTGCCAAGATGCCATTTGCCACCAGTTTTGCAATATTTCAAAGCTGCAACGTTACGGAGTATCAAAAGCACAAGGTGTGCCATACTCAGGGACATGGCCAAAGGTAAGGAAGGCTGAAAAACGACCACCTCTGAACAAGAAACATAAGATAAAATGTCAAGACTGGGCCAAGAAATATCTTAAGACTGATTTTTCAAAGGTTTTATGGACTGATTTAATGAGAGTGACTCTTGATGCACCAGATGGATGGGCCAGAGGCTGGATCAGTAAAGGGCAGAGAGCTCCACTCCGACTCAGACGCCAGCAAGGTGGACTGGTATGGGCTGGTATCATCAAAGATGAACTTGTGGGAGCTTGTTGGGTTGAGATAGAGTGAAGCTCAACTACCCAGTTTCTGGAAGACAACTTCTTCAAGCAGTGGTACAGGAAGAAGTCGGTATCATTCAAGAAAAACATGATTTTCATGCAGGGACAATGCTCCATCACATGCATCCAACTACTCCACAGCGTGACTGGCCAGTAAAGGTCTAAAAGAAGAAAAAATAATGACATAGCCCCTTGTTCACTGATCTGAACCCATAGAGAACCTGTGGTCCCTCCTAAAATGTGAGATCTACAGGGAGGGAAAACAGTACACCTCTGGGAACAGTGTCTGGGAGGCTGTGGTGGCTGCTGCAGCAATGTTGATCGTAAACAGATCAAGCAACTGACAGAATCTATGGATGGAAGGCTGTTGAGTGTCTTCATAAAGAAAGGTGGTTATATTGGTCCCTAATTTTTTGCATGTCAGAATGTTTGTTTCTAAATGTTGTGCAGTTATATTAGTTTACCTGGTGAAAATAAACATGTGAAATGGGAATATATTTGGTTTTTATTGAGTCGCCTAATAATTCTGCACAGTAATAGTTACCTGCACAAACAGATATCCTCCTATGATAGCCAAATCTAAAAAAATTCCACTACAACTTCCAAAAATATTAAGTTTTGATATTTGAGTCTTTTGTGTTGATTGAGAACATAGTTGTTGATCAATAATAAAAATAATCCTCTAAAATACGACTTGCCTAATAATTCTGCACACAATGTATATTAAATGTGTCCCAAACAGAAATCTAGCTGTCAAAACAGTGATTTTATCAAAAGTACAGTAAAGTTTTGTCATGTAGCTCACTGGATGACATGTCTTTGCCTATTTTATAGATTCCTTTCACTATGGATTGTGGACCTAAGAAGAGATGTATAGCCGACCTTGCACTGGATGCGCAGATGACTACGGGTGACAAAAGGTAATATTTTGTGCTGTATACTTCCTGTTGGGCTGCAAAATAGCAAAAAAAGAGCAATTTTACAATTGTTTTGGGAGTTTATTTACAGCATTCAGTTTATGGTAAAACTGACCAGGAAACTGACCAGGCAATATGATTCTGTAGGTCTTCATGAGTACACAAATGCACAGTTTTAGTTTTATCTTAGTAGTGAAAAAAATGTTGACATTTATAAAAAAGCAAAAAAAAAACAAAACAAACAAACTTAACGCCATTTCTCCGAGTGCCGTAATACCGTAGTTTCAATTTTCGGTACATGGAGCTGCAGGAGGGCTTGTTTTCGCATCCCTGGCCAATGTTTTTATATATATAATCTTGATGCAGATATGATGTTTTGATCACCTGCTATTAAATTTTTTGTATTGTTGCAGTAGGCAATAATTGCATATGTAAATAGTCACTTCATTGTGGAAGTGAAAAACTCTAATGTCATCTAATAAAGGTAGCAATCCTAAAAGTCATAATTAACTCTTTAACAAGCCGTTTAATATAACTTAGCATTTGTGGCAGATCAGAACCCCAAACTGCAGATCCTGCGTTTCGGGGTGATTGCCCCTCATTAGTGCAACATCTAGGAATTCTGATCTGGCTGTCTGAGAGGATGAGACGAGGTCTAGGGGAACAGTTATTCTCCTTGTGGAGAGTATTCTGCCAGCTGGAAATGAGGAGACTTGAAGTCGCACTGCCGCGGCGGGGACATACACATTCCACACATATTGACACATACTCATACACACACATGTATACACACATGCACACGCAGCGGATCATGTCATACACATACACATATGTACACACATATATATAAGCACACGTATACACATACACACAGTCTCCTCTCCGCCATGGTCTTACTGCTGCCTGTGTGGCGCCCCTGCAGTCTGGTTGCTACAGACGTACCACACCAAAGCCATTGGTGTGGTATCTCACTCGCAGGTAAGGAGGGGGCACAATACCGAGACACTTACACCTGCACCCAACACCCATCCTAACTCCTGGCCAGGAGATTGAGGGGACGGAAGTGACCTTATACGAGGAGCCCCATCTTCTGGCAGGAGGAGGGAATAGATAAAGGGGGTGGGACTGGAGAGTACAAAAGTAGAGTGGAAGAGGAGGAGTGAGTGAGTTCATGGATGAGTTAGAAGTAAGCTTAGTGTAGTCAACACCAAGAACGATGGAGTTCTAGGGGACGCTAGCGCCAGGGGAAGGAGTGGGACCAGTAGGGAGGTTGCCTCAGAACCCTGGCCAGAGGGATCCTGTTCCAGGATCGAGGAACTAGGTTGCCAGAGGGGACCGGCCCGATCTCGCAACAACACTTCAGGGTTGATCCAGGAAACTGGAGGCAGCTGAGCTGCAGGCTCTGTTGCCAACAACCGTGGACAATCTCCGGAACGGTGGCTAGACCTAGAGTCCCAGGATGTGTCCCGTCGCTCAAAAAGGCCCGCAGCCACCTACTTAGGACACTGTAGCACAAAGGCGTGGGCAGGAGAGGAGAGTAGCCAGCGTAGTAAGTCAACCAGGAAAAGCATACAGAGTGGTGTCTTGGAGGAGTGTACCTGAATTGCCTGGGAGTTGACCGGATTGCTGACCCAGAGGACATGGTGCCCTTGCTGGGCTGGAACTGCTGAACTGTGAGTAAAGTTCAAGGAACTGCAACCCTGTGTGTTCTCCCATTATTTCCCGCACCCTCCTTGCCAGTGCCTACACCCCAACCACAACCATTACCATCCTTATGGACTATAACCCCGACCCTGGGGCTCCGCTCCACCTGCGGGAGTGATACCATCTTGGCTGCCTCACTATCTGACCCAGAGGCCCAAATCAGCAGCATAAGCCATCCCTGGTAAATACCACAGGTGGCATCCTGAAAAAGACTTCTAAATCCCCTTTAAATGACCCCTTCACTGCATGGCCAGGGCCAAAGAGCCAGGCCACCACCACTGTGATTCCCCAGAATGTCAGCAGGCCAGCTACAGAGTACCCCCTGGCCCTTCTGGCCGTTGCACATGTGGAACAAAAACCTGTGTGATGCGGCAGGGGTTGCCTAGATTAATCATTGCGCGAGGGTCACGTGACTCATCGAGGGTCATGGATGCGGTGAGGATCACGTGAATGCCGCATCACACAGTCCTTGGTCTGCGGGCAGCAGTAAGACCCAGGCGGAGGAGAAAGTGGGAGGAGGGGTGTGTACTGCTGAGGGTGGAGAGACCAGGTGGAGGGGGTCGTGCTGCTGGGAGCAGGCAGGTCAACGGGCAGTGGGGGCATACTGCTGGGGGAAGTTAGAAGACGGAGAAGATGGGGGTGGACAGCTGGGGGTAGGCAGAAGACCTGGCAGACTGCTAGGGGTGGACTGGTGGGGTCTGGAGGAGACCGGATGGGGGAGGTGGACAGCTGGGGGTGGACTGCTGGGGACAGGTGGGAAACCAGGCTGCAGTCAGCGTGTGCAGTGGGACCACTAGGGCCCTTTTCACTTGGATGTGGAAATATGGCTGCGCAGCAGATGTCGCGTGATAGAAAGACATCAGAAGTGGACAGACTGGACAGTGCGATTACATAATAGATGGGAGTCCAGAGCAGACCACAGCCTGTCATGGCAACCCATAAGCACCAGCAATCACCTCATGGGCATGCAATGATGTGCCCCCCCACCCACCGATGCATTGTAAATGCGGCTTTCAGAGATTGACACCAGCATTTAACACATTTACAACTGCTTGCTCCACTCCACCTGTGTCTGTTAGAACAGATGATGGCTGAATATCACAGCCATCATCTGCAGTCAAAGATGTGGGCTCAGCTTGTAAGCTTGCATCAAAGTCATGAGCCAACATATAGAATATTATTTTTTATTATTATTTATATAGCACCATTAATTCCATGTACATGAGAGGGGTTTTATACACAATACAGATGTGCGTTACAGTGAACAAACTAACAATGACAGACTGGTACGAAGGGGAGAGGACCCTGCCCTAATGAGCTTACATTCTATAGGATGATGGGGAGAAAACAGTAGATTGGGGGTTGCAGCAGTTCCGGTGGTGGTGAGTCAACTGCGCTAGGTGTGGTGGTGATGAGGTGGCCTGTTCGGTAATGGTGTTGAGGTGGCAGCTCAGTAGTGGTGGTAGAGTGACAGCTCCAGTAGCAGTAGGGTCATTGCGGCTGTAAGCTTTCCTGAAGAGATGGGTTTTCAAGTTCTGTCTGAAGGATCGAAGAACGAGGTGGATAATCGGACCTGTTGGGGCAAAGAATTCCAGAGGATAGGGGATATTTATATGTCTTATGTTCTGAACTCCTGATGACAGCCATGTCACAGTGTTCATCTGCTTCATCTTTTCTATTTTTTTCCCAGTTTTAATCAGACGGTTGTAAAGTATAACAAGGACAAGTTCACAGTTACCGTGACATTGCGGAACAACTTGGACAGCGCATATAACCCTACTGTAACAATGAAATACTCCCCAAATATTATACTAGCTGGAGTAGAGGTAAACTGTACCAATCATAATTCCAGGGAAAATGTAATTATATAAGTCTTCAATCACATCATTTCTGTATGTTTTTAATGCTGCCTGCAGTCAACACTAGAAGGAACATACGAGCCTACAGCATGGACTCCTACTATTGAGTTGTGTGCAGTAAGCTCCCACTAGTGATGTCTGCAGGAAGCACGGTGTCTTTAAAATCTTTATTTGCACCCTGTTGATTTTGAGTTCTGTATCAGAAAAAATAGAGCAACAGCTGCTACAAAGATATATTATTCAATAATCTTTATTATATTATATTTCAATATTTATTTTTACATTAATATGACAACAGATTGATTGCCATAGACTAATGTGCACGGCAACCAATCACAGACACCGATGCAGAGGGTAGGGGTGCAGTCTGACTTCAACAACCAATCACAGATGGAGTTACAGAGGGTGGGCAGGGTATGCAGTGAAAATGCATAAGACCCAGAAGTATGTCACTGGGAGCCTTGGAGACTAGTAATTAATTTTACTTTAACCCATTTTACTTCCTTTTACAGCCCATTTTATAGCACTAATGTTCGGGTCCCCATATACTTAAATGGGATCCGGTGTTCGGACTCGAGTTCGAGTCAAGTCTGGTCCCGAACCGGACTTTTTTTTAAAGTCTGTCTGGATGCGCAAACCTGAATATCTATGGGTTCACTTATCTCAATTATTACCTTATTTTACTTTCTTCCATCTACAATGCCAAGCTAATAGGTGCTTGTAGCCTTATTTGTGAGTCTCTGGTTTATAATTTATGTCTATGGAGAGTTTGATAAAAGATGCTTTTTCAATTCCAAGAATAGATGTATACACATATGACACATATAGAGAAGAAAAAATAATTTATCAATGTTTTTAATATACAAACGTATATATTTTAAGAATTATCCCTATGTTTTGCATGTCAGGTTTTGCATGCGATACATTGAACGATGGCGATGGGAACATCGGGGAATGATAATGAAAGTCATTTTCTTGGTTAATTCTTCTGTCTTAGACTACATTCACACGATTGTTTTTGCGGTTTTTTTGAGCGTCCGTGAAACGGATGCGCTTTAAAAAAAACAAAACAGCATTACCATTCACACAGGCACTTTTCAGGATTTCAGACTAATCTATAGTGGGGGCAATGGAAAATGCATCCTCAAAAGAGCCAAAGAAGTGACATGTTCATTCTTTTTGAGGATCCGCTAAATTTGGAAATGCATTGAGTTGGCTGGGAAGCCAAATGGCACTCGCATTTCACTGGAATTATGACTCTCAAAAAAACAGACACCGGGAGAAGTGAGTAAAGGACCTGTGGTTTTCATTCAATCAGACTGGCAAGGTGACAGGTTGAGTCACATGCGAACCTCTGATTGGACGGAAACCCACAGTTCCTTTAGGCACTTCTCTCAGTGCCAAAATGAAGATATCATGGGAATCACCCTTTAGATCAATGGGGTGGGTGAGTATCGGTGCGTTTTGGAAATTGCAGGAAAAATGCACCTCAAATGGATTGAGGGAATACCCAACCGTTTGTGGTGCTTTTTTCTGGGGGTTAGAATGGAGTATGGGGAAAATGCAGCCCAAAACGGGCAAGTTAATTGTAGGGACATTAAAAAAATTACAGATAATTTCTGCACCAAAACCCAGCAACCAAAAACGCACATAGTGGGCACAGCTTCTGTAAAATCACATTGACTTTCATTACAAAACTGTGGGGGCTGTGTTTTGGTGCAGAAAACGCAGCCAAAAAAAGCAGCAAAAACACACAATGGGCACTTAGTCTTAAAGGGAATATATCAGCAGGTTTTTACTACCTCATCTGAGAGCAGCATGTTGTAGACAAAGAGACTCTGAATCTGACGATGTATCACTTAGATTACTGGCTGCAGCAGTTCTGACACAATCAAAGTTTTAAGTTTTAGCCATGCAGCAGAGCTGAGAAAGTTGCCCCCACCCAAACCAGGCTCTGTATAGACATTTCTATAGAGAAGTGAGGAGCTGCTAATGACAGAGGGGTGGCAAGCTGAACGTGGGCTCAGGGCTGCTGTGTCCAGCAATGATAAGCTACTGGTGCTAAAACAAACATAGCAGGTAAATAACAAGAAAGTACAAAAAGAGACACATGGCTGAAATCTGTGTGTTAGCACTTACAGCAAGCTGTCTTCAGATTACATAGAAAAAAACTGACATTCTTTTGAAGATGGAAAGAAGAAAAATAAGATAATGGAATTAATCACAAAAATGCAAAATTATACTAAGGCTAATCAATAAAACTAAATAAGGGAATATCACCCTCTGGTGGTGAAATGGCAAAATGACTGGAATTCAGTTATATTACACATACCAGTATTACTCGTCAATGGCCGATTGCAAATGAATATTGTTAAGTGAAAATTCTATGCAAAAACATTTCATTTTCAAAGATCCTCTAGGAAGCTTTATCATGTAAAAAATATGTAATCTCGGTGTCTAATTCTTTATAACAGGATAAGCCAAAAGTGAGTTGTGAGTCCGATACAGATTTTGCATGTAAAGTTGGATACCCTTTCCTAAAGAGGGACGAATCGGTAGGTAATAGTCAATCATAATCTGGTATATAGGGCACTGTAACAAAGCCATTTCTTACTGGTTGGTGAGGAGGTGGGAGAAGTGACAGACTCCTGAGATGTTTCACCTGATCTCGAATCCACAAGTACATATTTTGTGTATTTTGGTATTTTATGTAGTCAGACTGGCCTTGATTATATGCTGTCCTTACACATGAATACATTTCCTGATGACCTGCTTCAAACTCTCACAATTAAATAATGTATCTTGCTTTATATAAACTTAAAGGGAATCTGTCAGGTGATTTTCTAGTACAATACTAATAGTGCCCTGGAATATGACTTGGTCATCCCTTTCAGGATCAGTAACTTTTATTGCTCTGCCTTCGCCTGTTATCTTGCTGTAAACCCCGGAAAATTCAGTGTTGTATCGGTTAGTCAATTGTATGTACATCCAAATGGATTATGCACTGCTCCCCCCACCCATAATCCGCCCACCTCTCCAGTGCTGGCATCAGTGATACCAAAAATCTTCACTGTCACTGCTGAGAGGTGGGCGTAGGGAGCAAGGCATAATCAGTTTGGTTTTACATATGCTTGACTAGCCAGCACGTAACACTGAAGTCTCTGCATCTTACAACAAGATAACAGGAGAAGGTACAGCAATTAAAGTTACTTATCCTGAAAGGGCTGCCAAACCCTATTCCAGGTGACCATAAGTATTGTATTAGAAAATAACCTGATAGATTCTCTTAAAATGCTATATAGAAGTTGACAAATTTTACATGTTAGTGATTCCATACAATTTCAGTCTGTAATCTTTAGTCTACCAATCATTTTCAGACTTTTGATACTTTTGTAACCTGATCCAAAGTTTTACATTTTTCTACTTTTCTTGGAGTGTCCCTCTCAGTAATGTAGGCTGGATCTGACCTCACGTTGGGACTGCTGTATTCATTAGCTCATCAGTACAGCTTCAGTCTTGCACTTATTTTACCTTAATGTGCTTTCCTTATCTGTAACCTGTTTTTTCTGTACTTCATGAAACTGTAGATTTGTTTCCCCTCTTTCTACTCTGTAGAGATCCCTGTTCAACCCTGTTCTTGCTTCTATCACTAACACTAAGAAAAGGGAAGGGAGAGAGGACAACCTTGTTCGATTTGTAACATGTTTATAGATCAATCAGCAAGACTTACAGAGATCATCAGCTGCAAAATTGTAGAACATTTATGTAGGAGATCATTTAAAAAAGTTTCTTCACTTTGTATTTAGGAAGCAAATGAACAATGAAAAATGTCTTTAATGGTCTTTAAACATGAAATATATTCCAAAAACTTTGTAGGGGTGGGGGGAGTAGTTAAGTTAGTTTTACTTAAGTAACATAACAAATCCCTTCAATATTGCCTACACTACAGCAAATAAATTAAGACTAAATTTTTTTGAGTCTTCCCACAGATTCTCAATAGGGTTTAGGTCTTGTCATGGCGGTATCGCTCAAGCGCCCCGGACACCTTGCTACTCACTGTGAACGCCGCTCTGCTCCTTCCTATGTCAGGCCAACCCTCACTGAGACCCCATTGAGCTTTCCCAGCTCTGCTGCATATTCATGGGCAGTATGGTGACCCAGTGGTTAGCACTGCAGCTTTGCAGGGCAGCGGTCCTTGGTTCAAATCCCACCAAGGACAACATCTGCAAGGAGTTTGTATGTTTTCCCCGTGTTTGTTTGGGTTTCCCTTAATTTATGCCAATACTTCAAAGACTTATAGTGAATTTAGAGTGTGAGCCTTAATGCAGATTGTGATTATCACATCTGTAAAACACTGTGGAATTAATGGTGCTACATAAGTGAGAGAAATAATAATAAAATAATATCCCTGCTGTCTCCACCTGCCTATAAGAAGGCACAGCTAGTTCCTTCAGAAACATATCCGTGCTGTGTCCTGCAGGGTTTCACTTCCCCAGCCAATCCCTAGGCAGCAGGGGATTTATTAGGCAGCTCCTCCCACTACTTATTGCCTGAACATAGGTTTCTAGTGCAGTTCATTTCCTTATGTATCATTTTCTTTACACTTCACAAACACTTGCTTCTTAATGTTCGTATATCCCATAAAATCCCAATGTTTGTGGGTGCAATGTGAAAAAAATTTAGAAAAGTTCACAGGGTGTGAATACTTTTCCATGTTTTTTCATTCTTTGAAGTATTTTTTAGAGCTTTTTCAGGTGGTTTCCAGACAAAATCCTCCTGAAAAAAGACAATGTGCACATCCCCTTACATTAAACAGAAAATCTGGATATTGCTGAATCGATATCATGTTATGTGTTATTGATTTTTATGCTACTGATTTATGTGTTTTCTTATATATATATTGCTATTGTTATATGTTATTGATTTTTTTTCAATCTTTATCTTTTTGAAGATCACGTTTATGGTCACTTTCCAGTTTAACGTTTCTCATCTTCTGGATAAAGTGTCTATATTTATTGCTGCAGTAAGGTACGGTATCAATACCATGACCCAATCTCAAATAGGGAATTTCCATATGTTCGTGAATGTTCCTGTACAATTTGGAGAATATTTTTGTCTCTATACATTTAGCTGATATTCCCAGTTATTAGATGGAGGGCTGGTCTCTGTTAATCTCTTGGTCATGTCCTGACAGATATCCCATCGATACAAATAAGGACTGCATAACACTTTATTTTTTCTGTAGAAGGGAAAACTGTTGAATGGAAATTGAACCTGAGATTTACTTTTCAGTTTATTATTATTATTATTTATTTATGTAGCGCCATTGGCTCCATGGCGCTTTACATGTGTAAGGGTAGAACAAGGACGAGTACATAAATAACGACGAATAAATCATACAGGTACATTAGGGCAGAGATCCTGTCCGCAAGAGCTCACAGTCTATAGGGGATGGGTGGGAGACAGTAGGAGGGGGAGAGGTGAGATGGTGCAGCGGATTAGGTCTCAGTGTGGGTTATAGGCTTGAAGGAAGAGGTGGGTCTTCAGGTTTTTCTTGCAGGTTCCCAGGGTAGGGGAGTGTTTGATATGGTGGGGGAGAGAGTTCCAGAGTATGGCGGATGCACGAGAGAAGTCTTGTATGCGGTTGTGGGAGGTGGAGATTCGGGGGAGAAGAGAAGGAGTTCTTGAGAGAAGCGCAGATTGCGTGAGGGGGAGTTATCGGGAGACCAAGTGGAGATGTATGGAGGGGACAGGTTGTGTATGGCCTTGTATGTCAGGGTTAGGTTTTTGAACTTAGATCTCTGGGAAGTAGGGAGCCAGTAGAGGGCTTGGCAGAGGGGGGAGGCAGGGGAGTAATGGGGCGACAGCCGGATGAGTCGGGCAGCGGAATTGAGGATGGTTCAGAGGGGTACAAGGGATGAAGAGGGGAGGCCGGTGAACAGGAGGTTGCAGTATTTGAGGCGGGAGATTATGAGGGCGTGGACAAGTGTTTTGGCAGTGTCATGGTCAAGGAAGGAGCGGATCCGTGAGATGTTTTTAAGCTGGAGGTGGCAGAAGGTGGCAAGGCCTGGATGTGTGGCTTGAAGGAGAGGGCAGAGTCGAGGATTACACCAAGGCACTTGGGGTGGGGGACAGGTGAGAGTGTGCAGTCATTGACCGTGATGGTTAGGTCGGGTAGGGGGGAAGAGCAACTTGGGGGGAAGACGATGAACTCTGTTTTATCTATGTTGAGTTTGAGAAAACGAGCGGAGAAGAAGGATGAGATGGCGGACAGGCAGTGTGGGATTTTGGATAGCAGGGAGGTGATGTCAGGGCCAGAGAGGTAGAGCTGGGTGTCGTCGGTGTAGAAGTGGTATTGGAGGCCGTGGGACTCGATGAGTTGGCCTAGGCCGCGGGTGCAGATGGAGAAAAGGAAGCGTCCCAGGACTGGGCCTTGGGGAATTCCAACAGATAGGGGGTGGGGCGAGGAGGATGTGTGGGAGTGGGTGACGCTGAAGGTCCGGTCTGTTATGCACGAGGAGATCCAGGAGAGGGCCAGGTCAGTGATGCCAAGGGATTCTAGAATTTCAAGCAAGAGGGAGTGGTCGACTATGTCGAAGACAGCAGATAGGTCGAGGAGGAGAAGGATGGAGTAGTGTCGCTTGCTCTTGGCGGTCAGTAGGTCATTGGTGATTTTGGTTAGGGCTGTTTCGGTGGAGTGGTGGGCTCAGAAACCGGATTGCAGGCGGTCAAAGAGGGAGAATGAGGAGAGATGGGAGGACAGTTCAGAGTAGACATGTTGCTCAAGCAATTTTGAGGCAAAGGGGAGGAGAGATATGGGACGATAGTTGGAGACTGTTGCGGGGTCGAGGGAGGGTTTTTTGAGGATGGGTGTGATGAGGGCATGTTTGAAGGATGAAGGGAAGACACCGGTGGTAAGTGATATGTTGAAGAGATGGGTTAGGGCGGGGATAAGGACAGTGGTGAGGTTAGGGATGAGATGGGAGGGGAGAGGGTCGAGGGCACAAGTGGTGAGGTGTGATCGTGCTAGAAGGGAGGAGAGGTGCACTTCAGTCATGGAGGAGAAGTTACTTTTGGTTGAGGGGGTTGGGTGATAGAGAGGGAGGGCTGAGGGGATTGGGAATCGAAGCTTTCTCTGATCTTGTCGATCTTCTGTTTAAAAAAGCTGGCAAAGTCATCAGCGGTGATGAGGGGAGAGGGAGAGGTGCGGGGGGACGGAGTAGAGCATTAAAGGTTATGAAAAGTTGCTTGGGATTGTGGGAGAGGGAGCTAATGAGAGACAAGAAGAAAGCTTGTTTTGCGGTGGTCAGTGTTGTCTTGAAGTCGATGAGGGACTGTT
>JARQOC010000003.1:806219648-806324527 GCA_033576535.1 Allobates femoralis | reverse complement strand
CTGCCTCATGGCTTGTCTGCTGTATCAAAGATCAGAGTTTGATCATAGTTGAATCAGTTTTATTCAGAGGTGGAGAGAATAAAAAGACTCTCTACCGTAAGTCCACGAAAATCGGATTCCACTTGGATGTTGTCCGATTGCCACTTGATGTTTTTCATGAACCCACAGACTTGTATTGCCAATTTGGATTGGACACTTGGATTGAACCGAGGAACAATTTCGACATGTGCACATCACCATACAATATAGTGGGTTCAAGTACTATAACATGAAAACCATGGATAATACTCAAATGAGAAAATCAGTCATGTGCTTGAGCCCTAAATATGGAAAAAGTACTTAAATCATTCTCCTTTGATTATTTTATATGGCAAAAACCAGTCATTTTAACATGGGTGTATAGACATGTTAGAACCACTGTATGCACCAGCCAAGTGGGAACTGAAAGCTTCAAAAACCATAGCCCCCTCAACTGCTTTCCAGTTATAATTGTTGGCAGGACAGCCCTCTTGTCTTATAAGGGTCGGTGGGTTTACATTTTTTTGCAGAATGTGCTAGGAATTACCCTCTTAGGCAATTGCACTTTACACTAGGGTCTTGACTCTTAATAGTGATTAAGGAACATTTTATGGCTTGAGAAAGCAATAGGATGTAGAAATGGGGGAATTTGGTAGAACTTCTTTAAGTTTATTAACCCAGTTTGAGCCATTGGTTTAGATTTTTTCAACTGACTGTCACACAATCATCTGATAAAGAAAGTAGTAGCTGAAACCCGACAAATGATTTGATCTGGAAACAAATATTCAGTAATGAAATGAGATATTTACTAACCAAGATAAGCAGCCAGGGGCTCGTTCCTTTCGGGTGCCTTTGTCTGAAATGAATTATTCCCTGGCGTGACAATAGCATCAGATTTGATCATGACGACTGTTCCATTCCAGTCATAGGCTCCAACGGCTCCGAGCATCACCCAGTCCTAAATACAGAAAGGGAAAAAGTAGTCCTCATTCAATAAATAAGTTTCTTGTAGGTACAACATATGCCATATTGTCAACTACTAACATATTCAATAACACTTACTTAAAGGGGTTGTCAACAGTCATCTCTCCAACATTGCTGGAGCGGCATTGTAGGATATCAGTTTCTGTTTTTTTATTTAAAATGGGAAAGCAACAAATAAGAAGGTTTCTAAGTGGGGACAATCCCTTTAAATATAGTTTGTTACATTGATCCAATGTGTGGACAGTGTGTTACAGACCAGGAGGAGCTGAGCAAATTGATTTCAGCATCCTATAATATAATCGCCTTATCGTGTCTGTCTGTCTCTCTGTAATGGAAATCCCGTGTCGCTGATTGGTCGAGCCCGGCCGCCCGCGACCAATATAATCGCCTTATCGTGTCTGTCTGTCTCTCTGTAACGGAAATCTTGCGTCGCCGATCGGTTGTGGGCAGCCGGGCACGACCAATCAGCGACGAGGGATTTCTGTTACAGAGAAACAGCGACAGGTGCAGTTCGTGGTCGTCCTCCCCCTGCCTCTGCTGCTCCGTCCTCCTCCCCCTCGCTGCTCCGTCCTCCGCCCTCCTCCGCCCCGCCACTCCATCCTCCTCACCTTTGCCGCTCCATCCTTTGTCGTCCGTCCTTCCCCCCGCCACTCCGTCCTCCCCCCGCCGCTCCATCCTTCGTCCTTCATCCTCCCCTCCGCCGCTCCGTCCTCCTCCCTGCCGCTCCATCCTCCTCCCCCCACTGCTTCCTCCCCCCCTTCCTGCTCTGTCCTCCCTCCTCCTCGCCACTGTCTCCTCACCCGCACCCGGTGGTCCCATTGCCGGTAAATAGCTGCAGGAAGAGAATCAGCAGGTCATGTGACATGCTCCATGTGACAGGTATAGTTGCTTTAGAAAGCTTCTATTTTAGGGACATCTATGAAGAAAAAAAAACTGCGCAAATCTAAGCGCAAATGTTATTACAATAGGCAGTTTAAAGCCTTGTTTTTGCTCCTCTTTCCGGTGTCTTTACTGGGTTGTACTGTATATAAAAAATATCCTTGGGTATGCAGCTTAGCCTCTACGGGTGGATCCGGGTGGACTAAGTATAGTGTGAGTTATATAAGAAAGCACACAGACATTTATGATACTATATATTTGTTACGGGGAATCACCAGGCCCTTTCCTACCTGTGTGACTACCGTGTACTCAAGGGGATCCCTCCTGCCAGTCGTCCTCTGCCGTCGTCCTCGGACCCAGCCGCACTGGTCCAATGTTTCCCCTTCCCTTGGATTACAGGCTGTGGAGCGGGCTTTCTCTCCAGGGGATTATACCTCACAGGATTCTGTGCCTCCAGGGAGCTTAAGACCTTCAGGGAAGACTCTTCCTGTTCTTGTCTTTACTGCTCAGCTCTCACTATCCTACTACTCGGTCTTTGTTGCTCGGCTCACTCTGGCCTACTGACTAACTCCTCCTAGTGTTCCCCTTTTGTACCCAGTCTGTCACCTTGACTATGTCCCACCCACTGTGACTGGCCCTACCACCCCTTGCCCGCCTAGAGTCCTGGGCTCCGGGTTGGGTCTTGTGTCGGTGGGTGTGTGTTTGTGAAGGTGGTTTGTGTGTAACCTGTCCCCACCTGCCTGGCTGCAGTTCCTACCTGTGGCCACCCTGGTCGCAGGGGCACCACATTCCTGCGGAGTTAAACCAGCATGTCCCCATGCCGTCCGGCATGGTTCCCCCTGAAAACATTTTCTTTTTATTAACAACATCGATCAGCATTTTTCTTCCAGTTATGGAGGCACGGTACTTAAACGTTGCATTAATTTAACTATTTACATTCTAAAAACAGTACTCAGCCTGTCTATAGCTATAAGTGCTGAGGCCTCCGGGCCCTCGGGTCACCAGCTTGTGGCCAAGGTGTTGCTCTCCATACTGGCACCTTACGCCACACTTTCTTTTTAACCCTTTCGGACACAGGTTACACAGTTCACTGTTCAGTCTTGATCCGGTTGTCCGGATCACTGAAGAGTATCCAAGTGTGACAGTACCTTACTGATAGCTGGTGAGGTGTCACACGTGCAGATATATTGAACGAAACTGCGTCGCTGATTGGGGAAAATCCTATGTATTCATTGCATTATTTTTAAACATTCATAAATAAACTACATACATATTCTAGAATACTCGATGCGTTAGAATCGGTCCACCATCTAGTAACGTATATTCATATAAAATTTCTTTTTATTTTTTGCCTATGAGTAGGGATGAGCGAAACTAAGGGATTTGTGCCAGATCAGAACCCCAAACTACAGACGCTGCGTTTCGGGGTACCTGCCCCTCATCAGTGTAGTGTGTGGGATATTCCCTTAGTTATATTAAAAGCTTGTTGGAAAGCGATTATGACTTTGAGGAAGCTGCTTAAATGTGGCACTGGAGTTTCTCCACTTCTTTAGTGAAGTGCAAATTTGCATATTTGCATATATCTGAGAGGAGGGAAGTGGCTTACAATCTCCTCACCTACTTCACTGTCTCCATAAGGTTGACAGCAAGTTCCCAGACCATGTAAAGTATACGAGCCAATGATCATGCCTAAAGTAAAGTAAGCTTTTGGAGGACGTGGTGGCTTTCCTGACAGGTCAGCTTTAATAAATATCTTTACTCCAAGTGAAATAATTCTGGCGCATCTTTTTTTAAAATCTTTTTTTGTGCTGTTTCTGTTATTCCTCCACACATGTATAAATAAGTCGGGAGTTTTCATTTCCTTTTGACACTAGGATGTGTCCTTACGTAGTGATCTAAAGGTATCGTCACAGGCCCCATATCGCCGGCGAGAACACTGGCAATTCCCGAATTCGGCGATGTGGAAACTGCATCACATGTGCATAGTGGCTTGTGACTGGGCGATTCTACGGAGAGAAATCACTGGTGGAGCGTTTCCTGAGTGCCCTGCACTGCAGTGAAATCAGGCGATATCCACCAGGTGATTTCAGCGGATCGTGGCGTGTGACAGGGCAATAGCGACGTACGCAGGGATCCTGAAATCAATCCCGTAGGCGTGCTTGGATGATGTTTTTCACACCGCATCTGCGGCGATTGTTGGGTGATACTGCGTTCTGATTGGCTGGCTCTGTCCAAAGCGCCTTATTTGATGACGTGTGTTCACGCAAGGCTGACCAATGGGAACGCAGTTCTGTCCACCAATCGCAGTGATAGGGGCGCGGTGAAACACACTCTAGCACGCCCCTATCAAGACAGTGTGCCCACATCACTGCTATGATTGTGGCGTGTGACGTGGCGATGTGTGAAGGGAAGATCGCTTCCAGTCTTCTGCAGGCGATTTCCGGAACGCAGGATCACCGGAGATTGCATGCGAGATCGATACGTGTCACTGCTCCACAGCGATCACAAAAAAGTGCCCGAAACGTGCGCGCTCACGTCAAATCGCCATATGGAAGCCATATGGAAGCGTGTGACGGTACCTTAAGGGTACGTTTTTTCCTTGTGGAAAGTAACAAATTCCTAATTCAGAGAGGAAGAAGACTTGAACTCTAGCACCACTTATTGGAAGTAGTAATCCTTAAAGTCAATATCAACCCTTTAACAAGCCTTATCATATGACTTAGGATAATAATAACCTCTGAAGACACAATTTGCATATTTAATGACCCAGAGGAGAATTGCAGGCATTTTAGCCTCCTCATTCTGGCATGCCAGACATGACATGTCACTCTGCAGAAGGAGAAAAAAAAACCTTTGATACCCGTCTTAACCACTCACCTACCCAAATCAGATCTCATTCTTTGCACTGATTAGGGGTAAGACTCAGAAACACTGTGTCTGCAAAATGAGTTTCTGGTTTGGCTTTTGTCATTAGTCGTATGGCAAGGCTTGACTTTTGGGATTGCTACTTAAAATAGGTGGCACTAGAGTTCAAGTCCTCTTCCTCTCTGAAGAGGCAATTTGCCTCCTTAGGGTAGGAACACACTTCAGTTCCTGATCAGTTTTCCTGATCAGTGTTCATCAGTTTGTGTGCCAAAACCAGGAGTGAACCTTGCAGAGAAAAAGTATAATTGAAAGATTGACACCTGTGGTGGGTTTTGGAGTCACTCCTGGTTTTGGCACACAAACTGATGAACACTGATCAGGAAAACTGATCAGGAAAACTGATCAGGAACTGAAGTGTGTCCCTACCCTAACACAGTATGGGGCTGTCAGCACTAATTAGTCAGTAGCTCATTGTTTGACCATACCCTACTGAGAAGGAGAATAGAAACATCCGTTGTCAAGTTATTTATACATTTCCAGGAGAAGTAACATATGAACGTCTCGGTGCACAGTTCCAAGAAAAATTGGTGTAGAATTTTATGTAGTAATATTTTTGTAAGTGTGACACATAGTGAATCTTCTTTCTGGTTGTCAGACAATTTATTGATATAATACATTTCTGTTTTAAGTATTTTGTGCAACAAATTTCATTTTTGCCAATGTGCTCACATGCTGAAAAGTGAGTGAAAATACTAAATCCATACAGTCATATTACAAAATGCAATCTGTAATATTTGTGTTACACTATCAGCTACAAATATAGAATGTGAATAGTCTGTAGAATGTTCATTTATTATACCCCCTCCCCCTGTGCTCTGTCTCACTGATAGTTTCATTTTCATTTTGTTGTCCTGCACGGTGCTTCTAATGGGAAGGAGGAGTAAGGAAAAGATGTCAGGCACCTATCCAGATGAAGGATAATTTTATGTATAGCCGAAACGCTTGTGTTTATATGTATAATAAATCGGAATGTCCTTGAAATAATCGGAGTAATTAATGAACCATCTGGAAGCGCTCCTTGACAAACTGGAAATCCTTCTCTACATTCCTTGACGAATCTCCTGCAAGGTGGTTCATTTCACCTGTTTTGAGCTGCAGGCCAGAGGATCCAGATGATTACTCCACTACCCAAACACAGGGTTACATGCTAAACAACAAGACACCAAAAAGGTGAGGAGAATTCCTATTTCTGTCTAATATAATCATAATTCTGCACTTAGATCTGCGCCCCCCTTCTTTTTCCCTCTCATCCCTGTCTCGCAGACTGCACTGTCTTCAAAGACGTTACTGATTTAATGTGGGGTATCTATGTAGATATAGGTTTACCTTGGAGTAATGAGCACTGAATCCAGTCTGGGACATCTCCATTCCAAAGGACACTGCTTGCTGCTCACTCGTAGCTAAAAACGGAAACACCAAAATAATATAAATCAAAGAATAGAAATGAAAAACTAGTTGCACAATTATAGTATATTCTAATTTTGTGTCTTAATGTTTTATTAACAAGGACAGGTTTACTGCCTCTTTAAATGAGAACTCCAGTGATTTTTATTTTATTTTACCACCTTAATATGTATGTATAGAGTGTGTGGCAAAATTCACCGGTTGCTGACCTCTGTCATTTTCAGGCTGGGTTCACATTTGCAGATGCCTCCGTAGTATTCTGCGGAGGACATCTGCAAGCCTCTGCAGGGAGCCAACAGCCTTATCCTTTATAATGGGCCGCACGGTGTCTGCAGATGCTTGCAGACCGCCGTGCGCTCCCATTACCCGCCATGAGTGATCTGTGCGCATGTGGAGGCATGCGCACAGATCACACACTCTCGTCTGCACCGGGAACACGACAGGTCGGGTTTTCGGTGCGGACAGGAGTGTGTGATCTGTGCGCATGCCTCCGCATGCCCACAGATCACTCATGGCGGGCAATGGGAGCGCACGGCGGTCTGCAAGCATCTGCAGACACCGTGCGGCCCATTATAAAGGATAAGGCTGTTGGCTCCTTGCAGAGGCTTGCAGATGTCCTCCGCAGAACGCTGCGGGGCATCTGCAAGTGTGAAGGCAGCCTAACCTACTGAATGGACTGGTGATATATTTTCAAGTTTATCAATGCAAATCTATAAGACTCCAAACACAACCAGAGAGACTAATTCAGGGCCTCATAGACTTGCCTTAAAGTGATCCTAAACCCAGAAACTGACCCCCCCGTATCTTTAGACCTGTCCCTGCACCCCCTCTTATCATTTCTAGCCATCCCTTTTGCAGAAAAAATCGCTTTTGTAAAGTAGAGAAAAAGTTATATTACTTTGTCCTGTGTGAGTTCTCTGTTTCTGAACAAGCCACAATGGGCGGGGCCTGTGTGCTGCTGCCTTGTAATTATGCACGCCCCTCTCTGCTTCTAAGAGCCTGGTCGCGTCATGAAAGGGGGCGGGGCTCCGGCATGATGCGATTTAGCCCCGCCCCTTTCATGACTCGGCCAGGCTCTTAGAAGCAGAGAGGGGCGTGCATAATTACAAGGCAGCAGCACACAGGCCCCGCCCATTGCGGCTTCCACAGAAACAGAGAACTCACACAGGACAAAGTAATATAACTTTTTCTCTTACTTTACAAAAGCGATTTTTTCTGCAAAAGGGATGGCTAGAAATGATAAGAGGGGGTGCAGGGTCAGGTCTAAAGATACGGGGGGGTCAGTTTCTGGGTTTAGGATCACTTTAAGAAATCAGCTGCAGCTCTTTGTGTTCCAGCAGGTTATACAGTTGTGTTCAGAATAATAGCAGTGTGTTCAAAAACATGAGTTAAGCCCAAAAGCTTTATAATAGTTTTTATTTACATTCATTGGGAACATTGCACACTGTTTTCTAAATCAAAACAAGAAGAGAATTGTATATAACTTTAACTACCGGTACTTTACAAAAAAATAACAAAAAATGAACATTGGGCTGTCTTCTCTTTACAAACTCAAAATATGCACTCTTTGTTTTTGGAGTCAGCATTCCTGTAAATCACTAACCTAATATTTAGTTGTGTAACGACAGTTTTTTAGAATTCCTTCACATCTATGTTGCATAGAATCAACCAACTTGTGGCACCTGTCAACTGTTATTGCAGCCCAGGATGCTTTGACTACATCCCAAAATTTATTTGCGTTTGTTGGCTTTGCCTCAGTAATGGAATTCTTAATGGCACCTCACAAGAGTTCTATTGGATTAAGATCTGGGAATTCGGCTGGGCACTCTTCAACCTCAATTATGTTGGACTGGAACCACGTTTTTGCTTGTTTACTGATGTGTTTGGCGTCATTATTTTGTTGAAACACACATTTTAAGGGCATTTCCTCTTCAGCCTAAGGCAACATGATCACTTTAAGTATTTTTATGTATTTTGATATATGCATACTGTGCCATGATCTCTGGTATGTGGTAAATAAGCCCGGCACCATAGTAAGAGAAACATGCCCATATCATGATGGTTGCACCACCATGCTTCACTGTCTTCAGAATGGACTGTGCTGAATTGAGAGTTTAGGTGTCGTCAGATGAACTGTTTGCAACCCTTGGACCCAAAAAGAACATTTTTAGTTCATCAGTCCATAAAATATTTCTCTATTCCTCTTTAAGTCAGACGATGTGTTCTTTCTTCAGTGAATTATGGGTTTTTTTAGCAGTGGGACTCTGCGGAGACTTCTTGCTAATAGATTGGCTTCACACAGGCGTCTTCTATGTGTCACAGTTCTCACAGGTAACTTGAGACATCTTTGATTATCCTGGAGCATTGACTGAGCTTTTGCCATTCTGGCTATTCTTCGATCCATTCGAATGGTCGTCTTCCGTTTTCTTCCACGTCTCTCAGGTTTTGCTTTCTATTTTAAAGCATTGGAGATCATTTTAGCTGAACAGCCTATCATTCTCTGTACTTTTGTATACGTTTTAACCTCTCAAATAAACTTTTTAATCAATGTTTGCTGTTCTTCTGAACATAGTTTCGAATGACCCGTATTTCAAGGAGAAATGCATGT
The DNA here is from genome assembly GCA_033576535.1 of Allobates femoralis. NCBI lineage: Eukaryota > Metazoa > Chordata > Amphibia > Anura > Aromobatidae > Allobates > Allobates femoralis. The sequence goes on along the minus strand of JARQOC010000003.1, from coordinate 806,315,709 downwards.
ACAACATGTGCTGGCTTCAGCCTTAAATAAGGGCCACCTAATTCACACCAGTTTCTCAACAGAATGATTGACCTCACTAATTGAACTCCACACTGTTATTATTTTGAACATCCCCCTTTCAATTAATTATTCAAATACACAGACTCAAAAACATGCAGATTATGAATGCTGAGTCTGTTGGTTTTCTAAGAATTTACTGCAACAACAGGTAAATTATTTGACATGTGGTAATTAGGGATGAGCGAGTACTGAAATATTCGGACTCTCTAGACTCATAACAAGTAGGTCCCGATACTCGGTACTCGTTACGAGTATAGCGAGTCATGTTTAAGTCAATGGTGAAGCGAGTATTGCGATTAATTCCTCTGTTTCTGGACCCTATAAAGAGGTCTGGTAGCAGAGGAAAAACCTGCAATTCCCTAATTCATTGTTTAGAAGCCTGCGGTAAAAAGCCGTAAGCTGTAAAATCAAACCGGATTCTCCCGCATTGCCCCGGTCTGGGGCAATCCAGTACCATAGAGTCCCATGTTATGGGGCGCCGGATTGCCCCAGACTGGGGCAATCCGGGAGAATCCGGTTTAGGGTATGATTCGAAAAATCGGTCAAAAACGGATTCACCTGGTTCGGTGCAATCCGATGCCCTGTAACATGGGACTCTGGTACCGGATTGCACCGGACGGGGGCAATCTGGGAAAATCCGGTTTGATTTTACAGCTTATGGCTTTTTACCGCTGGCTTTTAAACAATGAATTAGGGAATTGCAGGTTTTTCCTCTGCTGCAAGACCTCTTTTTAGGGTCAAGCAGGAGAGTAATTGCATTTCCCTTGATATACATTGGACTCGTTACTGTGCGAGTAATCGCTAGGAAACTCGCAGAGTAACGAGTTGCCCCAGTACCCTACTATTCGGCGAGTAACGAATACTAACGAGTAGACTAGTGGTAATATAATTTATACCAAAAACAGCGAATAATCTGGTTAGTCTTATAGGACTGCTTTTATTTTGAACACTACTGTAGATGCAGTCATGTGGTGCCTGAGCAGACCACAGAATACTGTAGGTATCAGTGACCAGTGAGTAGTGCAATACTCTCTGTATATACATTATTATGTGCTAATAGATGGCAAAATGACAAAAAAATAGAGTGCTCCATTAAGTATTTTATTATTCCTCTTCACTCCAAAGACCAGAAACACAGAATTCAGCACTGGGATAAACTGTCAATGGCACCTGATAGATCCCATAGACTTATAATGAGTTGTGTTGGGTTTCATCATGGTAGGCCTAATTAAAAAAAATCTACTTTTGTTTATTCAGAAAATGTGTTGGACTCTAACAAAGGCTTCATTTGGGATTTCCAACTGAAGTCACTAACACAAAATTATCAATGTTGACTTATGTTATTTTTACAAGGATATTATTATTGTTATTTATTATTGAACTATTTATTCCATGGTGCATGTCATATGAAAAGGGGCATACACAGACAAGTACAATATTCATGAACAATTCACGGCACACATAGGTACCGAAGGAGAGAGGACCCTGTCCACGAGGGCTCACAGTCTACAAGGGATGAGTGAGGATACAGTAGGTGAGGAGAGAGAGGACCATGACATGAGGGCTCACAGTCTACAAGGGATGGGTGAGGATACAGTAGGTGAGGAGAGAGAGGACCATGCCCATTAGGGCTCACAGTCTACAAGGGATGAGTGAGGATACAGTAGGTGATAGAGAGGACCCTGCCCAAGAGGGGTCACAGTCTACAAGGGACGGGTGAGGATACAATAGTTGATGAGAGAGGACCCTGACCACAAGGGCTCACAGTCTACAAGGGATGAGTGAGGGTACAGTAGGTGAGGAGAGAGAGGACCATGCCCATGAGGGCTCACAGTCTACAAGGGATGGGTGAGGATACAGTAGGTGAGAGAGAGGATCCTGCCCACGAGGGCTCACAGTCTACAAGGGAGAGGTGAGGATACAGTAGGTGAAGAAATAGGACCCTGCCCATGAGGGTTGAGTCTACAAGGAATGGATGAGGATACAGTAGGTGACGAGAGAGGACCCTGCCCGTGAGGGTTCACAGTCTACAAGGAATGGGTGAGGATACAGTAGGTGAGGAGTGAAGATCCTGCCCATGAGGGCTTATAGTCTACAAGGGATGGGTGAAGATGGTCGTGCAGCAGTTTAGTGGACTGAAGATCATTCCAGGTTGTGTAGGCTGTATTTCATTAGTATCAATAATGTCTGTAGAGCACTGTGGAATATGATGGTGCTATATTAGTTAGTGAATAAATATTTTGGGGTACAGTACATTATATTGAGGTGTCAGCAGGTCCTGGTGTCAAGTGAAAGAATCCCAGTAGCAGAAATCTATAGTGCAGCTCTACAGCCCCTTTGTTGGAATCAGTGCAAGCTCATATTCTGACATAGGTGGACAATGGTATACGTCTCGCTAACACTTATAATCACTGTGACACTTATTCCCTGTGACACAGTTATTCTACAAAGGAAGTAAGAAAGTGCATATAGTTTACAAGACGTTCTATGGAAAAGCACAGATCTGCAGCAAATGACAAAGCCATCGATGTTATTTCTGTGTCCTGCAGAGGAGAGCAGTAAATACAGATGTGGGTGTGGAGCATCTGGTATTGAGCTGTAAGCTCTGGAGGTTAAGAAAAGTCTGAACATTGCTGGTAGGGACAGGACACTTCCTCTGACAGACAGGATCTACGAGGTCCAGTGCTTTCAATAAAAATAAACAAAATCCAACAGCGCCCCTGAGAAGAATGAGACTTCAGGCTTCTCAGAGGGTCTCCGGTATACATGTGGGAAAATGCTCCAGAGAATGGCTACTATGAGGAACACATGACCACCAAAAAGTACAATTCAGCTCCCCATGATGGAGGAATTCTCATGTATTGACACAAACGTGTATATCACTTTGTGTAACCTGTGTGTGTGTATATACACGCACACACATATGTATATATATATATATATATATATATATATATACATATATATACGCAAATATACAAACATACCAACGAAATGTACCTGCAAACCCCCGATTTGCAATGTAATATCCCCAGATAAGTGTGTGTATATACTGTATATATATATATATATATATATATACATACCCAGACATGCGTACACATATATATATATATATATATATATATATATATATATACATATATAATGAAAAAAGCTGCACAGCACTCACAGACCAGTGTGAACTGGTGCATGCAGAGACGCAGAAACATATAAACTAGAAAAAATTCCTTGCAGCACACAGCTATTACCAATGTTGTATAATGCTATAAGCCATGTGTTTGAGAAAAAAGTTTAAAAACTTACGTTTTTCTGAAAAAACTCAAAATCTTATCTTTTAATTCTGAAGTTCTTAGTACAAACATTGGCCAAGGTCTGTTTGCTCGTCGACTGCGACAAAGTGACTTCAGGCACGACGAGTCCTATGCTGACACCCAAGTCCTCCTTTTCCGCTCCCCCACCTCTCGGTGGGCAGACTCCATCTATACCCTCCATCACCTGTCAGCGATGAGGGTGCAATTGCAGCAGAGTATCTGCAACTCTATAGAATATATATAATGAAAAAAGCTGCACAGCACTCACAGACCAGTGTGAACTGGTGCATGCAGAGACGCAGAAACATATAAACTAGAAAAAATTCCTTGCAGCACACAGCTATTACCAATGTTGTATAATGCTATAAGCCATGTGTTTGAGAAAAAAGTTTAAAAACTTACGTTTTTCTGAAAAAACTCAAAATCTTATCTTTTAATTCTGAAGTTCTTAGTACAAACATTGGCCAAGGTCTGTTTGGTGTGATGAACTTAGCTCTCTTTTCATCAATGTGACAGCTCTCCTCATTCCCGCTGGATATGGCACTAGCCTACACCCTTAAATTTTTCCTCTCCACCTGTACCTTGTCATCGATGGCACTTTAGACCTACAGGAAAGAACTTCAGGTTTCTTCCCACTGCTGACAACTCAGGATCCCATCAAGGCAGCTCTCCATGCACCCTCACTACCTCAATACTGACCCCTAACTGTTGTTGTCTGGCAGTTGGGCATTACTTGGACCATGCAGGACAGTGACCTCAGGAGACCTCAATGAGTCACCGCACAATCGTGACACGCTGCTATGATGACCAGATCAGGTGACCGTGCACATTACACTTTGTGACCTCGGGTGATCTAGTCTCATTGCAACATCTCAAGATCAGCTTACATGATCTGGTCACACGATGCATTGCTATGGTGACCAGATCGCCTGGAGGTTGCAGAGCATGACGTGCACGGTCACCTGATCTGGTCACCATAGCAACACGCCACGATTGCTATGGTGACCAGATCAGGTCACAGTGCACGTCACTCTCTGTAACCTCCAGTATCGGTTTGTGGTGATTCATTGAGGTCTCCTGAGGTCACCGTTTAGGTAAGCAAACAGCCACTAATCATAGCAGGTAACATGCTTAACTGACCTGGCCTCAGGTGAACTCAGGAGTCACTGTACATCGGGCTGCAGCTTGTTCATTCAGTGACTGGATGCTGTGATGAAGATGCTGTTATTCTTTAATCACAGCCTCCATTTAAGAAGACATTACAGAGGATCCGAGGAGGGGTATGAGGGCGGAGGGGTTAATACAGATGGCATCCCTAAATGTCTCTGTGTTTTTATTTTTAATAAATAAAATTTTCTATGTGTGGTGTCTTCTTTACTTGAAATTCTTAATGGCCAGGTCTAACTTTGAAGTTAGGACTTAATGCCAGCTGGCAATACAAAGTCGGTTTTAACCCCTTATTACCCAGCATGCCATCACCACCAAGGTCACTGGATAAGCCAAGTAAAGCACCAGGAAATGGTGATTCGATGATTGTGCCATTTTCAGGGGTGGCTGAGGGCTGCTATTCTTTAATGTGGGGGGCGGGCTATAATAATGGGCCCTCACCCCACTGAGAATACCAGCCCTCAGTTGCCTTGTTTTACTTTGGCTGGCAATTAAAAATAGGGTGGAGAACTATGCATTTTTTTGCCAGCCAAGGTAAAAATAGACAGCTGAGGGTGGCAGCTCATAGCTGTCTGCTTTAGATGTGCTGAAATTGAAAAATACAGTGGAGCACTATGCATTTTTTTATGAGTATTTATTTATTTTACATAGAGCAGGAACATCTGTGATTGGCTGTTGTGGAGTTAGTGAAGTGAATATTCAGAAAGGTCAATAGGTGGGACCGGAAGTGAGTGAGAGGGAGCACGGGAAAGCAAACTTTGAAGCAAGCAAGCAGTGAGAGACAGGCAGGATGATCTCTGTGTCTGTCTGTGTGTTTGGCAGCTTTTGGAAACCTTTGAAGTTTTTTTCTATGCATTTAATGTTGCCTTCCATTGATTTTAATAGTCTTCAGCGTGTCCGGTGAATTGTTCGTCGAACAGTTCAGCGAACACCCCGCATTCGTCGATTGCAGCCAAATTTGAACCTTGAGGTGTTTGCTCATCTCTAATCAGAATAAAACTTTACTGTTTTAGGCCAATTACCATAATTATTTATATTTGCCAAATGCCAGAATAATGAGAGAGAGAATGTTTTAAGACATTTGTATTACTTTCTGCAAAGTCACAAGTTTACATACACTAAGATTATTATGCCTTTAAACAATTTGGGACAGCCCATATGATGATGTCATGTGCTTGGAAGCTTCTGATAGGTTTATTGACAACAGCTAGTTCAATTAGAGACACGGTTGTGGATGTATTTTAATGCACACCTGAAACACACTTTTTCTTTGTGTAGCATAATGGGAAAGTCTAAAAAATCAGCCAAGATATCAAGAAGAGAATTGTGGACTTGCCCAAGTCTAGTTGATCCTTGGGTGCAATTTCCAGACACCTGAAGATGCCTCATTCATCTGTACAAACAATTATGCACAAGAACAAACAAGATGGGAATGTCCAGCCATCATACCGCTCAGGAAGGAGATGGGTTCTGTGTCCTAAAGATGAATGTGCTTTGTCCGACACATGCATATCAACCCAAGAACAAAAGCAAAAGAACCTTGTGAGAATGATGGCAGAAGTTGACAAGATTGTGCCATTAACCACTGCGAAACAAGTACTGTATTGATATAAGCTTAAAGGCCACTCTGCGGGGAAGAAGCCATTACTCCAAAAGCAACATAAAAAAACAAATAATTTTTTGCAAATACACACAGTAGAAAAGACTTACATTTTTGGAGACATGTCCTGTGGTCTGACTAAACTAAAATTAAACTGATTAACTATAATGACCATTGTTACGTTTGGAGAAAAAAGGGAGAATCTTGGAAGCCTAAGAACACCATCCCAAATGTGAAACACGGGGGAGTCAGCATCATGTTGTGGGGTTGTTTTTCTGCTGGAGAGAGTGGGGCACTTCACAAAATAGATGGCATCATGATGATAGACGATTATGTGGCAATACTGAAACATCTCAAGACATCAGCCAGGAAGTTAAAGCTTGGGCGGATATGGTTCTTCCAAATGGAAAATGACACAAAGCAACCATTGTTACAGAGTGGCTTAAGGATAAAAAAGTCAATGTTTTGGAGTGGCTATTGCAAAGTCTCAATCCTATTGAAAATTTGTGGGCAAAGCTGAAAAGGCAGGTGCAAGCAAGGCGACCTACAAACACGGCTCAGCTACACCAGTTCTGTCAGGAGGAATGAGCCGAAATTCCTACCAACTATTGTGAGACGTTTGTGGAAAAATGTTTGAACCACGCAATACAGATTAAGGGCAATGGTACAAAATACTAATGAAATGTATTTAAACTTGTGACTTTGCAGAAAGTTATAAAAACACCTTAAACCTTACCTTTTAATTAACTAGCATTTGTCAAATATTAATAAGTATGGTAATCGTAATTGATCTAAAACGCGAAAGGTTTATTCTGATTTCATTCTTGCCAGATAGTCAGATAAACATACATATGTTACGTCTTATATAGTGCATGTAAATGCCTGGTTTTAACTGTATTTGTATATACTGTATACATATATACTGTATATATGCAAAAAGTAAATTGCAGCAGAATACAACTTAATTTGCCAACTCATAAATAACTTCCCAGGACCTTCCCATGTCTCCTTCCTGCTACGAAATCTAAGCCAACTCCAACTCTTACATAAGTCCCTGGAGAAGTGTATATAGTAAAGACGTAAGGAAATGTTACTTCATAAAAATTCTGGACTTAGAGAGACTAGATCGATAGATACATAGACATAGATATAGATAGATCATATACAGTAGATATAGTTTTAGGTTCTTGAGCATATTATTTTATAATGCTGATTTTGTGGATTACTCTGCTATTTCCAGAGTATTATACGGTAATAAGAATAACAAGTTATCTGGACAGGACGTAGTAAAAGAATCCCAGGATGCAGTAATCATGTTCAGGCCAGATGTATAGTAGTAACCGTGTATATTTCTCATGATGAATTTCTGTATTTGTGATATATTCATTTATTTCTCATTAGAAAGTGAACTTCCCAGGACCTTCACTTCTCTCCTTCCTGCACGGAAAAGTGCACAATAACTACCCGAACCCCCAGAGGACTGCATAGAATAACGCCAGAGACAAAAGCTCCTGATATTATATAATATCAGGAAATACATGATATTTTTCTTGGAATGTCAGAAAATGTTAATAGTTAATAAGTCAAGATTATAGATAGATGAATATGCGATAGCAGTATGTATGATGTAATATTACCTTCAAGGGCAAATATCCTTTCTCCCAATGATTCCACGATGGTTGACAGAGCCAGTTCTTCGGAAAACGTTAAAGAAGTGTTTTTCTTTTGGTTCACTTGCAATGGAAAGTATCTCATTGACCAGCTTCTCTGTGCTTATATTACCTCTGTTGTAGCTTCCAAGAATCTAAAATGATAAATTAATGTAAGATACAGATCTCACTCAAGGTACCGTTACACTCTTCAATGTCGCTAAGATATCACCAACGATCTCATGGGCGCGTGACATCTTTTTGACATCGCTATCGTGGTGTCACACACAACGATGCAGCAGGTTGGCTGATCGAGGATCGTTTGATTTATGAACATGTTCTCAAATCTGCTAACAACCATCCAACAATTTATCGTAGTCGTGTCTCTGTGTCACACACAACGACATCCTAATGATGTTGTTTGAACGACTCCAAACCCGTGACGTTTGAGCGATATCGTTCACGATCTCGTACCGTGTCAAATGTTCGGTTCCCTATACAGTCCTGCTCATCGTTATTGAAGCCCATGAAGTTTAAGTACATAATGTGGAATATCTCCTAAAACAAAATGAATCAAGTGAAACAGCTTTTTTGTATAGAGACTCGTTTTAAATACAAACGAGCAAATGATGAACAACAATTTAAAACAAAAAAAAATGGGAGGGAAAAACAAAAATCCTAAAGCTGCTGTGACTCTGGTATTGGCATCAGTACTATTAAATTAGTATGGAAACACATTTTGACTCGCCTGTGGTACATCACAAATGAGAATCACCTATGATAAATTTTCAGGTGCCCATGAGACATGATTAGCCAATGAATGATGACTTTAAAAACAAATGGGGCATGGCCGGAAGCTAATGAAGACGGCTGCACACTTGTTACAAGAGGACAATCACAGAGACTCCCCTCTTCCATCCCTGGAGAGAGTTAATAAACTGGATCGACCCCCAGGTCTAAGACAGATTAGCAGATCAGACCATGTCCCTGTATGGTAAAAACAATCCATTACACAGTACATAGCAGGAAAAAACTCACCAAAAATCAGCTAGGTCAAGTATCCATTGCAACACCAGCAGCAGACTGCCAGCTCCATGGGAGTTAACACAGATATCTGAATACCGGTGCTCAGTCCCCTGCAACCCAAGCAATGGGGCGTTTGTCACCTGCGTCCGGTCATGCTAACAAAGAGACATCTATAGAAACCGGGCACCAAAAGAGCGTCAGTCCACAACATACATGTGAAGCACAGTGTCAGAGCCAAGCCTGTTGGTCACACCATGCTAATTAAGGCCAGTGGGTGGTTCCACACCAATATATGCATCACAAATGACAGAACTCCTCAGAGGGCTCAAACTAAAACTGCAAAAGATGCAACAAAACACTATAGATAAAAATGTGAGGTGTTATACATACTTTGGCCAAATAACGTAAGCTCGTAACCTACCGTCAAGGCCCTCACAGTTACGAGTCCAAAACATATGTTAACCATATGCTTGTTCAGTGAAAAAAACACCAAACATTAAAAATAACTGAATTAGGACAATAAACTCAGAAAACCCTTTGACAGTGAGTTACGAGACTTACTTTATTTTGGACAAAGTATCTACTAACACCTCACATTTTTATCTATCAGTTTTGTTGCATCTTTTTATCCTTTTGCAGTTTGAGGTTGAGCCCGCTGGGGAGTGTCTGTCATTTAGTGATGCATATTGGTGCGGAGCCACCCACCTGGCCTTATAGCATGGGTGTGACCAACAGCTTGGCTCTGACACTGTGCTTCACATGTACGTGTGTGACTGACGCTTTTTAGTGACCTGGATACCACCAGCCTCCCTTGTTAGCATGGCCGGATGCTGGTGCCACAACAGTACATAGCAGGGACACATATATAAGATTACTCAGCACAGGAACATTTTTTTTAAACATCTAATAGTGGAAATTATTTTATTCCAAGGTCTATTGATTGTAATGAACTTTAAAAGTACTTTTGCTCGTGCGAAAACCCCTTTCAGGCTAATCAAATACTACTTTTACACAATCTTTGGTAAAAAATGATGGATGCTTTCGATGTGTATAGCCATGTGGCTTAGCGGGTCATTGTAGGATACTCACAGCAATGGCGTAAGTTTCAATCCCATCGCGTTCACATGCATCAGTAACTTTTTTCAAGTCATGACCATCGTGAGATTCTCCATCTGTTACAACCACCATGACTTTCTTTACTCCTCTCCGAGCTCCTCTTTCTTCGCTAAATGCTTCTTTTCTGAAATATCCAACAAATGGCAGATATTGGTGTGCGATCATGTCAGTATTGTTACAACCCGCCCATGTCCTTGTTATGGAGCTGAAGATGAGACACCGATCTCAGAGACTGAGGCAGCAGCAGAACAGAGCACACATAGAAAAGAATGTAAAATAACATTTAACCCCATCCTGACATGGCGATTTACTACTTTTGAGCTTTAGTTTTTTCTTTTCATCTTTGTTTTCTTTTCTACCCATATAGCCATAGGAGAGCTTGTTTTTGCTGAATGTAGTGTAGTTTTGAATGACACCATTCATTTTACCATGAAATGTAATGGGAAAAAATTCCAAATGCGCTGAAATTGCTAAAAAATTACCGTATATTCTAAAAAAAACATTATTCAAAAAGTGTCAAGAGACAAAGGGTGAGTTACAAAAATTGTACAGTCTTTGTTGCCACAGCCATTAAAAACTTTACAAGAATATAAATGATGAGTAGAAACACCAAGATCAGAATTACTCGGCTAATTGAGAGTTATAAAATCATTTACAAGGGACAAGTGCCTTAGGCAAAAGAGATACCCAATGATCACATCAAAATCAGCAAAGGTATAATTCAACCAATAACCACCGGAAGGAGTGTTACATTCAAGAAGATTAGCTCCTAGCGGGCAGGAAGGTTAGGTCACAAATACAGGTCACAGTGTTGAAAGATAGCCCTAAAATTTCAGTACAATGGTACCTAAAACCTATTGGGACCTAGTTTTAATCAGAAAAAACAAAATAATATAATGTTACTTATGGAATTAGTGCTATATTTTAGTACCCCACTGGTTAGTACCTCTGCCAAACAGTAAGGCCTCTAAATACTGTAACGGTAAGATAATGGAAAAATGTTATGTTGAAAAGCAAACAATGGTACCTGATTATCTGACCAAATATCTGAAATTGCTACATGATTCAGACATCCAGTGTCATTGAGGTTTCCATTGATGAAGAATGACCCCACTATCTTTGTACCCCATATAACTCACCATACCATCAAAGTTTGTGTTCCAACAGTCTTGGAGGGATCTGTCCACTGTGGGTTATTCTCAGACCAATAGCGCTGGTTTTGTTTGTTAACTTCACCATTCACAAAAAAATTTGCCACATCCCTCATCTGAAGGCAATTGTCTATGCTGTGAAGCAGTGGCGGACCTTGTGCCATTAGGGCCCTGGTGCAGCAGCTGATGGTGAGGAGCGGGGGGGGGGGTGGGCGAGGGTGTGCTATGGGTGCTGCGGCTCCTACCTGTGCCGGGCCGCGCAATCCTGGGAGCCGGGGCGCCAGAGGAGAGGAGGGGCGGGATCAGCCAAGGGAAGCAGGAAGCTTCCCTCAGTTAACCCCCTCTCCTCTGACACAGGGTCATGGGGGTCGGTTGAGGGCCCCCCCTGCAGGCTTGAGGGGCCCCCTAGCCGGTCGGGGCCCTGGTGCAGCTGAACCAGCTGCACCACGGTAGGTCCGCCCCTGCGGTGAAGATACGAGATGTGCAGCATCTGAAACAACGGATACTGTGCTAGCATTTCTTCTGTGGTGTTGCTATCAGTGTGTCAAGAGTGGGAGGAGAGGGTTGCATTGACAATCTAACACAACGGGCAGCACTTTGAACACATTTTATAAGTGGTCATAAATTTGTAAATAACTCATGAAAGAATAAAGTTACGTTAAACCCAAGCACACTATTGTTTTTCTTATGAAATTCTCATTAGGTTTGATGTTTCACATGACCCTCTTCCCATTGAAAAAAATATACTTGGATCCAAAATAGCCAACTTCAAAATGGCCGCCATTGTCACCACCCATCTGGAAAAGGTTTCCCCCTCCCATATACTAATCTGCTACAAACAGGAGGTTGATATCACCAACCATTCCCATTTTATTTAGGTGCATCCATATAAATGACCCACCCTGTACATGACTACCATAAAGTGTACATACAAAGTGGAAGTGAAAAAAGTGAACAAAATAAGTACACATACGATAGGTACTTAATACAGTAGCATACTGTATATAGTGAATCATTAAATAACAACACATGTACAAATATATTATTATTTATTTATATTGCACCATTGATTCCATGGTGCTGTACATGAGAAGGGGTTACATACAAACAAGTTAAAAATACAATGAACAAACTAACAGTGACAAACTGGTACAGAGGGGAGAGAGGACCCTGCCCTTGCTGTCTTACATTCTGCAGGGCAATGGGGAGGGAGACAGTAGGTTGGGTCTGCTCTGGTGGTGGTGGAATGCCAGGTCTAGTGGTGGGGGAGCACCGGGTCCAGTGGTGGTGAGGTGGCACCGTGGTCATTGCAGGCTGTAGCCTGTTCTGAAGAGATGGTTTTTCAGGTTCCACTTGAAAGTTGCGACTATAGTGGATAGTCGGATGTTTTAGAGTGCAGAATTACAGAGGATGGTGGATGATCGGGTGAAGTCTTGCAGGCGGTTAGATGAGGAACGTACAAGTGTGCAGGAAAGAAGGAGGTCGTGGGAGGATCAAAGATTACGAGTTGGATGATAACGAGAGATTAGTTGAGAGATATATGGGGGAGAGAGATTGTAGATGGCTTTGCAAGTCAATGTTAGTAGTTTGAATTGGATATGCTAGGGATTGGGAGACAGTGGAGAGATTTCCAAAGGGGAGAATTGGGGGAGCAGCGAGGAGGGAGGTGGATTAGTTGGGCAGCAGAGTTAAAGACAGATTGGAGAGGTGCAAGAGTGTTAGCAGGGAGACCACAGAGGAAGAGGTTTCAGTAGTCGAGACGGGAGTTGATGAGGGCATGCACTAGCCGTTTAGTAGATTGAGGGTTGAGGAAGCGACGGATTCTGGAAATATTTTTGAGTTGGAGGCAGCAGGAGGTGGCGAGGACTTGAATGTGTGGTTTGAAGAACAAGGCGGAGTCAAGGGTTACTCCGAAGCAGCGAACTTCAGGTACAGGGCAAAGTGTGGTGTCATTTATTGTGATAGACAAATCAGGTAAGGGAGGTGCGCGAGATGGGGGAAAGATGATGAGTTCACTTTTGGCTATGTTCAGTTTAAGGAAGTGTGAGAAGAAGAAGGAGGATATGGCTGATAGACACTCTGGGATTCTGGACAGCAGAGAGTTGACATCTTGGCCAGAGAGATAGATCTGAGTGTCATCAGCGTACAGGTGGTACTGGAATCCATGGGACTTTATGAGTTATCCTAGGTCAAGGGTATAGATGGAAAAAAGAAGTGGTCCCAGAACAGAGCCTTGGGGGACCCCAACAGGGGATGGGGCAAGGAGGTAGTGTGGGCGTGGGAGACACTAAATGTGCAGTTGGAAAGGTAGGAGGAGATCCAGGAGATGGTAAGGTCAGTGATACCAATGGAAGAGAGGATCTGTAGTAGGAGGCAGTGGTCGACTGTGTCGAATGCAGAGGACAGGTCAAGAAGGAAGAGGATGGAGAAGTGTCCGTTAGCTTTAGCTGTAAGTAGGTCGTTAGCAATTTTGGTTAAGGCGGTTTCGGTGGAGTGGTGGAGGTGGAAGCCAGATTGAAGGTTGTCAAAAAAAGAGTTGGATGAGAGGTGGGAGGAAAGTACAGTGTGGACATGCTTTTCAAGAAGTTTGGAGGCTAACGGGAGCAGCGATATGGGGCAGTAGCTGGATATATAGGTCAGGTCAAGGGATGGCTTCTTTAAGATAGGTGTAATTGTTGCGTGGTTGAAAGCGGAAGGAAGGTACTGGAGGTTAGTGATAGGTTGAAGAGGTGGGTTAGGGTTCGGATATGCATGGTGGTGAGGTTGGGGAGGAAGTGGGAAGGGATGGGGTCCAATGCACAAGTGGGGAGGTTTGATTTGGAGAGGAGGTGTGCAAGTTTTCCTTCAATGATGGAGGGGAGGAAGGTTAGTGGGGAAGGGGAGTAGTTTGGTATACATGGGGGTTGTGGTGGTTGGGCAGTAAAGACTTGTCTGATCTGATCAATCTTGCTGGTGAAGTGTGTTGCAAAGTCTTCTGCAGAGATACGAAAAGTAGGAGGGGGCAATGGGGGGTGAAGGAGGGAGTTAAAAGTGTTGAATAACTGCCTGGGGTTGTGGGACAAAGAGGATATGAGGGTAATGAAGTACTTCTGTTTAGTGGTGGTGAGTGCTGACTTGAATTTGAAAAGTGCTTGTTTCAATGCTAGCAACCCTAGTCTCCCGCCATAGCTTTTTAGTGGCGTCTGTGTGCCAGGGTTATCTGTTGATTCGTCGTGTTCTGCCGTGAATGAGAGGGGCAACTGCATCAATCGCTGCTCTGAGTGTAGAATTGTAGAAAGTAGTGGCATTATCTGTGTCGTGGAGTGAGGGCATGGAGGATAGTGGTAGAATAGAGTCAGAAAGTATGTGAGTGTCAATGTGTGTAAGGTTTCTGCTAAGGTGTGCGCGTTGTTAGACATGGGTGGCAGGTGAGGAGGATGAGGAAGTAAGTAGTGGTCAAATAGTGGGAGAGGGTAGGTTGTGGGGTTAGTTAGGGGCAAAAGCGGGTGAGGATGAGGTCTAGTGTATATCTGTCTGTGTGGGTGGCTGTGGAGGACCATTGAGAGAGGCCAAAGGATGAAGCAAGTGAGACGAACTTGGAGGCTGTTGACTAGTTGTTATCAATGGGGATGTTGAAGACACACATGATGATGGTGGGAATGTCAATAGAGAGAAAGTGAAGAAGCCAGATGGAGAATTGGTCAAAGAAGGCAGTGGCTGGCCCTGGGGGTCGATAAATGATGGCCACTTGGAGGTTGGAGGGAGAGTAGATACGAACAGAATGTACTTTAAAGGATGAGAGGATAAGGCAGGGAGGAGGAGGAATTGGGTTGAAGGTTGCAGTTGTTAGAAAGGAGAAGACTCGCTCCTCTACCATGTTTGTTGCCAGTGCAAAGTGTGTTGGTGAAGTCGGGACCGCCATAGCATAGCACAGCGCAGCAGGGGAGGCCGTGTTGGAGGGTGTCAGCCATGTTTCTGTGAGGCACAGGAAGGAGAATTTGCGAGAGGTAAAGAGGTCGCTAATCAAGTGGAGTTTATTATAGATGGAACGGGCATTCCAGAGTGCTCCAGGGAGAGAGGGCGGTGGAGAGGGGGTCAGTGGAATGGGTCTTATATTTAGAAGATTGCGGCTGTTTCTTGCAGGTGGGAGGTGATAGGAGGGAGGAATAGTGGGTAATGTTGGCTGTGGAGGTCCTGGTTTTGGGACATACAAGGATTGGACAAAATAACAGAAACACCTGGAAAAATCAACAAAAGTTAATTTAATATGGTGTAGGTAAACCTTTTGTGGCGATTACAGCCTCAATTCTCCGAGGTATGGATTCATACAAGGTGATATCATTGGCCCGACGGATCTCCACGAAATAGCACCCCAAATCATCACAGAACCTCCGCCATGTGTTACGGTTGAGAGAAGGCAGTCTGGATGGAATGCTTCTTTCGGCTGTCTCCAAACGTACACTCGGCCGGAGGTCAGAAAATGGGGTAAACGATGATTGGTCTGAGAATATCACATGTTTCCACTGCTCGAGGGACCAATTCTAGAGGTTTCTACACCACTCTAAACGCTTGGAAACATTTGTCATTGAGAGCAGCGTTTTTCTAATTGCAGCTCTTCCGTGGAATCCAGATTTGTGCAGCTCCCACCGAACAGTTTTCGTGGAAACTGGGTTCTGTAGGTGTTCATTGAGCTCAGCAGTGATTTTCAGATCCAATTTGGAAATTGTTCCAGCTCCGGGATAATCTTAAAAAGTATAATTTTTATTTCAGAAATGTAAATTTACATTACAAAATGTGGGGTATAGGGGATCCAACAATGTATTTCAAACGCTGGTGCGTTCTTTGTCAGTTGCAGTGATGCTGGTGAAATGAGCAGCGTGCATGCACGAGATTTCCAGGAGCTGTCGATGATGCTGGCTTGTAGAAATCATGCTTTCACGCAGGGGTATGATAACATGGAAATAATATGAGTAATATGAAGAACAAATGCCGATCAATAAGTCAAAGTCCTAATTAGCATAGCAAAAGTGAAGGTTATAAATAGAGATGGGCAAACCTGCCGGGTTCGGAGTTCGGATGATTTCCGTATGTTTCGTGTGTTCTTGGTGCTTGGCCCAGTGCGGGCTGCCTGCAGTGGTTGATCAGCTTAAGATGGCAGTGAAAACAGAGTCGGTCATAGTGTAGTTGTAAAAGAAAAAAATGCCCAATCTCTCTCCTCTGGAAGTGTTTTGTATGTAGGTGGAGAGCCGAGCATCCAGTCAAAGACGACGTGGGTGAAGTTCAGGTTCCGAACAGTGTCACCGAGCCGAACATTTGACAACCGAACCGGAACTTCAATCATCTCTAGTTATAAATACTTGTTTTAAACATTGTATAAAGTGAATAACTAGACTGAGTTGGTTAGGCAGGGAGTTTAGCCAAACAAATGTGAATGTTGCTAAGTTGAAGGATATAGGGGACTTGACAGGTTCTCTTTAATTTACCCAATGTCGAGTTCATAAATTTCATTTTATACAAACTATAGAATTTCTGTTCAGTAAACTGAAATCCACATCTGACGTCTTTGAGGTTTCTTACGTGTTCTTTTTCTTGAAGTGAAAACCACATCCTGGAAGACAGGCGACCTTATTGGTAAGCCATTTTCTCAAATGCCATGGATAAACATTTTGAGCAGCACAGTAAAGCTTAATTTATGGCGTCTGTCCTTTCTTTTATGGAAACAATAGATCATCAGGTTCAGACTTTGGGTATTGAGATCTAATCACTGGAAATTATTCTAGGGAACCACCCTTCATCCATGATAGGCCTTGTTCACACACAATTTGCGTTTTTTTAGCACTCCTAAAACCACATGCGTATTTTTAAGAGTGCTAACAAATGTCCCTTGTGGACTTTGTCAATTTTTCATCAAAAACGCAGGCAAAAACACTAGCGTTAACGCAGGGTGCATAAATGCCATTTAAAAACGCATGCGTTTCCCATAGGGCCCCATGTTATAGAAACGCATGCGTTTTTGGAAACAACTCCTGCGTTTTTTTCCAGCACCCAAAAAACGCTGCATGCAGCGTTTTTTGGACTGGGGGAAAGAAACGCAAGTGGAGCTGAAAAACGCATGTACACTCAAATGCACCCTGCGTTAACGCATCTGCGTTTTTGAAAAACTGCAGAAAAATGCAGAGAGTGCCAAAAACGCAGGTAAGTGTGAACAAGGCCATAGTTGTAGCTAGAAGTTGTCACCATGTTTTTCTGTTATCTGAGAGAAGCATGCTATAGAAACAGAGGCCTTGATTCAAGCGATGTGGCATTTGTTTGTCTGCAGGCTGTCATTTTGATAAAAACTGATCTAACTGTCCTCTGAATGCAGAGATTTGTATAATCCTACCCACAGCACCTATTGGCAGCTTTCTGTGTACACTGTGCATAGGCAGAAAGGCTGACAAATAGGAATGTGGCAGGGTTCAATAGAGCAGAAGGACTTCATGACATGAGACAACGTGTGATAATCTCCTGCTGATAAAACATTGATTTTATTGAAATAAACAAGTGACACATCCCTGGACTCAGGGTCCCTGACCCCCATCATGCTGCTCAGATTGCGTAGCAAAAACCTGCTGACAGATTGCCTTTAACACATGGCACACTACTGTTCAGTAATTCCAATGGGGCACCCATGCTTTTTGTGTAGTGTGGTCACTCATCCTACAAAGCATATTGTGCTGTGATAAAAACCGCTCACTGAATGTGTTTGGGGACACTCACTTGGCAGCAGGATTAAGTATAACACGGGCACGGTTTCTATATAGTCCATATAGTTTATTTAGAAACATAAACCACTTTATGTAAACCAAACATACACTGACCTTGTGCTTGACATAATGGAAATTACATACAGTCAATCTCAATTGCAGTTACACTGCGCAGTTTTAGACACATTTGTGATTTACAGGGTGTTTCAAATGTGGATACGCCCTCACGAGTTTGGATACCTCTGCTGCAGCAGTATCCTAGTAGAGGTATTGCACTGTCCATTCACTGATTTTGGTCAGTATACAACCTCCTTTCTTGGGGTTTTCTTTCCGGATTAATGGCCAGCTCCATGCACTAACTCCTGTCAATCCAGAGGACTTCAGGGAAGACTGTCTCTCTGGGATCACCGAACAGGTCCTTGGACTTGCTCCGTCGATCAGCTGTTATCGTCAGTCCAGATCCTCGACAGGACAGTAGCTTCACCAAACAGGTCCTTGGACTTGTTCCGTCGATCAGCTGTTGTCGTCAGTCCAGATCCTCGGCAGGACAGTAGCTTCCTCAAACTCACAGAGCCATCACAGACTCTGCACACACATGGTCTCCCTCACCTTGAACCCTCATCAAGATGGCCACTTGCAAGCAAACAATCTAATTTTATGTCATGAGACACACCTATGTTGGGAGGTATGTGGATGGTCAGTCCTGCCCAGCTTTTCTGACTATTCATTGAATCTAGCCCTGAATGTATTACTAAAATCTCATGGAACTACAAGTCAAAGAGTAACCATTCCAGGTTCATATCGCGGAAGACCTCCGCCTCTGCGTTACATACCGGTCATTCACAACATAACCGGTCGCTACCTTACAGCTGGCATAGTGTGCTAGTGGCGTAGTACTATGATTTTGGGCTTTGTAACAAAGCAGTTTTTTTTACCTAGAGAACTATTGATGTCAACTAAGTTCCCACACAACACTTGGCTTACACAACATTAAGAAGAGGAAGACTCAAAAACGGAGAGATATGATATTTTCTTGCTTAGGGGGAAGTAATGGCAGTCTTACTGGAAAAAATGGTCAGAACATTAGATTTCATAGAAACCATGTCCTCCTTTAGTTTCAGAGACTCAGAATTTTCCAGTTGTAAGAGCAGCTGTAGATGGGAAATACACAATACTATATATTGTTTGTGAATCTAAATATGTCATACCCCAGTCTGGTAAACTTCATCCCTAAAATCTAAAGATAATTCCATTTCCAAGCCTTTGCATTCCTTGAGGACAGGACTTACACCAAGTATAATAATTCAGTGGAGGCTCGTAGACATGTTACGTTTCCATATTCGGATATGTTATGGACAGTAAGAGAATACCGTACATTATATGATATTAACTTTCCATTTGTTCACGCTCTACACCCAATGTTTAATGGGGAAATATACAGTACTCAGGAGAGTTCAGAGCTTTAGACAGCTGAAGTGTCCTGAAGGGAAGGAATAATTCCTCTTATAGCAAATGTTTTGCATTTTTGTTTTACATATTATTTCATAGACTGTTACAGTAAAAGTCCTCCACAAAAATTAGTATCCTTTCATTTAGAGAAATAGGTTTTTAGTAATATGTAATATGACAGGAGCATCTCAATGAATTCAAATATCATCAAAAAGTTCATTTATTTCAGTAGTTCAATACAAAAAGTGAAACACATATATTATATAGAGTCATTACACACAGTGGGATCTATTTCAAGTGTTTATTTCTGTTAATGTTGATGATTATGGCTTACAGCAAATGAAAACCCAGAGGTTTAAAGTAGGGAGGATGAAGGGTTTGAGAGATAAAATATTAACTAAATAGGTATCAGAGGCTTCACCTTGTGTGGTTGTGAGAGTCAAACCATTATAAAAGCAGATCACAGCTGTTGCAGACCCCAGCGTGGTGCATATAGAGTAGGGAGGATGAAAGGTTAAAAACTGCGCTGCTGTATTTCATTAGACATCACACAGTGAATATAATATTGATTAGTCAACGTGTTGGGAGCCCTGATGTGCTTTGACTAATAAATCAATATTATATTCACCCTTTGATTTCTTGTGGAATACGTCAGCGTGGTTTTTAACCCTTCGTCCTCCCTACTCTGTATGCACCACGTTGGGAATTGCAGCAACTGTGATATGCTTTTATTTGATACTAGCTGTAGTACCCGGCTACGCCCGGGTTAATAAATAACTGCTGTTAGCTATAACATATAGAATTTGAATATGTCATATTAATGACCTGTAGGAAAATAGAAGCTGAGCTGTGATTGATTGCTATAGGCAGCCTAATAAATCTCCAGCCAACAGTAATCCCTCCCCCTGGCCGGGCAGTATATGTTACCTCACACATACACATAATACAAAATATAAAAGGGGGTGGACAAGAGGCGCAATAGTGCCCTATCACTAGTGACACTAGTGTAATATGGTGGTGCTGTGTAGCCGCTCACCTGGTCCAGTTGTGATCCCCACAACTGGTTTGAAGGCGTTTAGGAATCAATGTTCCAAGCTGCTGCAGGACCTCCACCTACCACTGGATAGTGGTATGATCCAAAAGAAATGATGGGAGTGATGGTGTCACGGTCCGCGCTGCTCTGGGTTCAAAATAACTCACCAAGGAGCCAATCAACTTTTCATCCTCTTTATTCCTCCTTCTCCTACGCGTTTCAGCGCCACACCCGGTGCCTTCCTCAGGGATATTCTGAGGAAGGCACCGGGTGTGGCGCTGAAACGCGTAGGAGAAGGAGGAATAAAGAGGATGAAAAGTTAATTGGCTCCTTGGTGAGTTATTTTGAACCCAGAGCAGCGCGAACCGTGACACCATCACTCCCATCATTTCTTTTGGAACATACACATAATAGACAGCTCATGTGACTGACATCTGCCTTAATTCCCTATATGGCACATGTGTTGCACTTTGGCTGTTTTTAATCAGATGTTTATGTTTGGAAAATAAAGATAGCACACGTATGAGGCGAGTTGTGTGAGGTGATTTGTGCACATTTGTGTCTGTCTGTGTGGTGTGTGTGTCCCTGGGGTGTGTATGTGTGTGTCCCTGTGGGGGGGGGTCTGTGTGGTGTGTGTCTCTGTTGTGTGTGTCTCTTTGTGGTGTGTGTGTCCCTGTGGGGTGAGTGCATGTGTCCCTATAGGGTGTGTATGTGTGTGTGTCCCTGTGGGGAGGTCTGTGTGGTGTGTGTATCTGTGTTGTGTGTGTCTCTTTGTGGTGTGTGTCCCTGTGGGGTGAGTGCATGTGTCCCTATAGGGTGTGTATGTGTGTGTGTCCCTGTGGGGGGGGGTCTGTGTGGGGTGTGTGTGTCTCTGTGTTGTGTGTGTCTCTTTGTGGTGTGTGTGTCCCTGTGGGGTGAGTGCATGTGTCCCTATAGGGTGGCTGTGTGTGTGTGTCCCTGTGGGGGGGTCTGTGTGGTGTGTGTGTCTGTGTCATGTGTGTCTCATTGTGGTGTGTGTGTGTGTGTCCCTGTGGGGTGAGTGCATGTGTCGCTATAGAGTGTGTGTGTGTCCCCTTGGGGGTGTGTGTGTGTCTCTGTGTTGTGTGTGTCTCTTTGTGGTGTGTTTGTCCCTGTGGGGTGAGTGCATGTGTCCCTATAGGGTGGCTATGTGTGTGTGTCCCTGTGGGGGATGTCTGTGTGGTGTGTGTGTCTGTGTCATGTGTGTCTCATTGTGGTGTGTGTGTGTGTCCCTGTGGGGTGAGTGCATGTGTCGCTATAGAGTGTGTGTGTGTGTCCCCTTGGGGGTGTGTGTGTGTCTCTGTGTTGTGTGTGTCTCTTTGTGGTGTGTGTGTGTGTTTGTTCGGGTGTGTGGTGAGTATCCAATGTTGGGGCTGCACCTTAGCGACTATACACTTGCTGTTACTCTTTGTGTGCGTGTGTTGTGTATACATGTCCCCGTGCGTGGTGAATATCTCATGTTGGGGCCCCACCTTAGTGACTATATGCTGGTATGTGCTGTTAGTCTTTGGCGCTGTCATTAAGCCCCTGTCATTCACAACTGTCAACTGGTAACTGTCACTTTTTCCCCATTATGTAGATACGGGCAAAATTGTTTGGTGAATTGGAATGTGCAGGGTTAAAATGTCGCCTCACAACATAGCCTGTGACGCTCCCGGGGTCCAGACGTGTGACTGTGCAAAATTTTGTCTCTATAGCTGACAGCTGTCGATTTTCCTCCAACTCTTTTCCATTCACTTTTTCCCCATTATGTAGATAGGGGCAAAATTTTTTGGTGAACTGGAACGCGCAGGGTTAAAATTTCGCCTCACAACATAGACTATGACGCTCCTGGGGTCAAGACGTGTGACTGTGCAAATTTTTGTAGCTGTAGCTGGCAGCTGTCGATTTTCCTCCCACACGTTTCCTTTCCCTTTTACCCCATTATGTAGATAGGGCCAAAATTGTTTAGTGAACTGGACCGCGCGGGGTTAAAATTTCGCCTCACAACATAGCCTATGACGCTCTCAGGGTCCAGGCGTGTGACTGTGCAAAATTTTGTCTCTATAGCTGACTGCTGTCAATTTTCCTCCAATATTTTTCCATTCACTTTTTCCCCATTATGTAGATAGGGCCAAAATTGTTTGGTGAACTGGAATGTGCAGGGTTAAAATTTCGCCTCACAACATAGCCTATGACGCTCCCGGGGTCGAGACGTGTGACTGTGCAAAATTTTGTGGCTATAGTTGCGACGGTGTAGATGCCAATCCCGGATATACACACATACACACATTCAGCTTTATATATTAGATGTGATATGCTATTATTTTATATATCCACTTACAACACACGTTTGGTCCAGTATTCAATGTTTATTTTATTTTTTTTTTCGTCTTTATGTGGCCAACAAAAAAGCGTACTAAAGTTTGTCTGAAAGCACAAAATGACAGCACAAACACTTGGTGCACCCTTCTCGTGGTCAATCAGTTCATAGCACCTTCCCACCTGCCGTAATTGTTCTTCTATTCCTGCTCTCCTCTGGTTTTTGGAAAGCATGAACTGTCAATCAAGGAAGAGGGAGGTGGGGATATATGTAACGTAAGTCAGTGGGAAGGAGCATTAAACAGCTCGACCTTGCAATGAGCGCACTGAGTACCCGTGCTTGGTTTGAACAGTCATTGTGAGTTTTAAGACTCCCTTTATCTGCTTCACAATATATGACATATGTATGTCTTATGTTGTGTCCCTGGCATGTTATGGTCCTTGGAAAATGGCGACAAACGCAAAAAGTATTCTTTTGACAAATTTCTGAATTAAAAAAAAAATCTATACGTTTGTACTGGTACTGACCTGGAGAATCATATTACCAGGACAGATTTACCACATAGGGAATAATTGTAAAATTGCACTTTTTGTACAATTTCGCCACACTTTGGATTTTTTTTAATGTTTTCCAGTACAATTTATGGTACAATGAATAGTTTCATTCAATAGTAAAATTCTTCCTGTAAGAAACAAGCCTACACAAGTCTATATTGATGGAAAAAAAGACCCCTAGTATGGTGATGGGTGCAGACGACAGTGGTGAGACTCACATCTACTGGACATTTATTGTATATCTGGTGGATGGGGGACACGGTGGCTCAGTGGTTAGCACTGTACGGTGGCTCAGTTGTTAGCACTGTATGGTGGCTCAGTGATTAGCACTGTATACGGTGGCTCAGTGGTTAGCACTGTACGGTGGCTCAGTGGTTAGCACTGTATATGGTGGCTCAGTAGTTAGCACTGTATATGGTGGCTCAGTGATTAGCACTGTATACAGTGGCTCAGTGGTTAGCATTGTATGGTGGCCCATTGGTTAGCACTGTATGGTGGCTCAGTGGTTAGCACTGTATGGTGGCTCAGTGGTTAGCACTGTATGGTGGCTCAGTGGTTAGCATTGTATGGTGGCTCAGTGGTTAGTACTGTATGGTGGCTCAGTGGTCAGCACTGTATGGTGGCTCAGTGGTTAGCACTGTACGGTGGCTCAGTGGTTAGCACTGTACGGTGGCTCAGTGGTTAGCACTGTATGGTGGCTCAGTGTTAAGCACTGTATGGTGGCTCAGTGGTTAGCACTGTATGGTGGCTCAGTGGTTAGCACAGTATGGTGGCTCAGTGGTTAGCACTGTATAGTGGCTCATTGGTTAGCACTGTATATGGTGGCTCAGTGGTTAGCACTGTATGGTGGCTCAGTGTTGAGCACTGTATAGTGGCTGAGTGGTCAGCACTGTATATGGTGGCTCAGTGGTTAGCACAATACAGTGGCTCAGTGGTTAGCACTGTTTATGATGGCTCAGTGGTTAGCACTGTATGGTGGCTCAGTGGTTAGCACTGTATGGTGGCTCAGTGTTGAGCACTGTATGGTGGCTCAGTGGTTAGCGCTGTATGGTGGCTCAGTGGTTAGCACTGTATGGTGGCTCAGTGGTTAGCACTGTATAGTGGCTCAGTGTTGAGCACTGTATAGTGGCTCAGTGGTTAGCACTGCATGGTATCTCATTGGTTAGCACTGTATGGTGACTCAGTGGTTAGCATTGTATGGTATCTCAGTGGTTAGCACTGTATGGTATCTCAGTGGTTAGCATTGTATGGTATCTCAGTGGTTAGCACTGTATGGTGGCTCAGTGGTTAGCACTGTATGGTATCTCAGTGGTTAGCACTGTATGGTGGCTCAGTGGTTAGCACTGTATGGTATCTCAGTGGTTAGCACTGTATAGTGGCTCAGTGGTTAGCCCTGTATGGTATCTCAGTGGTTAGCACTGTATGGTGGTCAGTGGTTAGCACTGTATAGTGGCTCAGTGGTTAGCACTGCATGGTATCTCAGTGGTTAGCACTGTATTGTATCTCAGTGGTTAGCATTGTATGGTATCTCAGTGGTTAGCACTGTATGGTATCTCAGTGGTTAGCACTGTATAGTGGCTCAGTGGTTAGCACTGTATGGTATCTCAGTGGTTAGCACTGTATGGTGGCTCAGTGGTTAGCATGGTATGGTGGCTCAGTGGTTAGCACTGTATGGTGGCTCAGTGGTTAGCATTGTATGGTGGCTCAGTGGTTAGCACTCTATGGTGGCTCAGTGGTTAGCACGGTATGGTGGCTCAGTGGTTAGCATTGTATGGTGGCTCAGTGGTTAGCATTGTAGCCTTACAGCGCTGGAGTGCTGAATGCAAATCCTCCCAAGAATATCTGTAGGAGTTTATATTTTGTCTGTGTTTTTGTGGGTTTCCTCCAGGCTCTGAGGTTTCCTCCCACACTCCAAAGACGGATAGGGGATATGGATTGTCAACCCCAATGGGAACAGTGAGGTTAATCTCTATAAAATGCTATGGAAAAATGATGGTACATAATAAATCTGCCAGAAAAAAATATCCCTATCCCATATGAACACTATCCTCCGAGCACTTAGCCTCCCTCAAGTGCTAGTGGGGGCTGCAAAGTGAAAAGACAGTAAATTTGAGATTGTGTTTCATACACTGTAGAGGTTGAAAATCACAGAAAAATGGGTAAATATACCAGTATTTCTAAACAAAAAAAACAAGCATCATCATTAATGGAATCTGTCACCACATTTGACTTCTCTAAATTATTACTATGGCCATACAGGTTATAGAGTGCTGAAAATAATCATATCTGTCTGCCTCATATCAGATTCCTTGTTGTAGAGAAATCATCTATTATCACTTTATATAAATGAGCTGTTCCAGGCTATGGGGCGGATGCTGCCTGGAAGATAACTGCTCCTCCAAAGTTTATTATATTGTACAGGTGCTTCTCAATGAATTAGAATATCATCAAAAAGTTAATTTATTTCAGTAATTCAATACATAAAGTGAAACACATATTATATAGAATCATTACGCACAGTGATCTATTTTAAGTGTTTATCTCAGTTAATGTTGATGATTATGGCTTACAGCCAATGAAAACTCAATGGTCATTATCTGTATATACCTGTATATAGAAGAGCAGTTACTACCAGTGTGAGACAAGTAACTGACACAGAACAGGAGAACTGACATTTGCTTCTTCCAAACACATTTTTTTGCAACTGACTGAGTTCTGCTGTATTACAACAATGTTGCATGATGCATGCCTGTGAAATGGAAGCTGAAGCTGAACCTGTAGGTACGTAATCACACAGAGCTCTGCAGTGAGATCAGGAGGGCAGAGAATGGCAATCACATATCACACTGGGAACTCCAGTTAAAACAATCACTGAAGGAAGAGGAATGGTGGGTTTACACGTTGCGATATCGGCGTCTAACTCCGACCAAAAGTCACGTGGTTCGTGCGTTGGACCCGATATCGTTCGTGCGTTGTACGGTGTGAACATCCGATACTATGCAGGAACGATGGCAAACCGATATCGGGGGTCGAATGAGCGTGCTATTCAACCGCCCGATATCGGATGCCGGTTGGAGCCGGATCGTCCTGTGTGACAGCCCAACTCCGATGTGTAGTACAACGTCACCCATTCACTCCCATGTTAAATGGTCGTTCCTGGGTCGGGGGGCGTAGACATCGTAGGGACGTTGTATCCCAATATCGCAACGTGTAAACCGCCGATGCGATTCTTTGAAACCCGGGCACAAAATGCGCTCTCCCGCGCCGTTGTATTCGATATCGGAACGATATCGTGACGTGTAAACCCACCAGAAGAGTTATCTTCCAGGTAGCACCCACCCCATAGCCTGCAAAAGATGATTTATCTACAACAAGGCATCTGATATAAGACATACAGGGAGGCCTTTTTTCAGCACTCTATAACAGGTATGGCCATATTAATAATTAAGATACAGTTGAAACCAGAAGTTTTCATACACTATGTAAAAAAGATGAACAAGGCACCTTCAGGTATCTGGAAATTGCACCCAAGGATGAACCAGACTTGTGCAAGTCCACAGTTCTCTTCCTGATATCTTGGCTGATTTCTTTACTTTCCCATGATGCTTCTAAAAAAGTAGTGTGTTTTAGGTGAGCTTTAAAATACATCCATAGGTGTGTCTCTAATTAACTAAGATGTTGCAAATAAACCAGACAAAAGGAGGCACCTACAGGCTCTGTGGCAGCTAATCCCAGACTAGCTGCCGTAGAGCAAACTCGCGCATGCGCAATGCGCAGCACGAAGTCCTATGATATGGATATGACGCGATTTGCGTCATTCAGGCTATACCGCCCATGGAGGAGGGCGAGGGAGCTCACACTGCCTTAGCACGCCCATATGGGCGAGAATAGTTGATCTGCAGGCTGTGGTGAGAAGCCACAGGGAACGCCCTGTGTGACTTCTCAAGCACTGAGAAGCCGCAGAAAGCAAAGTAATAAAAGCACTTTTAGATACTTTACAACTACCCTTTTTCTACACAAAGGGATGCCTACAATGCATTCCTGGAGGTGCAGGGACAGGTATAAATGGTCTGGGGGTTGGTTTTTTAGGGATCAGGTTCCCTTTAAAACATTCTCTTTCTCATTATTCTGACGTTTGCCAAATATAAATAATTATAGTAATCCTAATTGACCTAAAATGAGCTAAAATTTATTCTGATTTCATGTCATATAGTGAGAAAAACATAATGTGTCTTTTTATTAGAGTGTACGGAAACTTCTGGTTTCAACTGTAGGTCAAATGTGATGATAGATTCCATTAAGAATAATTCCTTTTTTTGCGCTACATGCCAGTTCCTGGAAAAGGCTGGAAAACGGCTAGTGTGACCATCATTATATAGTGTGACCATCATTACATTGTAGCTCTCACAGGCATTCCGTTCTTGTATTTCTGTATAAAGTCGCAGATGTTCCATTCTGGATTATGGAAAACTTCCTTGAAAACAAATGTTTGCAAATTTTAATAAAAAAAAAATTCATCCTTCTATCCTTCCGCACATACCTTGCAGTCTCAATGCCAAGAGCTGTCAGTGTTGAAGAGCCTCCTCTCTGCTTGATCTTGCTTGCTGCTTGCAGCACACTCTCCGTAGAGGAATGGGTATTCAAGTTAAACTCATGGGTTACGTTTTCTCCATATTGAACTATTGAAACCTACAATAACAGAGCCATGATAGAGATAGGAAGTTACCAACACAGTGATGAATGACTAGTGAGGTCAGGCAAGCCATACTGTCTAAGCTTCTTTTCAAATGCTTAAGGTTTTATAAGGTAAAAAATATTTGTACCGTGTTAGCCAGTAGATAGAAAAATATTACAATCTGAGAGTCCTCAGTGGTTGATACCTTTTAATGGTAACTGAAAACCTGGTAAACATAGCAAGCTTTCGGGACACTATGGCCCCTTCATCAGGCTGAAAACACACACATATATACATAAGCAGTGTGAGATGATGCAGTATGTATGACAGGTGACATATAGTAGAGTCAGGCCAGGAAGGTTTTATACAAATTGTCACTTCATTGAGAAACTAGATGAACTCTAGTGCCTCCTATTAAAGGTACAATCCTATTTTCAATAGGTGGCACTAGAGTTCCTTTACTTCCTCAATGAAGTGACAATTTGCATGCTCAGTACACTAAAATCAGGTCCGGGAAACAATTCTGTTTTTTCCCGACGCTGCGCTCCATAGGCCACCTAGTTATTTGCTGCAGGCCACGCCGGATTGGATTGTGTCCGATTTGGTCCACTGTGCCTAAAATTGGAGCAGTCTCTGATTCTGGGTACAGCAAAAAATCGGACACAATCGAATCCATTACAATTTGGGCACAATCGGATGGCCATACAGGACCAATCCATGCCCATAGGGATACATGGGGGCCAAATTGGATCTGTGGCTATCCGTTTTACAACGGATAGCCACAGATCCTCAAAAGTCATGATGTGAAAGCTGCCTTAGAAAAGAATGAGGATCATCTGTATGCAGATTAGCCCCATTAAATAGGGCACTGGAAACAACACAAATTTGAGTGTCTAAGCAGCATAGCTGTGAATCCAGAACTGGGGTGAGATAAAACACTTACTAGAAAGCAGAAGTAGGTTTCTTTGTGTATCTCTCTGCCTATTCTCTCTCACATCTCTTTTATGGTATCCTTTCCAGTATACTTAAGCCCCCCTCACACTAAACAAGATCGCTAGCAAGATCGGTGTTACGTCACAGGTTTGGTGATGCAACAGCGACCTCCCCAGCGATCTCACTATGTGTGACACTTAGCAGCGATCAGGCCCCTGCTGTGAGATCGCTGATCGTTACAAAGTGTTGTGGATCATTTTTTGGTCCCACTGGGAACGCTGCATCACTGTGTTTGCCAGGGACAACGACCAACGATCTCAATACTACGCCCGAGAGTGACAGGGGTCCCAACGACCTCTGTATCATTCCGGATCGTTGCCGAGTCTCTGGTGAGATCTGACTGTTTGACATCTCACCAGCGACCTCAAAGTGACGCACCAGCGATCCCTACAGGTCGTATCGTTGTCGGAATCGCTGGTGCGTCGCTCAGTGTGACGGGGCCCTTGGAGTTCAACAGGCAGCTATATCTGACACCCCAGTGAGCTGAAAAACAAATCTCAATTGTTTTCAAAGTAATTGGAGAAGTAGCTCAGAAGTGGAGAAATAAGCAGATTTCTCTGATAATATAAAACATGCAGTATATAAAAACAATTAAAATGATCAGTGACTACTTAAATGGAACTGTGAAGTCTGATAATGCTATTAATCTAGAGGAATGGGGTTAATCCGCAGGATAATGTGTTATAAAGGTGCCCTGCTTCAGTTCTGAATGTGCGATACTCAGAAGAAAATTAAAGGCTGCTTCAAACTGCGGTCAGATCCGGTCTGGGGCTGTCAGGGATGAACCTGACAGCCCCGGGACTGGATCAGCACACAGAACTGAAGGGCTAATTTGCCCTCTGGTCCGGTGTGCTGCCGCACGCAGCTGCCGCTGCTGTTAGGTCAGAACCGCAGCAGCACACCGGACCGGAGGGAGCCCTCCAGTTCTGTGTGCTGATCCAGTCCAGCGGCCGTCAGGTTCATCCCTGACAGCCCCCGACCGGACCTGACCGCAGTGTGAAGCCACCCTTACTCTTCCTTCTTAAATTATATAGGTGATCCCGCAGCAATTAGGGTCATCGCTCACAGCAGTGATAATCTCAAGGTGATAAAACCTTTATTGTATGGAAACAACCACACCCTGACTAATAAATGACATAGCTCTGAAATTTCCTTTAACAATCTTGAGTCCTACTATGGTGGAAAAGGGAGAATAAACGTTTAAAAAAGTGGAAAAGTTTCAGTATTTTGCTTAATGCCTGAAAATCTACTAAGTGATCTAATGAAACCTAACAGCAGATGGAGGACAGACATACAAAAATTGAAGATAAAACATTATAGTTACCTGTGTTTGAGACGGGTGTATTGTCATTTTCTTAAATAACTTCAGTAAAAATTCGGTCACGCTGACCCAGGGGTAGACACTGTTAGATCCATCCAGGACGAGGACCAGGTCCAGCTGTGTGATACATTCTAGAGAAGAAATCACCTGTAGATGAGAAGACTGACTACGCTGTTACGGATAGTATTTTACTATACGATATACACTACCTTGGACTCCTGGTGCAATGGAGTTCAACACTTGAAACGTAGAACTGACATTTGAACAGATTCCAGTTGTGTAGTGCAAACTCCCACATCTGTATGCATAGAGGGGGCCACAAGCCTGTGCAGGAATGGAAATACTACATCAGAAATAAAGCATTTTCCATGCACTATTCCAACCCAAAATTTAATAACAAAGCTCATTTTACAGTGTTTACTTCAATTGAAGGATTAGTAGTGACCCCAGAGGTCAGATCTCTGCAGTAAACACGTTGAGGAGTTGTCCACTTTAGATGACTTTTCCCTTGTGCTCTGCTGATCTCGAATTCCTTATTTCTCTTGATCAGAATGATCCAATGCAGCCAGTGATTGATTGGCTCTTAATGGTCACATGTCCCAGTATAAGAACCAACGGTAGTTGAAAGGGTTAATGACCGCGCGCCACCGGAGTTCAAAGACATCAGAGTTTGGAAGACATCAAATGTTGAAATAGAGTTGTGGATTATTTGTCAACGCGTTTCAAGGCTCTCAGGCCCCTTCTTTCTCCTAAAGAAGGGGCCTGAGAGCCTTGAAATGCGTTGACAAAAAAAAACACAACTATTTCAACCTTTGATGTCTTCCAAACTCTGATGTCCTTTAAACTCCGGTGGTGCGGTCATTAACCCTTTCAACTACCGTTGGTTCTTATACTCCTGCTGGGGACTGCTGCAGCTGGGATATGTTTATATGGTGGTTGTGACTTCTCACAACCACTAAAGGTGGGCTTGATACCTCTATTTTACATACTCATTCATTAGACCCTATCTGCGCTTTTTGATCCTGTTTTTTTAGTTGATTGATGGCCCAGTATAGGAACAGTTTGACTGCAGAAGAAACTGGAAACCAGCAGAAAAACAATATTGAAACAGGAGTTTCAGCGGTGCAGTTTGGTGAATATTATTTCAGTTTTTATATTTTTATACCATTTTGACTATGTATAGGGAAGAAAAATTTCAAAAAGGACAACCCCTTTAAGTTGTCATATGTTTTTTTCCCATACAAAGTGCGCCCACCACCAATAAGCCCTTATATATTGCATTCTAGAATACTGTTTATAAGGCTATGTGCACATCAGTCGTTTTCTGGGCTGTTTTTGGACGTTTTACGTCGGCGTTTTCTGCTGAGTTTTATGTTAATTTATGTTAATCCTAGCCACCGGCTGGGTTAACATGATACTCAATGGAGTTTAGAAAACGCTGTCTTCATTAGAACGTTTTTCTTCTGGTCGTTTTCAGTCAAAACTGAGTTTTTTCAGTCAAAACTGAGTTTTTACAACGTTTTTCAAAGAATAGAGCAAGTGACTTCTTTCCTCCGTTTTTCCAGCGCTTCCAGCTGATCAAGTGCACAAAAAACTCAGTTTTCAAAACAGCCGAGAAAAACGCCGAGAAAAACGCTGGAAAACCCGGCTGAAAACGAGCAAAAAACGAGGGACACTGCTGAGCACAGAAAACTCAGTTTCTGCTAAAAAAAAACAGGTTTTTGGACGTTCTGCAGAGATGCACAAACGTCAGATGTGCACTTACCCTGAATCCCCAGGCCAATTTGTAAAACATAAAAAATATCTTTTCTTATACACACCTATGGGGTGAGCCATGCACATATGCAGGACTGTGATGGGGACAATGTGTGGATGACAAGGACGCGTCATCCACATGAAGCAAGAAGAGAGAAGGCGACGGGTCAAAATCAGTGATGCCCATTGGACCAGACCACCCCTCAGATGAATATAATAAAAAGTCTTTTTTACATTATCCAGATTGGTCTGGGGACTTGTATACTGGATTCTAGAATGAGGTATATAGGGGCTTACTGTTGCTGGCCGCACTTTATATGGGAAAATCCTGGTGACAAGTTCCCTTTAAAACTCATGCAATCAATATACAATAACAAAACAATAATTATCTTTCAGGACTTTCTTACCACAAAACCGCCTTTAGGGTTAGTGACCAGAGTGGACCCCATGGTCATGTTTTCTTTCACCTCAGAAACATTTGCAATGGTTGTAGACTCTATAACAAATTCATATAACATTTTGATAATAAGAACATTATAAAATATTTCAATATCAAGCAGACTTCTATGTTGAGACAAATATCTTATTCAATTTTTTAGTTTATATCGACAGTAAATATTTTTTTACCAATTATATTTTTTTGCAGGGGAGAAAATGAGCGAATTGAATGAATGAAGGTTAAATTAATTTTCTGTAATTTTCATTTGAGATATTTTTTAGACATTTTTAATACCGGTATATACAGAATAAAATGTGCCTATTAAAAGGAATCTGTCAGCACAGGTTTTTACTATTTAATCTTAGGGCAGCATGATGTGACGGAAGAGTCTGATTCCTGGGATGTGTCCCTTACTAGGCTATGTTTACATGCTGGGTGGGGGACATACATACCAGTATGGGGATCATACATACCAGAATAGGGGGCATACATCTACCAGGATGGGGGACATATATACCAGTATGGGGATCATACATACCAGAATGGGTGACAAGCATATGCCAGGATGGGGGACATATATACCTGGATGAGGGATGTATATATGAGGATGGGGGACATATATACCAAGATAGGTAACATATATACCAGAATGGGTGACAAACATATACCAGGATGGGGGACATATATACCTGGATGAGGGATGTATATATGAGGATGGGGGATGTATATACCAAGATTGGTAACATATATACCAGAATGGGGGACATAAATATGCCAGGATGGGGGACATATATACCAGGATGGGGGATGTATATACCAGGATGGGGGACATATATACCACGATGAGGGATGTATATACCAAGATGGGGCACATATATACTAGGATGGGAGATGTATATACCAGGATGAGGGGCATATATATCAGGATGGGGGACATATATACCAGGATGGGGGACATATATACCAGGATAGGTAACATATATATCAGAATGGGGACATACATATACCAGGATAGGGAGCATATATACCAGGATGAGGAACCTATATGCCAGCATAGGGAACATAAATTCCAAGATGGGGAGGCATAGATATATCATGTGTGAAGTAGCAACCGGGGAACCCGCTTGCAAAACGACAACAACACGTGTTTATAAGTTTAACCAATGTCTACCCGTTTATTTTTCACATATAATAACAGAACCCGGGTAGCATGTTTGACACATAGCACATTGATTATAAACACTTTACATAAATACACCATACATTTACATATAACATTACATAACACTTATATTGCACATAACATCTTATCGTAACCCGGGACCTGTAACCATCTCTGTCCCCATTGGAGCTCTACTAACAGCTCCCGTGGTGGCTACGGCCTCCGGCCTACTCACACTATACATACGTTACAGTACGACGATGACCCCTCTGGGTTCATAACAGGGATTGAGCAACCTGAGTACCGGGTATGTCATGTATCCCCAAGGGGCTCTTTCCTGGATGCATCTCCGCCTACGTCCCGGTCAGAGTCCACATGGTTCAACCATGGTGTCCCCACTCTAGGAGCCCTTTTAACCCCTGCTTCTGACCTTCGTTACATACGCCTCAACGGGCCCTGTGGGTCCCAATGGCGGTACCTGCCGCCTGGCTTTAGTCCCCCAGCATGATGATATACATTCACCCGTAGTCAGGATTCCTGCCTGACCGGGACCTTACATACCGTATGTGATCCATCATTCAAACGTCCATGGATCACACACCTGCTCACAGCCCATCATAACACATCCATGGACTGTGGCCCCTCCATGGCCCATTACAGGGACTGGCAAACCATAGTACACGGGAACCTCATCCGATACCTACTAGGAGCCCTATTACCCCTGTGTCTGGCACCACAGGCACACCCACACCATTAGAGGTCGTGGTTGAGGGACGGGTACCCTCTGCAAGCAGCAGGGCAAGCCTCCCTCTCGTCCCACAGGGACGGAACGCCTCCAACATCATCCATACTAGCTGGGTCACTCTCTCCCCACATCATTATACATGGGTCTTACATATAGGCCATCATCTCTCATTCAGGGCCATTACCTAAGCCCTCATACACATAGTTAAACACGTTCTGTTTCATCAGGTCCTTTAACCGAGCACTCTGACTCGGACCCAAAGGCGGTCTATGCCCGCCTGGCACACTACATACGATTGCCTCCAAAGGCTACATACATTCGCCTCCCGAAGGGCTACTTTCATTCCGGTTCATCAGGACCTTTATGTGACTCCACTGAGTCGGTCCCAAGGGCGGTCTATACTCGCCTAGCATGATTTACACACACAGTGCACAGTTCCCACAATCATTCAGGAACTGCTTTTCTTACCGGGCACGGATCCGGGTCTCGCTACCTGTGTCACAGGTTCCACCAGGCATCCCCACAGGCTCCTTCCCGGACGTGAGGTGAACCACGTCCGGTCTAGCGTCCACGGGTCAACCACAGCTTCCCCCTCCAGGTGCGGACACGACCACGGACCTCGGCACCGGCAGGGAGCTAGCATGCTCCCGTGTCCACACACCGAGCCTTGGACTGCTCTGCACTCAGGCTGCTCTCCGCCCACATGCTCTCAGGCTGGCAATCTCTGGATGAATCTCAGCAGGATCTCAGCTTCCAGAATCAATCTCAATCTGAATGACTCAATCACTCACCTGGCTGCCTCTTATCGTGCCAGCCACTCCCACATGGACACACCCCCTTAGCTGCCGGTAATCAGCCTTTCACACAGCTCAGGGTAACTCCCTGTGTTCCGGGTTGTCAGCACTCAGCCCTTATTCCTTAGGGACTCCTCGATCTCATCTCACTCTCACTGCCGCTCATTAGGCTCATGAAACCCTGTCCAAAGTTGGTTCACACAGCATTATCAGTCAAACCGGCCAGTGTGCACAGGATCATACCTTGATCCTGCATGTGACGCGCCCCGGCCATGAGGATCATGCCGGCGGTGCCTCACACATGATAGTGGACATACATATAAGAATGGGGGACCATATATACCAGGATGGGGAACATGAATTCCAGAATGGTGCCCAGGATGGGGGATATATACAGCTCCAGTAAAAATTAAGAGACCACTGCAAAATGTTCAGTTTCTCTGATTTTTCTTTTTATAGATTTATAATAATGCAAATAAAACAAGTTCTTATTCATTTAGAAACATCAATACTAATGTTTTATATCAGGAAGAGTTCAGAAATCAATACTTGGTAAAATAACCATGATTTTTAATCACAGTTTTCATGCATCTTGGCATGGTGCTTTCCACCAGTCTTTCACACTGCTTTTGGGTGACCTTATGCCACTCCTGGCATAAAAATGTAAGCAGTTCTTCATTGATTGATGTCTTGTGACTGTCTCAAGTTATGTAAAGCTAGAAAAAAAGCCTTTTAACATGAGACGCAAAGGAAAGCCAGGCTGAAGTTTGCCAAAGACCATAAGGATTGAACCAGAGAGGACTGGAGTAAGATTATCTTCTCTTATGAGTCTAATTTTCAGCTTTGCTCAACATCTGGTCGTCTAATTTTTAGACAGAGACCTGGAGAGGCTTAGAAATCACAGTGTCTTGCACCCACTGTGAAATTTGGTGGAGGAACAGTGATGATCTGGAGATGCTTCAGGAAGGCTGGAATTGGGGGGACTGGCCCCAGACTGGCGGAGAGACTGTAAGACTCAACTAGCAAACCGGAGGCTGAGGTATCTTCATGTGCAGCAGCCAAATCCACACATAATCGCTAAAAAGGCAGCCGCATAGGGTCAAGGAGACTAGGAAATATCAACCGACAAGACCCAAGGCTGCTGGTTTGGGACATTGTGTGTGAGGCGCAGGGCAGGAGGTCGAGAGCAAATGCAGTGAGATAACCCGGAAAGGTACACCAGAAGGGGGTCCCGGTAAAGTGTACTCAAGCTACCCGAGAGTTTGCTGGATCCCAGACTTGGAGGACATAGCAGCCGGCTGGTTGTTGAAACCTGGAGAACTGTGAATAAAATGTAAAGACTGCACCCTGCTGTGTCCTCAGACTTATTTACTGCATCATCTGCCCTGTGCTACATGTGAACCATCATCAAATTGACTTTATAACTGCCTTGGGTCCTCACTCTACCCATGGAGAGCTGTAACATCTCTGCTGCGTCACCAACTGCCCCAGTGGATCTGAACCTCAGCATCAGCCATTCAATTGCCGAATACCACGGGTGTCGTCATGAATTAATTCCCCATATAAATTTTCCCCATTTTTATGACACAGCCAGGGACACGGAGCCAGGTCATGCCACCGTGACACATCCCCAGAGAGAACTGTTCGGCCCGTTTCCGAGTACCCCACGGTCCTTGTGGCGGGCGTGGCATATACCTGGAAGGGGCACTAGATGGAGGACATTTATACAAGATAGGGAATATTACCACATAATGGAGAAGGACAATATATGTCTCAAAAGGATTTAGAATGCTACAAAGGGCCATACATCTGACCAACATTTGGGAAAGGGGGCAGATCCAAATCTTGCATCAAGGCCCATTGAACTATAAATATACCACTGTGTTTTAGCATGCAAACACAGGCACAAGAGAAGCATATGAGAGATTCTCATTCTGTTCCTGCTGTCAGATCCCAGCTGTCCACCTCTTCTCCTTCATGCTAACTGATCTCTTCTCCTTCACATTGACTGTTAGCAGAATAAAGAAGGGGGGTCAATTCAACTGACTGTATCTCAGCCTGGAAGGTTGTTACAGTTGCAATCATGGACTTATCTGAAAGCCTAGACTTTTGGTCTTCCAAGAGTGCAATCTCAGCCTGGCAGACAGCTAGAAACCAATCAGGAATGAGATGGTTAAATTGAAGCTAGAAATCACTCCTTAGTCCTGACGTTAGCGAGCTAGCGCTGTAGTGACTCTATGTCCTGTGCAAGTTGACTACTATATGTTCTTCACTTCTGTAGTTCTACAACACACTCTGTCTGGAATATTTGGCCAATGTTTTATGACTTTCCCTACCTATTGCTCAGCTGTGACGCAATCTTCGGTTGTAAAAATTACAGTACACATAAGTAATGCCCAATGTTTTCTGTTTGTATAATTGGAAAATATTGCTTGTATTGTCCACTTACTTGGCAAGTTAATCTTTGTGCACCTTGAATCTCCATTCACTTTGCATTTATATACATCTCCTGTTCTTCGTGCTGGTTGACCCTCCAATGGTGATCCAATAAGTACCCTTAATGTGAAGTAAAACATCATAATGTATTTTATCCAGCAAATATATACAATACTAATAATATGGCTAAAGACTGGTTTTTACTCTCATGATTCCACTTTTTAGTTGACGAATGCTACTTTGAAATATTTAAAGTGTAACCACGTTTACATTTTCATCCAATAATAATGTACAAC
Source organism: Allobates femoralis (assembly GCA_033576535.1). Classification (NCBI taxonomy): domain Eukaryota; kingdom Metazoa; phylum Chordata; class Amphibia; order Anura; family Aromobatidae; genus Allobates; species Allobates femoralis. The sequence continues at coordinate 806,277,929 of JARQOC010000003.1, read as the reverse complement.
AAGTGTTTATAATAAAGTATACTTTATTAATGAAATCTGGAAGAACACCTTTCCAAAAGCTTCCAAAAGATGTCCCCCCCCCCAGGCTGTTTCTGAACCAGCCATATGATCGTTGTCAGGGAAATCCGTTCTTCAGCTCCACACACTGAATACTGCCATATAAGGGTGGGTGCAAGGTCCACAGAGCATGTGCGCTCCAGGCTACAGCTGGTCAGAGTATCTCAGGTTACTTCAGGCTAAAGGACAGTGCTGAGTTCGTAAGGTTGTCAGCAGTGTACACAGCTCCTGTGATCTTAATTCCTCTGCATTCACATCGGCTCTGCTCTGTGCAATCAACTGATGGCCCCCATAAAGCTCCTAACCTGATTGCACGGAGCAGAGCATAGCCAATGTGAATGCAGGAGATAAGATCGCGGGAGCTGTGTGCTGACAGCATGACAAACTCAGCACTGTCCCTTAGCTTGAGGAAACCTGAGATACTCAGCTAGGAGTTTTCACATGGTGTAGACTCCGCCCCCACCCTTACATGGCCATATTGAGTGTGCAGAGCTGAAGATGGATTTCCCTGACAACCAGCAAATGTGTGGTTCAGAACCCTGCCTAGAGGGGACATCATCTGGAAGGTCTTTGAAAGGTTTTCTTCCAAATTTCATTAATTAAGTATATTTGAAAGTTTATGATAATCACATTCTCTACATTATTATTAGATACAATATTAAATGGCAGTTACATGTTAAGACTATTTTATTGTTTTCTAACTATTTGTATTGAACTATCCATATCCTTAGAGCATGACACCAACATTTGATATCTGAGGGTTCAACCTCCATAACCCCCAGTGGAATGCTAAAGAAACCTTTGGACTGTCTAAGTGTTTTGCAAGTATTATATTTACACATGGATGTTCTATATTACATAAAGTTCTTTTAGGAGTAATGGTGAAAAAATCCATAAATACTAATTACATTGACTTTTAAAATAGAGCTTTCCACTAAAGAACATCTCCAAAACTGCACTTATTCTTTTTTTTTTTTGTAAATATTTTTTTTTTTAACGGAAACATACATATAGTGTATTGAGCAAGAGTTATTGAGCTCAAAGTACAACGAAACAATATTACATCATAAAATAGGACAATCAGGTTAAAGCCTCCTGATGTAGTCGAAAAGAATGATGTCACCATGGCTACTACAAATTTCACAACAATAGATATCTGCCGCGACACTACTATATATGCAAAATATAAATTAATGAGTGGCACTAAAGAAAGAAGATCAAACTGAATTGTGCAAATGTGTAATGCAGAAAGCTGCCCTGTGCTAAAATTGAAATCAGAGGTCTTAGTCTCATCAGTGGCCACTGAGGATCAAGCCTGGCACCCACTTCAAGGGGCCTCCACTGCCAGGTCCTGACACTATGCCCTAGTGAGATGGTGAGCTGGTGAAATCTGTGTGGGCTTATATGTCTAAGGATGTAATTAAAAACAGGTGTGTGCTAGGACCTCACACTGGAGTCCATGAGTGGTTACTAGACTAAGAAAAAGGGAAAGGGGAAAAATGATGCATAATGGGAGCTCAGTCAAAAAGACAATATGTAAAATATATATAAGACTGGCGTCACCGTATATGTAGGTGCTGGCAGAAAATAATTATACTTACAACAATAGATATCTGCCGCGACACTACTATATATGCAAAATATAAATTAATGAGTGGCACTAAAGAAAGAAGATCAAACTGAATTGTGCAAACGTGTAATGCAGAAAGCTGCCCTGCGCTAAAATTGAAATCAGAGGTCTTAGTCTCATCAGTGGCCACTGAGGATCAAGCCTGGCACCCACTTCAAGGGGCCTCCACTGCCAGGTCCTGACACTATGCCCTAGTGTTGTAAATATAATTATTTTCTGCCAGCACCTACACATACGGTGACGCCAGTCTTATATATATATTTTACTACAAATTTCACATCAAGATAATAGGTGGGACCTCTCCCTGCTCCACGGGGAACAGAAAGGGGAGGTCCCTAGATCTCAACAGGAGATCAAAGTGAAATAATACTATGGACTAATTACAATAGATTAGATGAAACGGCTCCTGGCCGTCCACTGGATATGGAGTGGGGGGGGTGAAAGAAAGTTGTACCAAAAAATAAAAATAAGATCTAGAGAAGAGAAAAGGTTTGAAAATGAGAAGAGGGAATTGAGGATAGGCATAGAAGTTAGAAAGAAGAACAGAGAGGACAAGAGCTGTACGTCAGGGGAGTCGCAGGTTAGGAGCGTGAACCTAGAATATTTTAGGTAGTGCACAGGCGCTTCACCCACAAGAGAACATATCTCTAAAATTAGGGGCATCTCTGAAAAGGATCCATTCCGTCCAAGTAGTTACATAGACAGTTTGAGTTTGGGAGGACTCAGCTGAAAGCTCCTCATGTCTACGAAGGGTCTTCATTTCTGAGTACCATTCCAAAATCGTAGGGGGTGCCCGGTCTCTCCAATGACGAGGGATCACATTTCTCGCAGCACTGAGGCAGAACCGAAGGATATCCTTCCTTTGGGTCTTCCAGGAACCAGGGAGCAGAGAATGTAAGGCCATTTCAGGAAATCCCTTTAAACTCCTACCCGTATCCATGTTGTAGTTCCGAAAAACTGCATTCCAGAATTCCTGGATCAGGGGGCAGCTCCACCATATATGGATCAAGGAACCAACTTCTGCGTTGCATCTCCAACAAAGGGGAGAGGTGGAAGAAGAAAACCGATGCATCCTGTCCGGCGTAAGGTACCACCTAAGGCGTAACTTGTAGCATTTTTCTAGTGCCTCACATGACCCTGAGGATTTCCGAGCCATCAAAAAACACTTCTCCCAGTCCTGTGTCGAGACAACCTTTCCGAGTTCCAACTCCCATGCCCTCCTATAACCATGAGTTTCCGCATCTGATGCCCCCAATAGAGTAGAGTATATAGCTGAAATCCCTCTAGGGGAAGCTTGGGCGGCAGCAAAGATTGCCTCTAGGGGAGACAGGGCAACATCGGGGCCTCTCCGAAGTGTCAGAGACAAAACTGCACTTATTCTTACATATATATACTTGATGTTTATTCCCCTAGTGAAAGAATTGGTGGTCATTGCCGTGCAATATTATTTTGCATTGTCTTCTGCTATGTTAGGTTATGCTACGATATGCCAGCTGTTCACACAACAATACGAATAGGTTGATATAAACTAGGATATAATTTATGTGGTCACTAAGTGTTTTGCCTGTTTAGATTCAGTAGGAGAAAGCAAGGCTAAATTTCCAACACGTAACAACCTTTGTAATATAACATGTTATCTTTGTTGTGATCTTTAATTTGTTAAGCACTATCTGGCAGCAATACCTGCATTACTTAGTGTTTCATCCTTTAAAATTTAAGTGTGGGTTAGCCCTGAGCATTTTGGGTAGCAGCCACCATTTTGATAGTGGATTCATCTAGTGCGTGTGTATTCTTGTTTACATACACTGCTCTTAAAACTCCATCATCCTTGTCAAAGTATATCTGGTAAGAGAACTACCTCTGTCTGTGATTCTGTAATGTTCAGGTTTGTTGCTTGGTTACATAACAATAATTTTACACAGAGTTGTGTTTGTTAGGGACTCATGCACTATCATGTACAAATCTCCATTTTGCTGTATAGATTTTTCTGTACTGTATAATGCCATAGCTGTGTTACATGATATACCCAGTACTCATGTGTGCTATTTGTATTCATATAGCTTTACCACTTAAATCATCTGTTGACCAATAAATAAATTAGACTACAGTAAACAGCCTGCTTATTTGGAAGACAGAGGTTTATACTCTATGACAGATTGCACACCGTGTCAGCGTGTGAGAAGGCAGAACAGTAAGTGTATTGTGACATGGAAATATTAGGTCCAGAATGAATATTATACTATATACAGTATAATATATATATATATATATATATAATATACAGTATAATATATATATATATATATATATATAAAATATACAGTATAATATATATCGTATATACTCGTGTATAAGCCGACCCGTGTATAAGCGACCCCCCTACTTTTGCCCCCAAAACATGGGAAAACCTATTGACTCGTGTATAAGCCGAGGGTGGACCCCAGCAAAGGTATACAGCCCCCAGCAGTGTGGTATACAGCAGCCCCAGTGGTAGTATACAGCAGCAGCCCCAGTGGTAGTATACAGCAGCAGCCCCAGTGGTAGTATACAGCAGCAGCCCCAGTGGTATATACAGCAGCAGCCCCAGTAGTTAGTATACAGCAGCCCCAGAGGTATATACAGCAGCCCCAGTGGTAGTATACAGCAGCAACCCCAGTGGTATATACAGCAGCAGCCCCAGTGGTATATACAGCAGCAGCCCCAGTAGTTAGTATACAGCAACCCCAGTAGTTAGTATACAGCAGCCCCAGAGGTATATACAGCAGACCCAGTGGTAGTATACAGCAGCCCCAGAGGTGTATACAGCAGCCCCAGAGGTGTATACAGCAGCCTCAGTGGTAGTATACAGCAGCCCCAGAGGTATATACAGCCCCAGTGGTAGTATACAGCAGCCCCAGTGGTAGTATACAGCAGCTCCAGTGGTATATACAGCCCCAGTGGTAGTATACAGCAGCCCCAGAGGTATATACAGCCCCAGTGGTAGTATACAGCAGCCCCAGTGGTATATACAGCCCCAGTGGTAGTATACAGCAGCCCCAGAGGTAGTATACAGCCCCCCCAGCCTTGTGCACAATCCTGTAAAGGAAGAGATTAGTATACTTATCACTGTCCCACTGCCGCTGTCCCGCCGCCGCCATCGCCCTCCTCCGTCTTCTTCCGGTTTCCTCCTCGGTCGCGTAGACAATGACGTCATTGCCTGCGCCGACCGGAGGAAGCCAGAAGAAGATGGATGAAGACGGAGGAGCGCGATGACAGCAGCGGGACAGTGGCAGCGGGACAGTGATAAGTATACTAATCTCTTCCTTTACATTTTTGTGCTGCAAGGGGGGGCCCTGTATACTGATGGGGGCGGGCCTGTATACTGTATACACTGTATACAGTGTATACAGTATACAGTGTCTCGCGTATAAGCCGAGGGGGGGACTTTTCAGCCCAATTTTTGGGCTGAAAAACTCGGCTTATACGCAAGTATATACAGTATATATACATATATATATATTTATTTATATATACCGTACATAATATATATAGTGCGTTGTGAAAGTGTTTGTCCCCCTTGAACTTTTCAACCTTATGCCACATTTCAGGCCTCAAACAAAGATATAAATTCTAATTTTTTTGTGAAGAATCAACAACAAGTGGGACACAATCGTGAAGTGGAGCAAAATTTATTGGATATTTTAAACTTTTTTAACAAATGAAAAACTGAAAAATGGGGTGTGCAATATTATTTTGCCCCTTTACTTTCAGTGAAGCAAACTCACTCCAAACTGAATACAGCATGTCTGCTGCATTCAGGGAATGCGTCCCCCATGTCACTAGCCCCCCTCTAAGCTTTAAAAAAGACTTTAGAAACCTTACAGTTAAGAGGTTGTCTGGGTTGGGTCTGAATAAGAGGTCCCGGCTGCTTGCACAATCCTCGTTGCCTTCTCCATGTGTGTTCCGCCCCCTCTATGTGTCTGCTGCCGCCTTCTCTTCTTCTGGGTCTGCCCTCCTCATCTGCTCCTGCATTGTGTGACATCAGGAGCAGAAAAGGAGGGTAGACCCAGCAGAAGAAGAGGCAGTGGCAGACACAGAGGGGGCGGAACACACATGGAGAAGGCAGGGAGGATTGCGCAAGCAGCCAGGGCCTCTTATTCAGACCCAACCCAGGTGACCTCTTAACTGTAAGGTTTCTAAAGACTTTTTTGAAAGCTTACAGGGGGGGTAGAGACATGGAGGACTCCTTCCCTGAATGCAGCAGACATGCTGCATTCAGTGCTGCATTCAGTTTGCCAAGCACCAGGGGGGTGACAGGTCCTCTTTAAAGACTCATGAATTGACCCCCTCTCCCTTCATTATGTGTTAATGTCCCTTATCCTGCTATATATGGTCCTCCTCCTGGAATATAGCCCTTATGCTGGTATATATGTCCCCCATCCTGGTTTATATGATCCTCCTTCTCCCACCTTCATTGTCCTCCAATTATTATAATGCACCTCCATTATCCTTCATATAGTATATTGTAGCATCATAGCCCTCCGCACAGTATAACGCAGCCTCAAAGTCCTCCATACAGTATAATGCAGCCTCATAGTCCTCCACACAGTATAATACAGCCTCATAGTCCTCCATACAGTATAATGCAGCCTCATAGTCCTCCACACAGTATAATACAGCCTCATAGTCCTCCATACAGTATAATGCACCCCCCTCCTGCCCCCATAGTCCTTTGGCTAGTGTCTACCCACTTGTTGAAAAAAAATAAATGTGTACTTACCTTCCCCAGTTCCCCTGCTACTCCGGTCTCCCTGTTAAAACTGAAAACACAGGAGGAGACGGTGCCGGTGTGTGTTCCACTGTGGAACACATATTGCAAGAAGAGTCACTTACTCCTAGTGTGGAGGACGTGGCACCAGCCTGCTAAAATTAGAACTAAAATGGCCAACTAGAAAATGGTCACCATGGTCACCACCAATCTGGAAAAGTTTCCCCCCTCCCATATACTAACGGGCCACAAACAGGAAGTTAATATCACCAACCGTTCACATTTTATTTAGGTGCATCCATATAAATGGCCTACCCTGTATATATTTATATATATATATATATATATATATATATATATATATATATATATTTATACATGTATAGATATATATATAGGTGATCTGCCGTGCAGTGACATGGATGTGCATCTCCGAGGATGCACATCCATATCACTGCGTGGCAGACCCCATATATATATCTATACACACACACACATATATATATATATATATATATATATATATATATAATCCATGTGAAGCAGGCGGTGGGTTGGCGAGTGGTGGCCCCGGGCCCCTCTGCCTCTGGGCCCGATCATAGTCATGACCCCTGTGACCCTACTGTTACACCCCTGTCTGGAACGCTTTAACAATTCCAGTGATTCTGAGACAGTTTTATTTTACATGTTGTGAGTCATGTTAGTGGTAAATGTTTATGGATATGATTTACGTTTATTTGTATAAATATTTAAAAAAATTACAAAAAATGTGAAAATGTTGCAGTTTTGAAACTTTTTAATTTTTATGCCCTTAAACTTAAGCCATAATACACAAAATAATTTAAAAAAAACAACATTTCCCACGTCTACTTTACTTGGGGGCACCATTTTAAACCTCTTCACTACCTTTTCTTTTTTTTACTCTTTCCTTTTTTTCTTCCTTTTTCCGAAAGCCATAACTTTTTTAATTTTCCAACAATATGGACATTTGAGGGCTTGTTTTTTGTGAAACGAGTTAGTTTTGAATTAAATCATTTATAGAGTACCGTATGGTGTTCCGGAAAATGGGAAAAAATTCCAAATGTGGTGAAATTGCAAAAAAAAAGTGATTACCGTATATACTCGTGTATAAGCCGACCCGTGTATAAGCCGACCCTCCTACTTTTGCCCCCAAAAACTGGGAAAACCTATTGACTCGCGTATAAGCCAAGGGTGGACTCCAGCACAGGTATACAACCCCCAGCAGTGAGGTATACAGCAGCCTCCCCAGTGGTAGCATACAGCAGCAGCCCCAGAGGTATATACAGCCCCAGAGGTATATGCAGCCCCAGAGGTATATGCAGCCCCATATGCAGCCCCAGAGGTATATGCAGCCCCAGAGGTATATACAGCCCCAGAGGTATATACAGCCCCAGAGGTATATGCAGCCCCAGAGGTATATGCAGCCCCAGAGGTATATGCAGCCCGAGAGGTATATGCAGCCCCAGAGGTATATGCAGCCCCATATGCAGCCCCAGAGGTATATGCAGCCCCAGAGGTATATGCAGCCCCAGAGGTATATGCAGCCCCAGAGGTATATGCAGCCCCATATGCAGCCCCAGAGGTTTATGCAGCCCCAGAGGTTTATGCAGCCCCATATGCAGCCCCAGAGGTATATGCAGCCCCAGAGGTATATACAGCAGCCCTAGTGGTGTATACAGCAGCCCCAGAGGTATATACAGCAGCCCCAGTGGTGTATACAGCAGCCCCAGTGGTGTATACAGCAGCAGCCCCAGGGCTGTATACAGCCACAGCCCCGGAGGTATACAGGCCCCCCCATCAAGCTCCAGGGCCCCCCCCCCCTTGCGTGGCAGCCTGTAAAGTAAAATCATACTTACCAGTGTCCTGTCGCACCGTCCACAGCTTGCCGACACACGATCCCGGGCTTCAATCCGCGTCTTCCAGCTTCCGACTTTCTGTAGTCGCGGGCAATGATGTCATTGCCCGCGACTACAGGAATGCGGAAGACGCGGGGATCATGTGTCGGCAAGCTGCGGACGGCGCGACAGGACACTGGTAAGTATGATTTTACTTTACAGGCTGCCGCGCAAGGGGGGGGGCCCTGGAGCTTGATGGGGGGGCCTGTATACCTCCAGTGCTGCGCCTGTAAAATTTATATACTCGCGTATAAGCCGAGGGGGGACTTTTCAGCCCAAATTTTGGGCTGAAAAACTCGGCTTATACGCGAGTATATACGGTACATGATTTTTTGGGGGCCTTTTATTCACCATGATCACTATATGGTAAAACTGACATGACGGTGTGATGCCTCGGGTCGGTATGAGTTTGTAGATACCAAACATGTATACTTTTACTTTTATTTACCGTAAGTGGTATCAAAAGAAAAATTTGAAGTTTTTAATTAAAAAGATTTGCGGCTTTGGCACCATTTTCCGTGACCCGTAGCATCCTCATTTTTTCCGGATCCGGGGCTGTGTGATGTCTTATTTTTTGCGGCTTGAACTGTCGTTTCTAATGAGACCATTTTTGGGTAGATGTGATACTTTGATTACCCGTTATTACATTTTATTACAATGTTGTGATGACCATAAAAACATAATTTGGGCGTTTGACTTTTTATTGTCACCCAGTTTATAGATCTGATTAATTGATTTTATATATTGAAAGATCGGGCTGTTCTGAATGTGGCGATTCCAAATATGTGTATTTTTTAATAGTTTTATTTTTAATGCTAATGATCTAGTACATTTATTATTTAGCATGATTTTTTTGACACTAAAGAGCTTAAAAAGTGAAATCTAAAATAATAAAAATATGTGCAAAATGTGCGACAATTGTTGGGTGGAGAAAGTGTATTGGTATTTGATGTCAGTATTAATTCAAAATACAGTAGATATAATTCTCTCAAACTGTCTCGTCCAAGTTAAGTCAGACAAATACAAATTATAGATTTAAAAATATATACATTTTAAGGAATAGTAACCCATAAAAAAATGGTCAGTAAATATCTGATGAAAGGATTTTAATATAAAATACTTAGAATATTGATCAATTACCATTTCCCTTCTTCATTTTGAAATTGCTGGACTGTATAGCCAAACATGTCCTCCACCGATCCACTGAAGGACAGGCCATTCTTCACATCTACATTAAAAGGTTCAGAGATCTTCAGAAGTGCTGCAAGGTCAAGCAAAAAAGACAATTTAATTAATATGGATCTAACTCATTTTTTTCATAATTTAAATACCTTTGCGATTGATTCAGATAGGTATAATTATATGAAAAACTAAAACCTGACAATTTAATTTAGCCATTTTTACGACTTTAAAACCAAGACAATGTTAAATTTAGAAAAGTGTTATTTATTTGAAAATATAAGAAGATCCAAGTGGAAATAAATATTTTTCTAAGGGAAAAGTAATGATACCTGTCACAGGTGGTAGTAACAGACAAGGGGATAAGGTAGAAGGATGGCAGTGATGGGCAAAAGACGATCAGGGAAACTAGCCTGACCCTTAGACTGGGGGTCCGTACCTGATCCTGGTCCCACATGTACCTTTAACGATGAGGATGTCTGGGTCACCACCCTTGCCCTGCTCTTGATCAGCCCTAGGCTATAACCGCCTCATTACCCAGGGACTTGAATAAGCAACTCCCATATGAAAGCTCCAGCAGAACAGCACTTGGCATCAGGACAGCTCACAGTCTTTGCAGAGAATAAATTCTACCAGCTGATGGGTCATGGGACGACTTAAAGCCTGGGGGAGTGGACAACCGCATTACCTGACACACACAACAGCAGCTCACCTAGAGAGCCAAAGCCAGTTTATACCATGGACAGCTAATGCTTAACCCTTAATGTACCAACAGAAATAACACATTTAACCTACTTCAGAGCAGTTCACAGAGACTGCAGAGCAATTTACATGTGACAATATCTATTTGAAAAACCAAAGCTCATGAACCATGTTAAACTATTCCCCATGTACAATAAGTTTTTAAACCATTAAAGGGTTGTTTGGCCTCCGAGCGCACTGTAAGGATTCTCCTGTATTGGTGGCAGGAGGGAAAGGCGTGATTGCAAGTGAACAGCCTTGCTCAAAACAAGTTAATTGAGCAAGGCTGGATATATCTAGTCAGAATCTCCCTGGAAGTATGCAAGCCATATACTAGTGGCAACAATACTGCCCATTCCTGCTGTCGGCTAATCCTGACAGCATGCGCTGTGAAGATTCACAAGTCTTTATTCACATAGTTATTACATAATTGGACTCAAAGGCCAGTCAACCTCTTTAAGGGTTAGGCCTAATTTATCCTTAAAATCTACACAGTCAGCTTTTACTGTACACACAGCGCTGGGTTAGGCTGCTTTCACATCTGCAATTATTGTAATTCGGGCAGATCCGGCAGATGTCTCCGCATCTGACGGATCTGCCGCATAACAACCGACTTGCGGCACCCATCCAGCAAGCCCCATTCATTCTCTATGGGGCTCACAGTTGAGTGCGGCAAGTGCGGTTTTGCCGGATCCACACTTGTTGCGGTGCCGCAAGTGCCGTATTCTGCAAAATTGCACTTGTTGCTCCCAACTGTGGGCCCCATAGAGATGAAATGGAGCTTGCCGGATCGATGCCACAAGTCGGCTGTTACGCGGCAGATGTGGTGACATCTGCTGGATCTACCGTGAATTACAATAATCGCAGATGTGAAAGCAGCCTTAGGGTACCTTTACACGCGGCTACATTTCTAGGGTGGCTACAGGTAACTTACTGGTTGGAAGTGAAATCATGGAGACAAGGTTCTATCTTGTTGCTGTGTACAAATGGAATAATCTCTCCATGATTTCACTGCAACCAGTAAGTTACCTGTAGCCACCCTAGAAATGTAGCCGCGTGTAAAGGGCCATGATGTGTGGCATGTGGCTGGCTGCCAAATTAATGAATTAGTATCATATGTAGCCAACAGCTATAAAGAGTGACTTTCCAGACAGTGACTTTTTTGATTAGCCCTGCAAATCTAGAGGTAAATATACCGGTTGTGGGGGTAATAGATTAATATTTTAAGCTGGAGAAAGGGCGATACTGCCAGTTAGAGATTCTTGAAGCTGTATGTGATGGTATTCTTACATCTAACACTCACTCCACACTGATTGGGGCAAGGTGGGAACTCGTAGATGTAAGAATACTGCCTATAAGGGAGGAAGGCACAAGATCTCGGTGTGATTTTGGTGAGGAAAATTTGAATGTCATTCCTCATAGTAATAGGTGTCACTTTTGAGGCACATGGGGTAAAAGGGGGTCAGCATGTCACTACTCAGGAATTTGGATGTAGCTTGCGACCACCTATCAGAGCTGAATTTGTTCCTTAAGTAAAGAAAGATTGGGGACCACTATTTTAAAATATATAAGGGTATGCCAGTATCCACTAAACCACCGCACAACCAACTCTACCCTCTCCTAATGTATCATCACCCGGCCCCTCGTAGATTGTGAGTCCTCGCGGACAGCATCCTCTCTTCTTCTGTACCTGTATACCATATGTTGTCCATGCACCTTGTACTTGTCTTTGTATACCCTTTCATATGTAAAGCATCATGGAATTAATGGCACTATAGTAATAATAATAAGTATTAATACATTAGCCGACAGCAGCCAGTATTGATATGTGTACAGATACAAAGTGCAATTGAGTTCATGGAGTGTGCGGGATACTGTACTAAGAAAGGACTAGATTCTGAGGAAAACAGTGGAACGGTAGAAACTGAGAAAAGATGGATTAAATAATGGGAATCTGTCATCTGACAGCAAAAGAATGTAGGAAAGGAAACTCTGAATCCAGCGAGGCATCACAGTGACTACTGGCAGAAGCCATTCTCACACAATCAAAGAATTATTTTCAGGGACAGAGCTAAGCTGGGAGAGCTGCCCCCACCCACACCAGGCTCTCTATAGAGATTGTGCCTTCAATGTGAGGTGTCAACCATGGCAGGGGTCATGTTGGACTATTGTGCGTGGGACTTTCTTTTCCTGCAATGTTGATCACAGGGTAATAAAACCTTTAGTTTAGGTTAACAATAGCACAGAGCCTGATAAAAGAAGCAGAGTCGCTTTTTGTTTTTTAACTCTTACATCCCACTGTCCTACACAGCAAAAACCGGCTGCCAGATTCCCTTTAAGTGCTGGACAAATTGAGAAAGCCAAATGAATGATAAATGTAAAAAAAAAATATGACTTTTACTCAGGAGAGTTAAATAAACACATGAGCAACTATTAAGTGACTTAAAACAATTAAAAACTACCAAGACTTTTTCAAAATGCCATAAAAAAATGTCTTTTCTTTAAAGAGTTTACAGAGTTATATAGATGGTCGCCCACCCTGCTTTATGTTATGTGCAACCTATGGTTCCTCCAAAAGAGCAGCAACCAAAACGACCTTTTAGGATCGGTAAAATTCTTCAAATATTCACTTTGGAGTGGTGACTATCATCGCTCACTGCAATGTCTCACCTTTTACTCCTCTATATAGGAAAACCACAATTAAAAATAAACCAGTAATAAAGAAACCTGACCAGAGAGCGTTTCCTGCTGTAGGTATGTAGCAGCAGCTATGGTGGAGATGAAGGTGCAGTGACCAGTGGTTTATTCTTTTTTAGCACATAGAAGCTTTTCTCTAACTGTTTATCACCTGAAAGTAAAAATAAAGGTAAAGAGACAAGGATTCCTGCTACAGTAGCAATTAAAGTGGGGAAACGTGCAGAAGACCAGGCAGGTGGACACAGGATAGGCAATTATGATGGGACTTCCACAACCATGTAGTCTAGTTGTTGAAAATAAAATCTGTACTATCTGAACCTATTAATCGTGCTCATCTTGGATGGATTTTGTTGGGGTATGTTGATTTTTGGGGTATTTTAACAATATCCTTATTTATTAGGCAAAGTAAGCAACAATAGAATAAGAAGGTACATCGTGAACATTTGTTTTGTACTGCTTGAGTTAGGCTCTTATATATTTACTAGATGGCGGCCCGATTCTAAAGAATCGGGTAGTCTAGAATCCATATATAGTTTATTTAGTAATAGTTAGGGGAGTGCGGTGAAATGAATTGTGTGTATACAGGTGGCTCAGTGGGTAGCAGAGTATACGGTGGCTCAGTGGTTAGCAGTGAGTGCGGTGGCTCAGTGGTTAGCAGTGAGTGTGGTAGCTCAGTGCTTAGCAGTGAGTGCGGTGGCTCAGTGGTTAGCAGTGAGTGCGGTGGCTCAGTGGTTAGCAGTGAGAGCGGTGGCTCAGTGGTTAGCAGTGAGTGCGGTGGCTAAGTGGTTAGCAGTGAATGCGGTGGCTCAGTGGTTAGCAGTGAGTGCAGTGGCTCAGTGGTTAGCAGTGAGTGCGGTGAGATTGGTCAGCACAGTGGCGTGGGCAGAGTGGTCAGCACAGTGGCGTGGGCAGAGTGGTCAGCGCAGCGCCGTGGGCAGAGTGGTTAGCACACACATACATGCATACACACACACACACACATACACACACTCCGCTATAGTTAGCACCGACCCTGCGTCTTCCCCGCCGCCTGGATCCTGAGTCCACATATCGCCGCCCGTGGACGACTGGATCCAATATGGCGTCCGGGAAGTTTTGCGAGACTTCTTGGACGCTATATTGGATCCAGTAGTTCGGGGGTGGCGACATGTCGACTGAGGATCCAGGCGGCTGATGCAGGGCCGGTGGTAAGTATAGCGGAGTATGTGTGTGTATGTGTGCGGACAAAGTGAGGGAAGTGCGGACAAAGTGAGGGAAGTACGGACAAAGTGACGGAAGTGACTACATACAGACATATATACACATACTGTACATTGCATATGGAGGGGTGAGGAGAGCGGAGGCTGGAGGGGAGAGCGGAGGCTGGAGGGGAGGGCTGGAGGGGAGAGCGGAGGCTGGAGGGGAGAGGCTGGAGGGGAGAGCGGAGGCTGGAGGGCAGAGGCTGGAGGGCAGAGGCTGGAGGGGAAAGCGGAGGCTGGAGGGCAGAGGCTGGAGGGCAGAGGCTGGAGGGCAGAGGCTGGAGGGCAGAGGCTGGAAGGGAGAGCGGAGGCTGGAGGGCAGAGGCAGGAGGGGAGAGCGGAGGCTGGAGGGCAGAGGCTGGAGGGCAGAGGCTGGAGGGGAGAGCAAAGGCTAGAGGGGAGAGGCTGGAGGGCAGAGGCGTAGCTGGCGTGCTCCAGGCCCTGGTGCAAGATCAGCACCCAGGACCCCCATGTGAGGACCGGGGGGGGGTGCTGGCAGACAGATGTGAAGGCCGGGGGGGGTGCGGACTCACCGCGGCCGGCGTGCGTCTGCTGTAGGAGGAGAGGAGGGGCGGGCAGAGCTGCCGGACAGGAAGTTCCGTCCTCCCTCCTCTCCGGGCGCGCGGCTGCTGTCAGCATGAGGCCCCCCAGGAGGTGGGAGCTATGGGCCCCTCATGCCGGGTGGCACGGGGCGCTCGGCCCCCCTGCCCCCCCGCTAGCTACGGTACTGGCTGGAGGGTAGAGGCTGGAGGGCAGACGGAATTTCCGAGAGCGGAACGTTCCTCCGCCGCTCCCTGTAGCCGGGGGACCCCGCAGTGGTGACATCACCACCATGGGTCTGGAGGCCATCACGGAAGTACCCTTCGGGTTTTCCGGAAGTGTCCTTCGGCTTTTATATATTAGAAAATAAAATATATATTAGATATTGGTTGTTACCATTAGTTAATAGTGTCTGTCTTCGATCTTCCTTTATTTTCACAGACTAAAGGCCCCGTTACACACAACGATATAGTGCAGGATATCGTTGCAACATCACCATTTTGGTGACGTTGCAGCAATGTCGAAACGACATCGTTGTGTGTGACATGTATCAACGATCAGCGATAAGTTGTTGATCGTAGATTTGTGGTCCTGTCCATAAATCTATCGTTGGTCTCCCGCTGGACAGCCAACATCTGCGCGTGTGACAGCGGAAGACCAACGATGAACGAGCTGCCAGCGCTGCACAGCAAGCACTGGGAGCTGGTAACCATGGTAAACAGCGGGTATGTATGCAGCGCGCAGCACCTAGTTACCCGATGAATACCCTGGTTACCAGCCTTCTCCGTTTACAGGCTGGTGTCTAAGGTACATAGCGGGTAACTAGGGACAGCGCTGTCCCTAGTTATACCGCTGTGCACCTTTGATACCAGCCTGTAAGCGGAGAAGGCTGGTAACCAGGGTAGACATCGGGTAACTAGGCACTGTGCGCTGCCTAGATACCCGCTGTTTACCATGGTTACCAGCCTGCTCCCGCTTACCACAGCCTGGCAGCGGGAGCTAGACATCTTGGAAAGAATATTTTACTTTTCCAGGATGTAGCTGGTCCACTGGTCGCTGATGAGTCTGCCTGTTTGACAGCTCAACAGCAATCAGTTTACGATGTGGCAGCGATCCACATTGTTGGTCAGATCGCTGCCACATCGCAGTGTGTAACGGGGCTTTTACAGTTTTCTAGGTGATTCAAGTTTCATATTTATGGGAGTGTCTCTCTCAGTAGTACATGCTGGATGAGAGCTCTCTGGTTATCCATATAGTGGTACCTATTTTCTCTTTATTTGCTGTCCTCCTTTTCTGCAGAGTACATTCCTCCCCATCCCTGCTGCTATATCTAATACTGAAGGAAGAGAGGGGGAGAGTAGAGAAAGAGAGACATCATGAGCAAAACCTCTGACATATTTGTAACATTTTCACAGAATATCCAGCTGGATAAAAGACTTTGGGCAGAGATACACTATGCAAAATGCATGTAAGTTTCTCGCATGTATCTCAAATGACTCATCTGGCCAGGCCCCTGCCTCTATGAAGATGTGCGTGGAGCTCCATAGAAACATAATCAGCTCCACACTTCCGTTCAGAGAGTTAGCGGCCGGGTCAGGTGAGTCATACGAGATGCATGTGAGACACTCGCATGCAGCTTGCATAAGACACTGTGCAGCAACAAAATCAGGTGCGGCTATATCATTGGGCAATCGCACAGAGGCTTAATATGTAAGCAGGCTACTTGCACCTTCAAACCAGGTCAAATGAGGCATTATAAAGCTACTGGACTGCAATGGACCCCTATATTGTTACACGGGGGATCTGTTCTGTCTATGTCCTCTACTGAGAAAAATTATGGGACGTTTTTTAATGAACACTAATGAGACAGTTGCTTAATGTTGCATTCAGGACTGGTATTTGTTCACATGGTTATTTATATGCTTTTGCAAATAAATATATTTCTAAATCCAGTCATTAAGTTGAATATACAGTAATAATGGAGAAATATTTATGAGATGGAGTTCATCCTAAACAATATGTCTATACAACTGCATTTTAAAAGATAATAATTGTGCATGTTGATAGTAGAAATGACTGTTTGCAGGCAGCAGCGCTAATGGTACCTTTACATGCTGCAACAGGATGGTGGCAACAACCGGGTGCTTCACGTACACGAGCACGCACAAACGGTTGCAAACGGTACCCGCACCACCTTTACACGCCGCAACAAGGTGCGCTACGGTAGGTTACATCTATCTCTGGATACACCGCCGGGTGCCACAAGTTACCTTCTGTAGCTTACCTTACCTCATTTACACGCCGCTATAACAAGGTAATATGGGAGGACCTGGTGCAGCAGGGACAACACATAGGCGTGCCACAATTGTGGATTACGAGAATTCCGTACGCTGATAGGACAACGCAATAGCATCATGATTGGCCAGCCAGTGCAGGAAGGCTGACTAATACATGACGCACGAGCAATTGTGTAGTGTGACTGGTCATCTCCTTAAATATGCCTCCCTATGCAGCGACTACCAATCGTAACGCAGGAGCTACCACCAATGATAGCTGATGGGGCGCGGTAACCCGGAGCCTGTGTCACGCCCCAGGTACATAGCTTGGTGTCGAAACAACCCTTCTGTTCCTTATTTACACGCCGATACAGGCCGCTACCATCGCCTTGAAAGTCACCTGTTTTAGGGCGCTGCTCTGAAACAGGTGCCTCCAGTGGCGGGTGGCAACAACCGTCTTCACACGCCGCTACCTTGGGTTGATTTGGCGGTGCAAGATACATTTCTCTCATGTATCCGGTTGTTGCCACCATCCTGTTGCGGCGTGTAAAGGTACCATTATAGTTACATTTCCAAGACACCATGGAGGAGAGCACTAAAGTGTACTGTAAATAATTCCAAAATCTAGGCAGAGTTCTGGAGAAACACAACTGTAATCTCAAAAAGGGGCAATAATTAAAGATTTCCCCTGACCCACTTCTATTTATCGCAGGATGCTGAAACTGCATATGTGTAATGATATAAGTGTCTATAGGTTACCTTCCAATTAGCAACTCTGAACTGATGACAGTGTAGAAATGCTGTGAGGTGAGATAATGGAGCCAGTGAAATACAGAGCGGTAATCAACTTCCTTTACTTGTAAGACCATAAACCAAGGGAGAGTTTCGATGAGATCAAAGAGGCATATAGTGACAATTCTGTGGCGCCCCTCCGGGTAAATCGCCACCAGAGGTACTTCACTTCTGCGGTTAGGAAGTGTTGTGTCCCTGTTCTCCAGTTGTTGGGATGGTATGGTTGAGGAACAACAACACAACACACACATGGTGATGGGTCCCTGGGACAATTGGTGGACCCTGAGGGAGGACCCAGGCCACAAAAGGGGAAAGGACAATGTTAGACAAGCAGTTAGTTCAGTTCAGCAAAGGAGCGAGTAACATCAACTGACAGAGGAGTGGTGGTCTGGAGTGTAGAGACGGGGTGGTGCTGACTCCCACGTGCTGAAGCTATTCCATCCCACTTGCCCACGGGAGGGAGAGAACAGCTCGGTAGAGATGGAGAGAAGAGCCCTAAGGGTGCGGATCGACCCCTGTACGCATGAATCTGATGAGACAGAGGCATTGGTGGAGGACAAAGGAATCGACCCTGCAAACGTTGCAGAAGCTTCAAGTCCGAGCCGAAACCAGAGGCCTCAGACTTCTAACGGGAGCTGTGGCCGAACACTTGACACATCTTGGGGAAGGTGGCAGAACTAGGGAGCAGTGCCCGGGAGGGATCCTAATAATGTCTGGGACACGCAGAAGCACCCGTGGCTACCGGTATCTGACCTCTGTGCTGCGTAGGGCGTTGAGAGACTGGGGGGCAAAGCAATGACCCGCTCGCCTCAGATGAAATGTATCTCTTATAACGCCAAGAGACGACACCCACCAGAGACTGTAACACCGAGAAAGTAGAGTAAAGGGCACCAACCGTGGCTTGACTGTACCGACCCGGCTCTGGAGAAAGTGTAAAAGTACCGGAGACTGGCAGAGAGAGCATACCTGGCGGCGATGTTTAATACCTAAGTAAAAGTAATGGTACTGCAGCTGTGATGTGTGAGACTTTTATTAGCGGCGACCATCGGCCACGGAGGCCGCCTAAAACATCGAGGGTTCTGCAGACCGAGTGACCAGCTGCCAAGGTACAAGCCGGGGGAAACCACTCCACTGCCCTGGGGAATGCGCTCCGCCTGCAGAGAGTGGGACTATCTAAGCTGCTGGTCATCATCCCCAGAGGTCCTGCAGCAGGGGTGGACTCCCTGGCCGCATACCGCAGGTGGCGTGACGGAAATGAGTCAGCCGACAGACTAGGGGGTACTCTGATACTGGGACAGGATGGTACTTCGATGGGGGGGAGCACGGCTGGTCGGTTCCCGGTTCCATGCTCTGGACCTTCACTGACGGGGATGGTGAAGGTGGATGGGGAAGGGGGTGTTGTCGTGACGCCACCTGTGGTACCTGGTAAGGTAGATACCAGTGCTGCAGACCGGCCGCTGAGGTGATGTGCAGCTTGATTGTTACAGCTCCCCACAGGTGGAGCTTTACCTCACGGCAGCGAGGGGGGATGAGGGGAGTCGTAGTAGCGTCTCTGTGGGCAGCGGCGGTGAATCAGGCACACACACAAAATAGTCTTTGTTTCGGTACCTTTTACTGATGTCCGGTAACAGGTACAGTCCAGGAAGGTAACCAGGTCCTCGGTGCAATTTGGGACTTTCACCTTGGAGAGTTGTGAGGTCTCCTCTGTCACTGTGTACGGTGGTTTGTGGTAAGCTCTGCCTATAACTGAACTTGCCACTCCTTCTCCCTCTCAGGGTGTTACTCTGTAACCGACTATGAGGACCTGCTGTGGGGACCCCTATTGTCGTTGGGCCCCTGGTCCTGTGCTTGGTCAGATTTGAGTGTCTCTCAGTTTGTTACCTCAGGGGGATTAGATCCTCCTGGTCCTTCCAGGCTTTTACTGCTACAATGGATGATTAGCTGTGTCGGACTTCGGTGTCCAGGTGGGCTAAAGGGAAACCTCTTATGCTCCATTCTTTAATTCCCTTCTACTCTTTCACTGGCCTCCGTCCCCCTCTCTAGGGTGCAGCACAGCTGGTCAGTGTCCCCTGGTTCTGGGCCTGGCGTGGATCCAGTAGCCGACTCTTTCCAGTACCTTCTCTTGGGCTGTTTCACCGGACTTCTGCTCTCTTCACTGCTGAGTGCAGACTCACTAACTGAACTGACTATATAGAGGATCTGGCTTAAGGACAGCCAGTGGGGCTCCCTCTCCAGTTCTTGGGTGGAAGGTGTTGTGTACTGTGTGTACCAAAGTGTAAATCCCTCCTTGCACCGGTGGGTCCTGTGGCAATCCCCAGCAGGGGTGCCACAAATACCCCTTATCCCCTCAGAATTTCCCCAACATCACCCCCTTTATTAAAATGACACTGCCAGGGTCACAGAGCCGGGTGACCACCTTGACATTCCCCCAAAAGAACCGCAAGAACTGGCCCAGTAACGAGTACCCCCGACCCTGGAGTGGGCGTGTCAACCCCCATCATATGATGTAGTCAAGAACTAGCATCGTCTTTCCAAATGTGGCCAAACTTCGGTTTAAATAGCTCCAATTCTAGGGCGCCCCATTCTGCTATCGATGAACACACCTTACAAGTAAAGGAACTTGATGACTGCTCTGTATTCCCCTGGGTCCATTATCACACCTCACACAACTTCAGCACCTGTAAAAGAAAGACTATTATCAGTTCAGAGTTGCAAATTGTCAAGTAACCTATAGAGACTTCTATTATTATGCAACGACCACAAGGGTCGGGGACTTCTCGGTAGCTGGGCCGTTGATACTTCTGGGAGGTCACGGTGGCTGTGGCTCAGTTCTGTGGCCTTGGTCGTGCAGTGAAGGGGGTATTTACAGGAGATATGAGTCTTTTTGTGACGTCACCTGTGGTATTCAGCCAGGGATGGCTGACGCTGCTGATTTCGACCTCCTGGGCAGATGGTGTGGCAGCTGGGATGGTATCACTTCCCACAGGTGGAGCAGGGCCCCTGAGTTGGTGTGATAGTCTATAGGGATGATGGCAGTTATAGTTGGGGTGCAGGACTGGCAAGTAGAGCACAGGAAATAACGGGAGGACACAAAGGGGTGCAGTGTCTTTACCTTTACTTGGCAAAATGTAGTTCAGTCTGGGGGCACTAGTTACCAGGTCCAAGAAGGGTGCAGTCAGCCTGAAAGCATTTGGAGATCTGCCTCGCCAGGTGGAGTTGAAGACCTTCCTTCCATGCTCTCAGAGTCCTGGCTGACTGTAGCTATGCTGAGGCCCTCCTCTTGAATTCTTTCCCTTGCACCTGTATGGCAGAGAGCACGAGCCTATCATGGGTACCACCGTGCTGATAGCGGCTCCGGGCTCTCACTATGCTGTAGCGCCACTCTGGGGTGTGCTTTCGGCAGATCCACTTCCAAGAGCTCTCTTTCCTGTGTCTTCTCCTCTCCCTCTCCTCAGACTTTCCTCCTAACCCCTCCTTCGTGCTGGAAACAGGGCAGCTCCCCTGAAATCAGGTGTAGAGCTCCCCCTTCAGGCCTGAAGTCAGGTTTTGTTGTGCGTGCAGTGGTTTACCTCATGTGGGGATCTCACTATACTCCACACAGCGCAACTTAATACACGCGGACAACATAGCTTGCGCTATTCAATGGCGCGCGTAATTGCAGTGAGTTTGCAGATGGTTGTGTAGCTGAAGATGTATGTGATGCTGAACGGACAGCTCTTCAAATATGGCGCCCTGTCAACTGACAGCCAATGGGAACACAGTAGCCAAAACCAATGATCGCAGACGGGGTGCGGACTAGAGATCGCTTGAGGCACGCCTACGGGAAATCATAGGCAACGCTCTTTCCATCATTATCGCCCTGTCACACGCCACAACACGGAATTATCGCCTTAAGGATTGCGGCTGATTACTGAGCACTGTTCAGGAATCAAGCGACGGCCGAGGGGCGATTTATTGCCGTGAAATTCCCAAATCACACGCCACAACCGTGAGGCAATTTCACGGTGATTGCTCTGGGGCGACACATCGCCTTTATGATTTATTTCCAGGCGAGATTGCGGCGTGTAACGGTACCTTAATGTACACCCCTCGTATGTGCAACTAGAAGCTAGAATAGACATACTATTAATTCTGACCAGGACAGCACCAAATGACAATTGTATGCAAAAAAAAAAAAACAACTGTTAGATGGATAGAAAACAAGATACACTGGGAAAAAAGTGCCATAAATCCAATATATACTAAAAAATAATATCTTTATTAATCACAATAAAATACATACGGTAAATAGCTATTACACATTGACATAAAAAACTAAGGAAAATCGCAAGGAACAGAAAGGGGAACCATTATCAAGGCAACTTTAGCAATATATAGGAAGGTAAAAAACAATCTAAAAAATACACAGAAAAACTAAACATGAGGTTAAAAGTATCACATTATTCTCAAGATTGGAATAAATACATTTATCAGGTACAAAGAGGTATTGCTATGAAAGTAAAGTACAGTAGTGCAAAAATATAGGAAGCCAACCTAATGTGAATCTGATAATAAACCACTGACTTAATGTAAGCATTATATCTCAGGGTATACTGTTAGTAGTGTTCACACCCTGTGTCCCAACGTACGTTTCATTAATAAAGATATTATATATAATGTGATTCTGATAATAAACCTCTGACTTAATGTAAGCATAATGTCTGTTAGTAGCGTTCACACCCTGTGTCCCAACGTACGTTTCAGTAATAAAGATATTATTTTTTAGAATATATTCCATGTATGGAACGTTTTTCCAGTTTTTTATTTCCTATTCATTTGTTTTTGGAGGAGGATCTAAAAAGCTACGGAGAGGAAAACACCGCACATGATGCAGCGGCAGCTCGCATGTTACGGGCATTGTGCGTTTGCTAACTGCAAATAGGGGAATATACTTTACACTTTACAATTGTAGAAGCTGGAGGAGATTTAGTGACAACAGACTAAAGACGGCCGAGGAGACATTTTCCTGTTTAACGGAAGAGACAACAAGGCAGTTTTCTAATTTTTGAATCAGGATTATCCAAAATATTTGATTTTAGTTCTACTTATGAGAATTTTATAGTCTATGAATACATTTTTCCTCCTGCTTTCTTTCTACCAGACAGCTCTACTCCAATTTGCATTTTAGGAATTCTGGATTCCATTCAAATAACATTCTCAATGCTATTTAAAGAAGAATTTTAGCGTGACCCCATAGAGTTACCCCAGTACAAACACATGTTCAAGTGTATGTACTGCAGGATTCTGGAGTCCTCGCAAATCTTCATTATGACTGTTAATATCTAAGGAGGAATTGACACTAGTTTACTTGTCACAACCAGCTCCACACCCATGGCATTAGAGAATGCAACACTTGTCCTTGTTTTTGGGAAGGCTCCCAACGAGGGTTAGAACACATTTTCTCTTTGATTACTTTATTTCATGGTTGGTTTTGGGTGGCATGGTGCATTGTTGGTCATTTCATAGACACAACAGCTGAGAACTAAACTGCTTCCACCAAACTCTTTCTCTTCTGGAGCTAATGGTACGATCATTCCCCTTTAAAAGAAATAATAATAATAATAATTTCATTTATATAGCTCCAATATATTCTGCAGCACTTTACAACTCAGAGGGGACATGTACAGACAATATGAGACAATACAAGAAATAAATAAAATAAAATATAAATATTCAGATACCATGAGGAGTGAGGTCCCTGCTCACAAGCTTACAATCTATTAGAAAATATGGGAGGCACAAAAGTTAAATGGTAAAAAGTGTCATCATATATGGTCCAGCCATCAATACAATAAATAGGGGATTCACATAATGCTGCATGAACTGGTCACCAGCCAGGATCTGTACAAGTACAGATAAAGTGCTATATAATACATGGGGTGTGTAGAAAGATGACACAGGAGGTCAGATTTGGAAAAGGGCAGAATGGGAATAGTTAGATGGGTGAGATGAGGCGATACTAGGCCAATCTAAAGAGATGTGTTTTTAATGCTCACTTTAAATTATGGATATTTGGAATTAATTGAATTGTTTTTGGTAGCCCGTTCTAGAAAATTGGTGCAGCTTGTGAGAAGTCTTGGAGACGGGAGTGGAAGGTTCAGATTGTTGATGTTGTCAGTCTTAGGTCACTTGCGGAACAATGGGCACATGTAAGGCGATAGACAGAGAAGAGGGAGATGTATTGCAGTGCGGAACTGTGGAGGGCTTTGTGGGTGAGAGTGATCATTTTATATTGTACTCTGTAGCGGATGGGAAGACAATGCAATGACTGGTATAGGATAGAGGCATAAGTGAAGCAATTTGAGAGTAATATGATCCTGGCTGGTGCATTCAGGATGGATTGGAGATTAGAGAGTTTAGTAAGAGGAAGACCGATTAGTAGAGAATTGCATTAATCCAGACGAGAATGAAAAAGGGCAAAAGAGTTTTTGCAGAGTCAACAGTAAGAAAAGGTCTAATTTCCAGAGATATTTTTGAGGTGTAAGTGACACAAGTGAGTGATCAATCAGATTTGGGGAGTGAAGGAGAGATCTGAGTCAAATATAACCCCAAGACAGTAGGAATGCTTCTGGGGAGTAATGATAGAGCCATATATGGAAATGGCAATATTAGGTTTCAGAAGATTAGTAGATGGAGGAAACACGAGAAGTTCAGTTTTTAAAAAAAATCAGTTTATGGTAGAGAGAAGACATGATGTTAGAGACAGCAGAGAGACAATCACTGGTATTTTGTAGTAATGTGGGGTGATGGCAGAAGACGGTCAGAGAAGTTTATTGGAGAACCAGAAGAGAGCGGTGTCCTTGAGCCCAATAGAGCGGAGCATAAAGGGAAGGAGCTGATGATCCACAGTATCGAATGCAACGGAGAGATCCAGGAGGATCAACAGGGAGTAGTGACCATTAGACATAGCTGTTAGTAGATCATTAAAGACTTTAGTGAGGGCAGTTTCAGTAGAGTGTAAGGAGCGGAAGAAGGATTATAGAGGGTCAAGAAGAGGATTATCTGAGAAATAGCAGATCAGATGGGAGTGGACCAAAAGTTCCAGGAGTTTAGAGATGAGAGGGAGATCAGAGACCGGTCTGTAATTTGCAGAAGAGTTCTGGTTGAGGGATGTTTTTTTTTAGTAATGGGTGTATGCTTGCCTGTTTGAAAGAGGCGGGGAAAACACCAGAGGAGAGGGAAAGATAAAATATTTTAGTTAGGTGAGAGGTGACAGCCGGAAGATGTGAAGGAATAGGGTCACTGATGCAGGTAGTGGAGCAAGAAGATGCAAGAAGCCGGATAACTTCTTCCTCTGTGACTACAGTACCTGACAGAAGTTAGGTTGCTTATCCATGTTATGTAAATAAAAGCTTATAATCGGACGTTAAATTCATCCATTGGTTTTATAAATTACTCTTTTGAAAGCTGAAACCCTCCCAAATGTGGCTTAGGATAAGAAAATAAATTGGCATCAATGCTGAAATATTGATCATTTATTGAACACAGAATGGTCAGATTTTGGCAAGACAAAAGTTTTGTCACCTGGTCATATAATGCATCTTCTAGCATGATCACACCTTACCACTTGCGCCCTCGACCCTCTCCTCTCCCACAGTCCTCATCCCTGCCCAAACCCATCTCTTCAACATATCACTTAATACCGGCATCTTCCCCTTATCCTTCAAACATGCCCTATTCACACCCATTCTCAAAAAACCCTCCCTCGACCCTGCAGAAATCTCCAACTATCGCCCCATATCTCTCCTCCCCTTCGCCTCAAAACTGCTTGAGCAACATGTCTATTCTCAACTGTCCTCCTATCACTCCTCCGCCTCCCTCTTCGACCGCCTACAATCTGGCTTCCGACCCCACCATTCCACCGAAACAGCCCTAACCAAAGTCACCAATGACCTACTG
This sequence comes from Allobates femoralis, assembly GCA_033576535.1. Lineage (NCBI taxonomy): Eukaryota > Metazoa > Chordata > Amphibia > Anura > Aromobatidae > Allobates > Allobates femoralis. Next base: position 806,252,178 of record JARQOC010000003.1, on the reverse strand, counting down.
ACCGCCAAGAGTAAGCGACACTACTCCATCCTCCTCCTTCTCGACCTTTCTGCTGCCTTCGACACAGTTGATCACTCCCTCCTACTTCAAATTCTAGAATCTCTTGGCATCACTTACCTAGCCCTCTCCTGGATCTCCTCTTACCTAACAGACCGGACCTTCAGCGTCACCCACTCCCACACCTCCTCCTCTCTCTACCCCCTAACTGCTGGAGTTCCGGAAGGCTCGGTCCTGGGACCACTACTCTTCTCCATCTACACCCTTGGCCTAGGCCAACTCATCGAGTCCTATGGCTTTCAATAACACCTCTACGCCGATGACACACAGCTCTACCTGTCCGGCCCAAACATCACCTCCCTCCTATCCAAAATTCTGCACTGCCTGTCTGCCATCTAATCCTTCTTCTCCACTTGCTTCCTCAAGCTCAACATGGACAAAACCGGGTTCATCGTCTTACCCCCAGTCACTCTTTCCCCCCACCCCGACCTATCCATCACTGTCAATGACTGCACACTCTCACCTGTCCCCCACGCCAAGTGCCTCAGGGTAAACCTCGACTCTTCCCTCTCCTGTAAGCCCCACATCCAACCCCTTGCCACCGTCTGCTGACTCCAGCTCAAAAACATTACCCGAATCTGCTCCTTCCTTGACCATGACACTGCCAAAACACTCGTCCACGCCCTTATCATCTCCCGCCTCGACTACTGCAACCTCCTTCTCACCAGCCTCCCCGCAACTTGCCTTGCACCTCTACAAATCATCCTAAATTCCGCCGCCCGACTCATTCACCTGTCGCCCCGCTACTCCCCTGTCTCCCCTCTCTGCCAAGCCCTTCACTGGCTCCCCACCTCCCAGAGATCTCGGTTCAAAACCCTAACCCTGACATATAAAGCCATCCACAACCTGTTCCTTCCATACATTTCTGACTTGGTCTCACGATACCTCCCCTCATGCAATCTGTGCATCTCAAAGAGCTCCTCCTCTTCTCCCCCCGCATCTCCCCCTCCCACAACCGCATACACCACTTCACTCGTGCATCTGACATACTCTGCAACTCTCTCCCACACCACATCATACACTCCCCTACCCTGGGAACCTTCAAGAAAAACCTGAAGAACCACCTCTTCCTTCAAGCTTACAACCCACACTGAGACCTAATCTGCTGCACCACTTCACTCCCAACTCTCCCCCTCCTACTGTCTCCCACCCATCCCCTAAAGACTGAGGCCTCGATGACAGGATCTCTGTCCTATTGTACCTGTACGATTTAATTGTCGTTATTTTTATGCTCTTGTCTGCCCCTACAAATGTAAAGCGCCATGGAACCAATGGCTCTATATAAATATATAATAGTAATAATAATAATAATAATAATAATAATAATATAATAATAATAAAATTTCCGATGTGGAGTGAGCTCAGAATTAGATAAATAAAGCATAAGGGGAGGGGGATCACAAGCTACAGCTGAGAAGCTAAGAAAAGACTTGACCAACAGTTAAAAAGTTCTTAACCCCTTCAGTATAGAAATGCAAGCACACAGAACCCAACTAGGCTGTACAGAAAGCCTATAATTGAGACTTTTTGACCTCAGATCCCCCAGAGTTACGAACAGGACACTGTACGCTCATGACAATCTGGTATTTATGGATTGTATGATAAGTGAGAATCATACAAAGACAAGTTATTATTTTGCTTTGCTGTTGGCCTGTAACGCTTATCGGAATATATGTGACATGTTTTATATGTGTATTTATTTCTTGTGGAGTGGATCTTAATAATATTTGTCTTTGTGTCATATGATAGTCATATACGGTCATATGAAAAAGTTTGGGCACCCCTCTTAATCTTACTCATTTTTTTTTGTTTAAAATTGGGTTTTTGCAACAGCCAGGGGCGTAACTACAACAGGTGCAGGGGTTGCGATCGCACCCGGGCCCTGCAGCCTAGGGGGGCCCCATAAGTCCCTTTGGCCTATAGAAAAAGACTAATACTATTGAAGATTTCCAATAATTGGGGGCCCCATTGGAGCTTTAGCATCGGGGCCCCTGGGCCTGAAGTTACGCCACTGGCAACAGCTATTTCAGTGTGATGTATGTAATAACTGATGGACACAGTAATATTTCAGGATTGAAATGAGGTTTATCGCAGTAACCAAAAATGTGAAATATGCATTATTTGAAAATTTGATAGGTGCAAAAGTATGGGCACCCTTCTGATTTTCATGATTTGAATACTCCTAACTACTTTTTACTGACTTACTGAAGCACTAAATTGGTTTGGTAACCTCATTGAGCTTTGTACTTCATAGCTCGGTGTATCCAATCATGAGAAAAGATATTTCAGGTGTCCACTTGCAAGTTGTTCTCCTATTTGCATCTTCTCTGAGGAGTGGCATCATGGGCTCCTCAAAACAGCTCTCAAATGATCTTAAAAAAAAAGATTGTTCAACATAGTTGTTCAGGGGAAGGATACAAAAAGTTGTCTCAGAGATTTAACCTGTCAGTTTCCACTGTGAGGAGCATAGTAAGGAAATGGAAGACCACAGGGACAGTTCTTGTAAAGGCCAGAAGTGGCAGGCCAACAAAAATATCAGAAAGGCAGAGAAGAAGAATGGTGAGAACAGTCAAGAACAATCCACAGACCATCTCCAAAGACCTGCAGCATCATCTGCTGTGCAGATGGTGTCACTGTGCATCGCTCAACAATACAGCGCACACTGCAAAAGGAGAAGCTGTATGGGAAAGTGATGCGAAAGAAGCCGTTTCTGCATGCACGCCACAGAGTCGCCTGAGGTATGCAAAAGCACATTTGGACAAGCCAGTTTCATTTTGGAAGAAGGTCCTGTGGACTGATGAAACAAAGATTGAGCTGTTTGTTGATACAACAAGGCGTTATGCATGGCGCCACATAAACACAGCATTCCAAGAAAAACACTTGCTACCCAGTGTCAAATTTGGGGGAGGGTCCATCATGCTTTGGGGCTGTGTGGCCAATGACGGCACCGGGAATCTTGTTAAAGTTGAGGGTCGCATAGATTCACTCAGTATCAGCAGATTCTTGAGAATAATGTTCAAGAATCAGTGTCAAAGTTGAAGTTATGCCGGGGATGGATCTTTCAGCAAGACAATGATCCAAAACACCGCTCCAAATCTACTCAGGCATTCATGCAGAGGAATAATTACAATGTTCTGGAATGGCCATCCCAGTCCCAAGACCTGAATATCATTGACGATCTGTGGGATGTTTTGAAGCGGGCTGTCCATGCTCGAGGACAATCAAACTTAACTGAACTGGAATTGTTTTGTAAAGAGGAATGGTCAAAAATACCTTCATCCAGGATCCAGGAACTCATTAACAGCTACAGGAAGCGACTAGAGGCTGTTATTTTTACAAAAGGTGGATCTACTAAATATTAATGTCACTTTTCTGTTGAGGTGCCCATACTTTTGCACCTGTCAAATTTTGAAATAATGCATATTTCACATTTTCAGTTAGTACAATAAACCTCATTTCAATCCTGAAATATTACTGTGCCCATCAGTTATTACATATATCACACTGAAATAGCTGTTGCAATAAACCAATTTTAAACAAAAAAAAAAAAGAGTAAGATTAAGAGGGGTGCCCAAACTTTTACATATGACTGTATTAGGTGAATCTTTATGACGAGGAGAACAAGGGGAGTTACATTAAATATTTAGGTGACAACAACCCCAATGGTCATAATTAGGTTACAATAGGGAAAGCAGATGACATTTACCGTATATACTCGTGTATAAGCCGACCCGTGTATAAGCCGACCCCCCTACTTTAGCCCCCAAAACCTGGGAAAACCTATTGACTCGCGTATAAGCCGAGGGTTGACCCCAGCACAGGTATACAGCCCCCAGCAGTGTGGTATACAGCAGCCCCCAGCACAGGGGTATACAGCAGCCCCCAGCACAGGGGTATACAGCAGCCCCCAGCACAGGGGTATACAGCAGCCCCCAGCACAGGGGTATACAGCAGCCCCCAGCACAGGGGTATACAGCAACCCCCAGCACAGGGGTATACAGCAACCCCCAGCACAGGGGTATACAGCAGCCCCCAGCACAGGGGTATACAGCAGCCCCCAGCACAGGGGTATACAGCAGCCCCCAGCACAGGGGTATACAGCAGCCCCCAGCACAGGGGTATACAGCAGCCCCCAGCACAGGGGTATACAGCAGCCCCCAGCACAGGGGTATACAGCAGCCCCCAGCACAGGGGTATACAGCAGCCCCCAGCACAGGGGTATACAGCAACCCCCAGCACAGGGGTATACAGCAGCCCCCAGCACAGGGGTATACAGCAGCCCCCAGCACAGGGGTATACAGCAGCCCCCAGCACAGGGGTATACAGCAGCCCCCAGCACAGGGGTATACAGCAGCCCCCAGCACAGGGGTATACAGCAGCCCCCAGCACAGGGGTATACAGCAGCCCCCAGCACAGGGGTATACAGCAACCCCCAGCACAGGGGTATACAGCAGCCCCCAGCACAGGGGTATACAGCAGCCCCCAGCACAGGGGTATACAGCAGCCCCCAGCACAGGGGTATACAGCAGCCCCCAGCACAGGGGTATACAGCAGCCCCCAGCACAGGGGTATACAGGGTTCCCGACGGCCCCCGGCAGTGGTATACAGCCCCCCCGCCTAGTACCGGGCCCCCATGCTGCGGCACAGCATACAGTAGCTCATACATTACCATCTCCTGCAGCGCGCGCTTCCTCCATCTCCCGCCCGGCTTGTTGCTGTAGTGTCATGTGACGCGCCAGTCACATGACACTACAGGAAGATGCCGGCTGGGACATGGAGGAGCCGCGCGCTGCAGGAGATGGTAATGTATGAGCTACTGTATGCTGTGCCGCAGCATGGGGGCCCGGTACTAGGCGGGGGGGCTGTATACCACTGCCGGGGGCCGCCAGGGGCTGTGTGGGGCAATATGCACTGCATCCCCTTGCCGGGGATGGACAGGGGGATGCGTGCATATTAATGAGGCGGGCCCACGTGACCGCGCGGTGTCACTGCAGCCCCCTCCTGCCTCCTCCTGCCCCCAGTCAGAGCCCCCGTCCCCGTCACACTCAGCACCCCCGTCACACTCACACTATATACTCGTGTATAAGCCGAGGGGGGACTTTTCAGCCCAATTTTTGGGCTGAAAAAGTCGGCTTATACACGAGTATATACGGTATCTACTCTGATCCCATATTTCCTCCTTTGATTATTTTTTGTCTACTTTTCTGATATAATTACCCCTTTTGATGGAATAATGCTACTTGTACTTGATTGTTGCCAATGATTTGGACCATAGGAAAATGCTAATATATTATCAATACCCCTAACCTTTTGGCTATTGACTATTTACTGAATAAATTCAATAGTTCATAAGTCATTTATACCTTTCCTGGCTTCTGTATGTATTTTGCTGGATACTGGTGGAAATACTGAGTTGTTTTAAAGGGTTTGTCTAGTACTTTTATATTGATGACCTATCATCAGTACCAGATTGATAGGGATGCGACTCTTATCACCCCCATTATTTAGCTTTTCCTGGTGCTTGCAGCAGAGCACAACACAGAGCACAGTTCAATTAACTGCATAGCGGCCATAGGTGGTACTGCAGATTCACTCCTATTCATTTGAATAGCGTCAAGATCTGCTGTGGACACTTTGCTGTTAATGGAATTATACTTTACAACTGATCTCATCCAGCTGCTGTCAATACCGGTACAAACTGATTGATGAGGTGTCAGGTGTTGTACTTGCACCCATCTGGTATTGATAACCTATCCTGAAGATAAGCCATCGACATTAAACTTTCAGACAATACATTTAAGATATATCAAATTAATACGGTAGTTAAACAAATTGTCCACTTTCAGGAGAGTGGGCCCTAAACTCTAAGTATTTCACACAATTTGGAGCTCACTTTCCTTACCTCTAGTTGTTTTTCCTTTTGGCCTTCTACTGCTATATCCTAACACTGTGGTTTCTTGTTTTGGAGCTACTACATAGGTGACTCTACAATATTTACAAAGGATCTCAGAAAGCTATACAAAAAAATTGTTACAATACAGGGATATACCTGTATTTAGACAAGGCTGTCTATTCCATCACTTCCTGTCTGTATTTCTGCTGCTCCAAATCAATAAGATTATTTTTCCTGTTAATTTCTTGAAAACAGACTTCACAATGACCACATCTAAGACTGAACCCAAGACAACACAGGAATAAGATGAGACTAAATCACAACTTCTTTTAACTTCACATGACCTCCTTGCTGGGATCGTCAAGCCCAGCTTGATTTCTGATGGTTCCTCTCAACACCTCTGTAACCAAGTGGACATAAGAAGAAATGCAAGGTTTCCTGAAACTGCAAAATGAAACAACTAAAGAAAAGCAATAGGATCATAAGAAAAATATAGTTTCCCTAAAATATTAGATACATGATAGCAATTTGCAAGCCCTACCCATAACATTGCTCTACATCAAATTTGCTGACTGCAAGTTAATATGTGATCTTTATTAAGTTTGGTGCACTGAATCCAAAAATCACAGCTGTTTCCTCCATTCATGTCCATTTTTTCAGCAAAGCACAATATACTAAGGAAATCTTATAGTAGTAATGTCACATAATATATAATTATAATATTTAGATATGCTAAATGTTCAAAAAGAAATGTTGAATATGCAATCAGGATAACTAATAGGAAGACGGCTTGATAAGTAAGTTAAAAACTGCTGACAGAATTTTATGGTTGTATAAGCAGTGTGAAAACCAACTCTAGTATTCAAAGGTTCAAGAGGCTTACAAGTCGCAGAAAACTTAACTTTGCTAAAAAGGTGTTTCTTGAATGTCATCTAATACTCAAATTTATGGAAGGGGGCAGGAACAATTCTGATATATTGTGTTATATTTGTGATTATTTTACAAAATGCAAAGAAAGGACAAATATACGTGACTTTGTGCATAAAGTTTATCATTGGTATTTCATGGTTAAACTGGGTGAAAATGAAAAACCTTGAGCACCACATAAAGTGTGCACAAATGTGTTGAAAACTCAAGAAAATGGACTAAGGTTCGGAGAAAAGGTCTCATTTTAAGTGTTCCAATGGTATGGCGAGACAACTATTGTTGTCTTGATTAGATAGTAGACTATTTATTTTGCATGAAGCAAATATATCACAAGCTATCACTTCTTCAGAATTGTTACCCTGATATTCAACTTTAAAACCATTACTCCAACATTTCTAATTTGTGAAAAAAACAATTGATGTGTTGCATATTTTTTTACTTTATTTCTGAAATCAGCACTTTTCATTCAGGTAAAATCAGCAAAAATACAAAAACAAATACTGAATACTAAAGAAAACAAAAAAATTATAGGTCTGCAAAATTTTTGTTTTCAAACCAAAGATACATATCATTAGATATACTGTAGATCAACAGATGTGACTTTTATATGTATTTTGTCACATTTTTGGGAACACCATGATGGTTTCTTAAGTCTTGTCAAAGGACAGAACACTTGAAAAGGTTAGTTTTTAAACATTATTCTATTGTCATAACAAGATAAGCAACATTAAAATTTTCTAGTAACAACTTTCTCCCTTGTTCCTACAAAAATAGCTATCTCCAAAAATGTTTTTTTCTATGCAAATATAGTAGTAGTCTGCAGGCAAATGGCATTTAAATCATGTCTGGCAAGTTTACTAGAAATGCAGCGACAGGGAAAAAATTAATTTTAATTCTCCCTGCAGCCACTCACTTTCAATCATTGGGGCAGGTTGAGGAATGGTTAAAAGTTACTGCTCACTACACCCCCCCTGCTTCTTGATTACAGCCTACTCTGCAGACTGTTTATATAGGGCAGGCTGTCAATCAATGTACGGGGAAGAGATAACACACTAACTGTATACTGATCAATGTTACACCTCCATACTTCACCCCGATGAAGGGAATAGAGCAAGGAGAATATAATGTCATAATATAATGTCCCTGTAGCTGTGTTTCCAGGACAATTGCCAGACTTGAGTAAGTTGCTGTCTATGTGTAGACTAAAGGGTCCGTCACACGCGTCAATATCGCTGTCAATGTCGCTGCTGCACATGACGTTGCAGTGATATTGACGCGCGTGACATGGTGAATCAACCAGCGATAAATCGCTGGTTGATGGTCGCAAAGTTTTCGGACAGGTCATGAAACCTGGTGATGGTCACCTGGTGGACATGCAGCATCGCTGCATGTGACACCAGGAGACGCATGATCAGCCAGCTCCCAGCGCCTCTCAGCGAGTGCTGGGAGCTGGTATCCATGGCAAACAGCGGGTAACTAAGCGCTGTGCGGTGCTTAGTTACCTGCTTGTTTACATGGATACCAGCGCACTCGCTGGTACTGATCGCTGGTGATTCTGCCTGTGTGACAGCTCAACAGCGATCAGCCGTCAATGTCATCGATGTGTGTAACGAGGCCTTAACACTATATCTGAAATATCTAAATACAGGTTTTAGAGGTGACAGGTTTCTTTTAAATAAATGTACGTGAATGTAAGAGAAATTAGCTTTTTCACCACTTATGAGCCAGTTCTTCTCTCCCCTTCCTCTGCCTCTGAACTTATCGTTCTTTTGGAAATACAGTTAAAATCCATCTTACTCAATACAGCTCACTCAAGAAACAGATTACAGCTTTCCATTGATAAGAGCAGGTAAGAGCAATGAAAAAGTGAGAGGCACGAACACATACAAAGTGTTTTATCTCACTCAATTCATGATTCATGTCTGTGTGTGCTGTGTATGGGGACATCATAGCAGCTAGTCTCCCCTTACTAGCACAGAGACAACTGAAAATTTGCGATAGAGTTTGCTGAGCTATAAAGTGGTTAAAATGAAGGATGATAGTCATAAATTGCCCAGAAATACTGGAAAGGTTACCTGAAACAACAGGTCTAGTGAAAGTATTGACTTAGGAGGGCTGAAAACAAATGAAGGTAACAATTTTCAGATTTATATTTTTATAATATTTAGAAAACCTCGTGCTTGCAATTTAGCATTGGTATATCACATGACATCCTAATTTTATACGCACATTTAAGTTTGTAGGTGTAATGTGAAAAAATGTGGAAAAGTTCACAAAATATGAATACATTAAGACCCTGTATTTAAAGGGGTTTTCCCTTGAACAAAGTAAATTTTAAAGTTTATTTTAAACACTAGATCATTGAATAATAATAATTTCCACAATTGGATGTGTTTAAAAAAATTGTTTCTGTGCAGAGATAATCTTATATATGTGTCATTGCTACGTAATGTGTAATTAATGTGTTTCACCATACAGGGACATGGTCTGATCATATCACATCTCCTGTACTGAGATAATCTTATATATGTGTCACTGCTATGTACTGTGTAATGGATGTGTCTGACCGTACAGGCACATGGTCTGATCATACCACATCTCCTGTGCTGAGATAATCTTATATATGTGCTCCTGCTATGTACTGTGTAATGGATGTGTCTGACCATACAGGGACATGGTCTGATCACACCACATCTTCTGTGCTGAGATAATCTTATATATGTGTCCCTGCTAAGTACTGTGTAATGGCCCCGTCTGACCGTACAGGGACATGGTCTGATCATACAACATCTCCTATGCTGAGATAATCTTATATATGTGTCCCTGCTATGTACTGTGTAATGGATGTGTTTGACCGTACAAGGACATGGCCTGATCATCCAACATGTCCTGTGCTGAGATAATCTTATATATGTGTCCCTATTATGTACTGTGTAATGGTCATGTCTGCCCATACAGGGATATGGTCTGATCATACCACATCTCCTGTGCCGAGATATTCTTATAAGTGTGTCTCTGCTATGTACTGTGTAATGAATATGTCTGCCCATACAGGGACATGGTCTGACCACACCACATCTCCTTTGCTGAGATATTCTTGTATATGTGTCCCTGCTATGTACTTTCTAATGGATGGGTCTGACCGTACAGGGGACATGGTCTGATCATACCACATCTCCTGTACTGAGATAATCTTATATATGTGTTCCTGCTATGTACTGTGTAATGGATGTGTCTGACCATACAGGGACATGGTCTGATCATACCACATCTCCTGTGCTGAGATAATCTTATATATGTGTCCCTGCTATGTACTGTGTAATGGCCCTTCTGACCGTACAGAGACATGGTCTGATCATACCACATCTCCTATGCTGAGATAATCTTAAATACGTGTCCCTACTATGTACTGTGTAATGGATCTGTCTGACCGTACCACACCCCCTCAGCTGGGGAAGACACAAAAGATTATATAGACCATACAGCACAGGAAAGAGTATACAGACATTTCAGCACAAGAAAGAGTATACAGACATTACAGCAGGGGATCACAGCATCCAATTGTGGAAGTTAGACTAGGGTCACACTTGTCCATCAGGTTTTTCTCTTGTTCTCAATACCTAATATTTTTTTTAGGGTGAATTTTGACCCACCTGTGCAGCTCTGCGTTTTTGGAACTTTGCCATTTTGTCCCAAAAAACGCTAGCAAAAACGCATGCGTTAATGCATGGTGCCTATATGTACCATCCGTTAACGCATGCGTTTCCCATAGGGCCCTATGTTAGAAAAACGCATGCGTTTTTTTACTGCACCAAAAAATGTTGCTTGCAGCGTTTTTAGGATCCAGTAAAAAAATGCATAGCGTTTTTGAAAAGTGCAGTCACACTTAAGTCCAGGATCCGTTTTTGGCATCAGGTTTTGGACTTAGAAAAAAAAATTCTAAACCTGATTCCAATACCGGATCCAAGGCTCAAGTGTGACCCTAGCCTTATTATTGATTAACATTAACTTTGTGGAAAAAACACCTTTACATATAGTGCACATACCGTGTTTCCCCGAAAGTAGGGTGCCCCCGAAAGTAAGGCATGCTTGGGGGGCGCCCTACTTGCTAATATAAGACACCCCCCGATTATAAGGCGTACCTGCCTGAGGACTGTGGTGGTCCCCCGCTCTCTGGTGGTCCCCGCTCTCCTGATTCCCGCTGTAGCTGCCAAACTCCGCCCAGGTCAGGAGCCCTGCGCCAATTACAGCGCAGGAACCGTGACCCAATCACAGCCCAGGAACAGCAAGCCAATCCGCGGCCAGCTGATATCGTGAATGGCCTCTGATTGGCTAGCGGTTTCCCTGGGCTGTGATTGGCTCACGGTTCCTGCGCTGTAATTGGCGCAGGGCTCTTGACCTGGGTGGAGTTTGGCAGCTACAGTGGGAAGAAGGAGAGCGGGGGGACGCCGGAGAGCAGGTAGGGGGGCCACCGGAGAGCGGAGGAGGCCTCCGGAGAGCGGAGGAGGCCACCGTAGAGCAGAGGGGGCCTCCGGAGAGTGGAGGGGGCCACCGGAGAGCGGAGGCCAGCTGGAGGACGGGGGACCACCGGAGAGCGGAGGCCAGCGGGGAGAGCGCGGACACCGGAGAGCGGGGGCCACCGGACACCGGTAAAAAACGGTTTGTGTGTATGGTTATGTGTGTGTATGGGTATGTATGGGTGTGTGGGGGTTGTGGTGTGTATGGGTGACTGTGTATGGGTTGTTGTCTTGTGTTATGGGAGCTGCAGTGGATTGTTTAGGGTAATATAAGACACCCCGAAGTGAGACTTGGCGGATTTTTGGAGCAAAAAAACTATTAGACAGTTTGTCCTCAAAGGCGGAAAACCGGTAGTTATGTTATGCATTACATCTACATTGACATTATGTATTAAAGCATGAGTCATGGGGATCTCACATTAGACAGAAATATCTGTTTCTCTTGTCAAAAAAATGAGGCACGTGCAGCATTGAGTTTTTGTGTTTTTTTACTCAGTGTGTAAGATAAGATGGGAAGTGGATGATAAATACAGAATGGTAAATGTTCTGTTATACATTCCTCGATTGTTGGCATCTTGGTTTGGCTTCAAATACGAGTAAAAAAGTCTACAATGATGATATATCGGTATATCAGGGGCTGCACAGTGGGGGGCCTAGCACTGGGCTTTATTATCTGGGCTGCAAGTGTGGTGGGGCTCTGCATGGGGGTTGCTATAATACCCTACTTGGGGCCTGTTATATCTGGGATGCACAGTATTGCACGCTCCCCTGCGCTGTGATGAGGGGACGTGCATATTAAGAGCGGCCCATGTGATGGGCCGCTCTGTCAGCATCACACCCCGCAATCTCCAGCCTCTCTCAGTCACGACAAGCCAGACCCACATACCGTATTGACCATGTATAAGCGGGGGTGATTTTTCAGCCCAATTTTTGGTGAAAACCGTATAAGATGGTATATACGGTAATAAAGTAATTTACTTAATAGAGCACACGCAATTGTATAAACTTATTTGTTATCAGTTGTCTGAGATTTTCTATTTATGTTATGTTAGGCTTTGATTGAGGTAAAAAACTCACCATATACTCAGTGTGTGACTAAAATACATTAATTTATGCACGCCGGACTGAAATACCTAGGCTCGTGCACACGTTGAGTATTTGATGGGTTTTTACCCAGGAATTGTAGTCCAAAACCAGGAGTGGATATTAATGCAGAGTGGTGCAGGTTTTATTAGACTTTTCTTGATTCCCACTCCTGGTTCTGTCTACAAATCCTGAGGTAAAAAATCGCCAAATACTGAACGTGTGCACATGGCCTAATACTGAACGTGCACACGAGGCCCAAATGTCCACAGTGTGGAGCACCCATTTACGTTTACTGATTCTGACTTGGGCTACACTTTGCTTTCCACGACCCTTCCTTGACAGCACTGCGATGTTATCTACAAATGGACATTGTGGAATAAAACTTATCAACTGGATCCAAAATGTATTAGTACATCAAGAAGGTTTTGTTACCAAACGTGATGGGGGGAGGGGGGCAACAATACAAAGTTCTGTCACAGGTCATAGAGAATACAACTCAATTTCAAGGGGCTGCAACACAGAAAATCATTCATGTCAGAAATATCCCTTTCGTCCAGTCATGTAATAAAGCCATCAGTCCCGTCTGCTGGAATGTATCTCCGCAACCAAGTCTTTGTTGCCAAAAGGGTAAAAATGTCAGAAAGTCTCAAAGAACAAGTCTCGGAACAAAAGTCATGTTATGCTCCAGAAGAACAGCTAATTGAGCAGTACTTGGGGATGGCTTGAAGTCTGGTCCTAGGAATCAATCCTGAAATAATTGCAAGAATTCTGAAAATATTTGTTGCATTATCCAATCCTTCATATCATGTATTGTTGTAATATACAGAGTGCACATATGTAGGTGGGGGGTTAGGGTGGTGTCCATATACTTTTTGCCTCCAGATCCTTTAAGGCCTAACATTAGAACAACACTATTGTGGAAAATATATCACTTTCAATGTTTGTGCTTTTAAACTTTGTAATAATCCGCTTTATAATTGTCTTTTGTTTTAATATGCAGTACTGTACAAGATAATATTAAATTAACTCCTTAACAATTGTGCAATTTCTCGTCTTTGCTTTTTCATTTCTTCCTACACTTCTTCCAAGAGATGTACCTGATTTTTTTCAGACAATAAGGGTACCTTTACACAGGGTACATTGTAGCTTGTCACCAGGTAACTTACTGGTTGCAGTGAATCATGGATACATGGTCATTCTTTTGTTGCTGTGTACAAATGGAATCATTATCCATGATTTCACTGTAACCAGTTAAGTTACTGGTGACAAGCTAAAATGTAGCGTGTGTAAATGGTACCTAAGGGTGCCGTAACACGCTTCAATTTCCTGCACGAGATATCGCTTAATGTGATCTGTTTTTTGATCGCACTAAGCGATATCGTTTGGCGTCGCTGCGTGTAATCAAGCGATTTTAAATGTAAAATCGCTTGACTTGCTTGATCTCAGATTTGTGAGCAGGAGCTCAAATCAAGCGATAGTCCTTTGATTATATCCGCATCATCGTGGTGTCTGACACGCAATGATCCATTCCAGCGCTCAGCCTATGCTGGGAGATGGTAACTATGGTAAAACTATGGGTTACTAAGCGCCGCGGGCGTCTAGTTACCGATGTGTACCATGGTTCCAGCGAAACCGCTGGTCCACATCGCTGGGAGTCTGTCTGTGTGACTCTCACAGCGATTTGTGACATATTGTTAGCGATCGCGCGTGCATGTGATCGCTACAATATCGTTCACTAATTGATCGTTTATGCACCCTAAGACACACCTTGGATTTTACAGAAGGATATTTTGAAAAAAATTGAAGCAAAAAAGTGGTCATGACGCATGTTAAGGGAGAGGAATCTGCTGCAAACATTGTTTAGGCAGGTAATGTCCCAAAATTCTGTACTGATGTCTCCATCCAGGGCCCCTGGAAGTTTTTTTTAATGGATTCCTTCCTGATTTCATTAATAAAGTATATGTGAACGTTGATTATAAATCACTTGCTCTACATTACTATTAAATAAAAATGTAAACGACGATTGCGCTTTAAGAAAATGTACCATTAATATGCGCTGCTCCCCCACCATCATCCTGTCCACCTTTCAGCGTTGGCTTCAGTGCGGAGAGGTGATGGGTGGGGGTTTAGCACATATTACATTTTATTAAACAGGGGGCACACAAGATTATCTCTGCAGCTGTCCTGCCTCCGTTGACCTGCTCACTGTTGCTGCCTGACCAACAGCCACAGCCAGACAGACTGGACTATCAAGATGCACCCCACTTTTCACACAAATTTTGGGTGGGAAAAAAATGTGTATCCTATTACCTGAAAATATAGTAACATTTTTTTTAAGTTTTCCCCTTAAAAAGTCATTGAGATACTTGTTCTTTGTGGGATGAATTGTACTTTGAATGACACCATTCATTTGATCGTATGATTTGTGGAAAATGGGAAAAAAAAAGTTCAAATGAAGTATATTGAAAAAAAAAAATGCAATTCCGTAATTGTTTTTTTGGGTTTTGTTTTCTGGGTATTTATGCTTCATTACAACTGACAAGTAGTAATCCTACAGGTCAATACAATCATGACGATACCAAAATGTGCATTTTTTTCAGAAATTCATTAAAAAAAATTTGAATAAATTATCATTTTACAAAACCCATCAAATTTGTATTTTTTTGGTCGGTGGAGCTTGGTGAAGGGTCATATTTTGTGCGGGGATCTGGTGTTTTTATCAATACTAAACACGTGTATTTCTTTATATATCTTTATTGTTAACTGGGCAAAAAGGGCGATGGAATTTTTATATTTCTTTTTTTTTTTACATTTTTTCTTTATTTGCTAGTTGAATTTCACAGAACCAATCACATGACAGGCACAGGGACATTCAGCCGTCTTTTGGCTGTCATACAACCCATTGGCTCCCTGTCATTGTGTCGCAGGGTAGCCAATGGATGTCTGAACTGATGACAGGGCCAGATCGTGGAGCTTAAATGCCGCAATCAGCAATTAACAGAGGTATGTTGGAGGTTAACAGCAGCGAACCTGGAGCAGAAGGGTGAGGGGGACCACTAGCAGTCACAGTAATTGCCCAATCTGCGGTCCCTGCTGCAGTAGCTGGTCTGGCATCAGAGTGTGTCAGTCCATGCCACGCCAGCTTTGAACTCCCATGGAGACATCATAGCAGTGGCCTATTTCAATGCTCCGAGTTGAACACCCATCAGCGGGTCATAAACATGTGGGGGTGGCGCATAAAAAAGACTAGGAGACAGTTCTCCATTTCCGTTACTGGCTGAGTGGTGGGCCATTTGGGCTTAGGTTTCATGGACATGTTTTACCTTATTAGGCTGAATAGCCATATGTGACTGGCTGGGATAATTCCCCAAATCCTTGCAGGGTGAGCATAAGGACTCCTTTTTATTTTCATTTTACTTTATTTTGCACCATTTTTGCTGTTTTGCAGGCCTAATGTGCAAGAATGTGAACTTATGCACTGTAAATAGATTTTACCTGGTTTAATATGGACTGCCCTTGCACTGTTCTGAGGTCCTTACCAAGAAATACCGAACGTTTCTTTTGCACTTTAACAGTTTTATGGACTTAATATTTAATAAGCCGTGTTTTATGATCTAAAGGTGAAAGATCTGCTGTGGCCGGGAGCCTCATAAAACAGCCAATGCATCAAAGAAACCAACGTTATGGTCTGTGTGTCCTGAAGCTGCAGTCATGTACCATACCGTCACTCAAGGCGTGGTTTTGGTCTGTGATCCAAATAATACTGGTACTAGAGTCAAAACTTTTATTGTTATTTAATGTCATAATGCTTTATGGAAAAATGCTGTTTTTACAGCTTGTGCATTTCCTGGAATAATGCCTTTAACTAGGTGAGAGTGTCGCATCCCTGCATCTGGCCACCACGGAATGGTATTGCTATAACATCTATGTAATGCCATGTCTAATGGGAATTGTGGTCCCTATGCTGGATGTCTGAAGCAAACACACACTGCCTGATTCCTTATTCGGGACTGTGAACTTGATGGCTGATTTGGGCATGTGACACACTACCTTCTCTGTCCTACTACACTCTAACCCCTTCTCACCAAGTAAAGAAGATGTTTAGCGAGGAGGCAGGGGGTGCTGCTCTGAAGCAAACAGCTGCAAGGAAGGATACCAGTCCCTACGTTATCCATGCTTATACCGTGTTTCCCGAAAACAAGACACCGACATGAAAATAAGACGTACTATGGGATATTGGTGTGCCTGTAAATATAAGGCACCCATCAAAAATAAGGCATATTTTTTTTGAAGAACAGCAAGCCTCTAATCAAAAGACTGGGGCATGCAGCTCTGACTCCTCCTCCAGCCTCTCCCACTATTGTCCCTGTGCCTGCCACTGTGACGGTGCCGCCAATTCCTGTAGTCAGGCACCGCTCTATTTTCCCTGCCCCCTGCTGCTGTCCCGGCCAATCACAGGCCAGGAGCCACCCAGGTGGCTAATCATAGGCCAGTTGCCGCATAATGTTAGTCTCTGTCCTGTGATTGGCTAACCGAGCAGCTCCTGGCCTGTGATTTGCTTCCCAGTGGCAACATATACCTACGGCGTCTGAGGCAGGGAGATGAGAGCGATGTTGGACTACATACATCGGCAGCACCGAGACAACTGCAGGGAGCTGAGAGCTGCACCAGGATGCAGCGGTGGGCCAGTGAGAAGTGTCCCTGTGTGTGTTTGTATCCCTGTCTGTGTATGTGTCCCTGTCTGTGTACTTGAGTGTGTGAGTGTCCTTGAGTATGAGTGTGTGTTCCTGTGTGTTTTGATGTCGATACCATATTGGGGGATTATGGGGTTGATGGGGATACCGTATTAGGGGCTGCAAGGGGGTGATGGGGATACCGTATTGGGGGCTGCAAGGAGATGATGGCAATACCTTATTGGGGGCTGCAAGGGGATGATGGGGATACTGTATTGGAGGCTGCAAGGGCATGATAAGAAAACTGTATTGGGGCTGCAAGGGCATGATGGGGATACCTTATTTGGAGTTGCAAGGGGATGATGAGGATACCTTATTGGGGGCTGCAAGGGGATGATGGAGATACTGTATTGGGGGCTGCAAGAGGATGATAAATGTTCATTTTTTTGTTCAACAATAAATATGAATACTTTTTCATGGACGAATACGACATTCCCTGAAAATAAGACATTACTTAAACATTATGGGGTGCACCGCCAATACTGGAAAAGTAGGACACGGGGTGCTACATACCAACAAGGTTAAATTCTGGCAAGGAGAAAAGAGTTGGCACAAACGCAGCATGCCTTTGTGCCAACTCTTTTCTCCTTGCCTGAAAATAAGACACGGCGCCTCTTTGGGAGCAAAAATTAATATAAGACGCTGTCTTATTTTTGGGGAAACAGGGTAGGAGGACCTGGTGGCAGAACCGGATGCTGGTGAGATTCAAGCTCACCAGCAACTTAAGTGGAGTTCTCTGGGTTGTCAGTAGTATAGAGGGTCAGGGAACTGCTATAGGCATGGATACCCACAGGACCCGCATTACCAGCCTGGCAGTAATTAACTCAGAGCAACCAAGAGGGAGTACTGAAAGCTCAAGCCACCAAGAAACCGGAAGTATAGGAAAAGTCAGCAGGGAGGCCAATATGTACTGACGCAGCAGAATGGACTACAGTTCTCATCAGACTGGCTGGACAACCTGCCTGTTCATGGATGTACTACCCTGGACTTGACACAGAAACTTCAGTAAAGAAAGGTAAAGCAAAAAACTGATTCCTGTTGTTTGCTTTCTCCACTATATCACCACTTTCACACCGACTGAACATCACAGTCGCACTAAAGTAAACCCGCTCTGGCCGCCACAGTAGGGGTGAATTAATTGTTTGACCAAATATAGCAGGGTACTTATCAAGGTGAAAATTTTGTGTGGCCCTGGAAGTTGGTAGAAATTTCCAAATGTTCCCCAGCAGAAAACAGGTTCCCCACCCCTGCTATAGTCTTTCGACTACAGTATGAGATCAAACACCCTTGTATAACTGTTGTCTTTTACATCCATGTTCGTTGAACACGTTTAAAGAACTGGTCTCTACAGCCAGTCTGGGTAGTGCCTGAAAGGCCTGCAAGGTTCAATAGGTCCATGACATTCTCTTTACAGTATTCTCAGGTTCTGCCAAGGCAAAATAGTGATGTTTTTGAAATTTGGGACTCTCCAACTGGATCAGGGACTCTGATTAGGTATGCAGGGTTCTTCCACTATGTAGGAGACCCTTGGGGCACCACTGTCAGTCACACCACAGCTGCCCCTCCACGCTCATCTCTTTACTTTGTACATTGGACAGATCATGTCCTCTTTTGGACTGAAATAATTTTCAGATCTGTACAATTTTTTTTTAAACTAGTAAAGTATTCCAGTAATAACACAATCTGCAATCTGCAGGCGTTTAATCTGAACTTGACCTGCTCTATCATTAATACTTAAAATAAAACCAAACTGCTGTCAAGACTGTAATCTGACTTATGTTACTGTTTTAGGAATGCGTCCTGCTTATAACCATCAGACCCTAAATGTCAGTTTATCCTCGTCACAAACAATACAGCTTCCCTTAAGCCTCTGGAAATTTACAACATTCCGTCATTTATCCCATTCTGTATACTACAAGTGGATTTTCTAGCTGTTATGTTATGCTTTGTTTTTACCTGTTTTAGTTTCTTTATCCAATATAGGTATAACAACATAAAAATGTGAAATTATCTGGCTGTTAATGATATTTTGACGCACCCCATGGCCGTGGGGTACTCTGAACCGGACTTTGATGCTTCCAGGGAGTCATCGGGGTCGAGACACGGTTTCGTGACCCTGGGTATCAATTTCAAAGTTATGGGGGTGGTGATTTAGGGATAGTTGTCATGACGCCACCCGTCTGGGGATGATGGATCGGCAGCTGTGATGGTATCGCTCCCCTCAGGTGGAGCGAATCCCCAGGGCAACCAGTGAAGTCTATGGCGGTGGTAGACCGTTGAGGTGCAGGACTAGGAGTGCGGAATAACGAACAGACACGCAGTTGTAGTCTTGTTTACCTTTACCGGTGGTTACAGGTACAGACCAGGGTACTGCTGACAAGTGGTATGGTGAGTCCGGTGCACCTGGAAGCAAGTTGGGAATCTCCTCACTCGGTGAGTTCTGAGGCCTCCCTGCTGTGCTCCTCTTTGTTGGATCCCTGCGGCCCTCTCTGTCCTGCGGTCAAGTCTCTCACCCTTATGGCAGGCAGCTTGAGCCCTTCTCTGGTATCCCACTGCTGGGGAAGTCCCTGGGCTCTCTCCAGTGCTGCTGTGCCTCCAAGTGCGTGGGGATGGGAGACATGGAATCTCCTGTCCCTCTGGATTTTCCTCCCGGGCCTGTAGTCCCTGCACAGCCTCGGACTCCGGTGTCCGGTTCTGGCGCTCTGCTCTGGGGTGAGCCGGTCATCCGGCTCCACTCCCCAGGCCTTCTTCTCTGCTTCCTCAGACTCTCTCTGATGGGTCCCTCATGATTCACTCCTTCTTCTCCCATCCTGGGACGAGCCAGACACTCCTCCAGACTGCAGGTGCATGAGGTCTTCCTCTTCTTCCTCTCAGACTGTCCTCTACTGCTGTTCTGAACTAACTAACTAGCTCCCCTCCCCCAGGCCAGAACGTTATAGGGAAGCTCCCCTGAACTCAGGTTGCAGAGCTCCCCTTCTGGTCTGGAGCCAGGAAAAGTGTTGCATACTGTGAGCTTACCTGGTGTGGATACCCCTTCTTGCTTCCAAGCATAACATTACCCCCTGAGAGAGGCAATGACAGTGTGGTGTAATGACATCAACATCCTATATAAGGTGTGCTTAATTATTAGGCAAATGCTTTTCCTTAGGCAAAATGGTCAGAAGAGATATTTGACGGGCTCAGAAAAGTCCAAAATTGTGAGATGTCTTGCAGAGGGATGCAGCAGTCTTGAAATTGCCAAACGTTTGAAGCATGATCATCGAACAATCAAGCGTTCTCTCTCTCCTGAACTCTTCTTTGACTTAAAGTTGTATCATCCATCCTGAGGCACAAAGTGAACTTTCAGCTCAATGAGGATTAGTATTTTTTTTGCTGCCCATAGAAGTCTAGAGAAAGGGAATGAGGAAGGAATAGTGAGCTGCTGTATGAAGACATGAGCAGACATACACAATGTGCTGCACTATTTCTTCCACTTTAGAGTAGTATTCACAAATACACTGCCCAGTACTGCTGTATAATACCCAAGTGCTGGACTCACAGCTACACTGTTATAGGGGTTGTGCCACGAATACTCATAATTGTACATTTTAATTAATAGATCTTGAAATGTAAATAGGGTCCACAATGGAATATGATAAAAAAATGTTCCTGTCTTTAGATATTCTTTTAAATGTTCCCCGTGTAATATAGGTCACCGTCCATGCAGCAACAGGTGGGATAAACCATAGCTCCTGGGCAGGGGAGGAAGTAAGAGGGTATACAGACATTACAGCCAGGGATCACAGAATATAAGAGTATACAGACATTACAGCCGGGGCTCACAGATTATGAGAGTATACAGACATTACAGTCAGGCTCCAGATTTTTGTTGGCCCCAGGCAAAGTAGTCTCAGTGGGCCCCTTTAACTCTCTACCCCCGCCTCTCGTGAAGGATCACAGAATATAAGAGTATACAGACATTAGAGCTAGGGAACACAGAATAAGAGATATACAGCCATTACAGTCAGTGATTACAGAATTATAAGAGTTACAGACATTACAGCCATGGATCACAGAATATAAGATTATACAGACATTACAGTCAGGCCCAGACTGTTATAGTTGGGGCCCCTACACTTGTAACAGATCACAGAATATAAGGTATACAGACATTACAGCGGGGATCATAGAATATAAGGTATACAGACATTACAGCCGGGGATCACAGAATATAAGAGTATACAGAATTACAGTCGGGGATCATAGAATATAAGAGTATAAGACATTACAGCCGGGGATCACAGAATATAAGAGTATACAGACATTACAGTCGGGGATCATAGAATATAAGAGTATACAGACATTACAGCCGGGGATCACAGAATATAAGAGTATACAGACATTACAGCTGGGGATCACAGAATATAAGAGTATACAGACATTACAGCTGGGGATCACAGAATATAAGAGTATACAGACATTACAGCCGGGGATCACAAAACATAAGAGTATACAGACATTACAGCCAGAGGGGTTAATTATATTTCTTATAAAATATGGGTGCAAATGATGACATCACAGAATGCAAACAATACAACAAAAAATACCATCCCGAATAAAACTGTAGAAATGGTTTATCATTCTGTCTCTGCCAATGAACAAACTCATCTTACTGCCTACTGTACTCATCATAGAAAATGAACAATATATATTGTCCGTAACTCGATATTCTCCCAACAGTTTGTTCTGACCTTTATCGGATTGCCACTTCTTTATCAAACCTTTCTTCTCTGCTCAGGAAGTTCATGTTCCTTCCACCGCCTGTAAAATTTCCTTTGCTTCCAACTTTTCCCAGACTAGTAAACTCTCACCCAAAATAACCGAGAGTAATGGAGCCAGAAAAAATAGACATATAATCAGTGACAGAGGTTATTACAAGACAGCAGATGTCCTCCCGTAACTTCTACCCTCAAGTGAAAGTGGGACAATGTTCAATTACTGTACAACATGCTTTATACAAAGCGGATCTATAATATCACTCCAACGACAGCACGCAGTACAGAAGATGCTCTACTAAGAGGATAGATGGCTTCTGTTAAATTGGCCCCAGTGTGTTTCAAGAATTGGGAAAGTCAATAAACATTGGTCACCTATCTGCAGGATAGGTGTTTGGTTATTGGGAGCCCTAATATCCAAGTCTCGCCAAGACCTCTGTTTCAGAAATGTTTTAATGGAGCAGTAGTTATACTTATGCAATATCGCTCCAATCAAGTGTATGGAACCATGGAGACAGCAGATCTCTGTACATGACCTTCCCCATCAGATGTTCTTATGTGGTGAGGATTTACTTATGGGAATTTTATAAAATGCATTTAAAGCAACAATACAGCTACATAATGTTTGAATTAAAAAAAAGTTATGAAACGGTTAAATTAGTTTTTTAAAACCATCAACATTGTTACTTAAAGACTAGAGATGAGTGGATCACTTTGGTTCAGGTCAGTGTTTTATGACCGTGGATATGTAAAGGTCCCACAAGTCAAGATGATTTAGTGAATCCTGCTTTGAGCGTGAGGTTGGACACAATGACCCTGGAGGTTCCTTCCAACTCTAAAAATCTATGATTTTATGACCCCAGGCACCATTAAAACAGGTTTCTATGAGGGTGTGAGTGGTGTTACTACATTCACATGTTCTCCATTCAGGCCACACACCTTCAGATGGTGCATGAACCCCAGTGTATTACAATCACCAAGAAAAAAGAAGTCTATTTTATAAGAAAATAAACAGTCTTTACTGATGAAACTGGTGTAACATATGTGCAGAAGATAGCAGGCTCAAAATTTATTGATCACATCTTCATTTGTCTGAGGCACAGACTTATCGGTTACCCATTCTGGCATTTCATTAGCAAATGACATTTCAGCAACACGACTTGAATTCTCTACTCTTTTTGTCAGTTTATTAGAAAGGATACAATCCTGGGAATTGCTCAGTCCTTATATTGAGAGACAGTCTCTTTCTAGACAAGATAGTGAGGAACACAGTCCATGTGTGAGGACAATACTACAGTCCTTTTTTTTTGACAGACCTTGGTGGAGGTGTCTTAGTCCATAAGTGAGGGTGTACATTGCTCCAAACACTTAAGTGCCCTCCATTCAGTAGAAGTGATTGTAACAAATTAGAAATCTAAAGTATAGCCTATCTGGTTGAACAGTCCAGGCTTCGGGTCGAACTTAAGAGGGGTAACAACATGCTGGCAGAAATATTTCAACCTTTACGAGCTTGCCCATAGCTTTAGGGGCCAACAACATGAAGTTCCCATTTGCCATCTTGAACAGTTCAGCTAACAGATGACAGGCCCCACCAGTGTCATAGTACAGGGTGGGCCATTTATATGGATGCACCTAAATAAAATGGGAATGGTTGGTGATATCAACTTCCTGTTTGTGGCACATTAGTATATCTGAATCATGTAGCAATTTCAGATATCCAGTGGCATTGAGGTTTCCATTGATGAAGAATAGCCCCACTATCTTTGTACCCCATACACCACACCATAGCATCAATTTTTGTGTTCCAACAGTCTCGGAGGGATCTATCCACTGTGGGTTAGTGTCAGACCAATAGTGGTGGTTTTGCTTGTTAACTTCACCATGCACAAAAAAGTTTGTCTCATCACTCATCTTATGGTAACTGTCCATGCTGTGAAGATATGAGATGTGCAGCATCTGAAACATCGGATGCTGGAAGCCTGTGCTAGCATTTTTTCTGCGGTGTTGCTATCAGTGTGTCAAGAGTGGGAGAAGAGGGCTGCATTGACAATGCAACACAATGGGCAGCACTTTGAACACATTTTATAAGTGGTCATAAACTTGTAAATAACTCATGAAATAATAAAATTACATTAAAACCAAGCACAACATTGTTTTTCTTATGAAATTCTCAATACGTTTGATGTGTCACATGACCCTCTTCCCATTGAAAAAAATAAAGTTGGATCCAAAATGGCCAACTTCAAAATGGCCGCCATGGTCACCACCCATATGGAAAAGTTTCCCCCCTCCCATATACTAATGTGCCACAAACAGGAAGTTGATATCCCCAACCAGTCCCATTTTATTTAGGTGCATCCATATAAATGGCCCACCCTGTATATATACAGTATACTGCAGAGGAATTCTCTTGACACCATCTGGTTCCTTCTCTCCTTGGAGCTTCCTCACTTCTTACAACCTCAGACCACAAAAAATGAATCACTTTTTTTTTGCAAATCACAAGGGGGTCAATTATTGTTTTTGCGTAATATGGGCAACAAAAGTATTACTATAAGAGGAATGTAGACTTTTTTTTATTTACCCTGTAATAAGTGTTAGTAAATGCTTAGAGTCAGATAAAAAACAAGGGTAATCATATTATCACATAAGATTTGAAAAGACCCAGAGTGTTTCTGTGAATTGCCGTTTCAGCCTCAACATTACTGCAGACGGATATCCTGATTTACAAAGGAAAACTTGTCGACTTTGGGGTTAGAAACCATCAGAAAGTTTTTGAGACTTAAATCAGTACATGGGCACCTGTCACTGGTCTGTGGAAACTTGTGACAGCCCTGAATCTTGTGATTTTAACGTGATTAATTTATTTTATACTACCAAGGGTTAACGTCAGTTTTTCCTTGCTGATCGCTTCTGCTCAGTCCGTATGGGTACTTTACAACGCGGCTACATTTCTGGGTGGCTACAGGTAACTTACTGGTTGCAGTGAAATCATGGAGAGATTATTCCATTTGTACACAGCAACAAGATAGAACCTTGTCTCCATGATTTCACTGCAACCAGTAAGTTACTGTAGCCACCCTAGAAATGTAGCCGCGTGTAAACTGTACCTATCAGTTAATGCTGGTTGGTGACCACACCCACCTCCCTTGGAACAGTCATTTGACCCATCACCAGACACTGGTTATAGATTCAGTCTATACTGACCACTCCTGGAGGGTGGAGGTCTCCTGGAGACCTGTTGTCTGAAGCAGAACCATTTGCAGCTTAAAGTGTCTGGCTACTAATCTATTGTCTATGTCTGTTGATCACTGGCCTTGGCACTAGACAGGGTAAGTAGATATGACAGTCAGAGTCTAGTACGTCATGGAGGCAGAGGGTAGGGACTGCATAGGATAGTAGGGCAGCTCAGGGACAGACACAGGCTAGTTTTGTGTCTTCCCTGTGGATCCAGTCACCACAGAGGTACTGCACCCCTGTTAGGGTGTAGTATCCCACTTTCGGGTAAGAGGGGCATAGACCAGTGCCGGGACACCCAGATCACACTAGTAACCATTGTAGTGGGGCTGGGTGGTGAAGAAAGTAGTTAGAGGGAGCACCTGGGGAGGAGTGAAGTTAGGAAGTACACACGTGTACAGTAGATGACGTGGGACACGTGACAGAGGGTATAAGATGAGCGAGAAAGGTCTAGAATGCAGGAGAGACAGTTATACAGCAGAAGGAAAAACAGTCATGTTGGAAGGAAGCCAGAGAAAGAGAGCCTGTCACTGAAGGAAAAGAACTCGAAAGAAGGGTTCAGAGGCCAGACTGAGGAGCAGAGAAGGAAAACAGGTGGCTCCAGGAGGAAGAGAGGGTCCCAGAGGAACGGGCAGTGACTATGCCACCCGTGGTATTCATATCAATTGTCAAGTGCAGGCAGTGGAGGGACTAGGCCAAAGAAAAGGGACCCCAGGACCCCAAGACTAGTTGTGAGGACAGACCAGGCTCAGCTAGCAATCGTGAGACTGTGTGGCCCTTCCAAATTGACACAGTCAACAACCGCGCACATCTGCTGAAAAGGAGGCAACTATAGGGCAAAGGGAAGACATTGCAGGTTAACCCCTAAGAAAAGCCCACAGTCACTGGCTCAGAGCTCTGTGTGGTGAGGCGCAAGGCAGGACGGGTGAGGCAAACACAATGTAAAGAGGCTGAGAAAGGACAAAGAAGGGGTGCCGGTTATGTATCATCCTCCTATCCAGGAGTAGCTGGATCCCTGCCTCCAAGAACCCAGTGCTCAACAGGTTGTTACACAAAGACTTTGAGTAAAAGAACTGAAGACTGCAACCTGCTGTGTCTATGAACTTTCTTACACGTCAAAAGCACCGAAAACGCAACTACCAACTCACTCAGGTACCTCGAGCTGCCCTGGGGGTGAGCCCTACCCGTAGAGGACTTAAGAACATTGCTGCATCCCAACCATTGGCCCTTAGGAGAGCTGCCGTGCAGCGTCGGCCATCTATAGCCGCAGACTTCAGATGGTGTCACGTAAAATTAACAAGTATCCCCAGGCCCTGTCACCCCTTCCCAGAATGAACGTTCCATGCCAGATTACCGTCCCTAAGAGAGAGAGACACCCACACCGAACATTTAATGACACCGCCAGGGTCATGGAGCCAGGTCTCGATCCTTGTGATCCCCGTGTTGAAGCCTCAAAAAAGCCTGTTTCCGAGTATCCTAAGGCCCTGGAGGGGCATGTCAGTGTCAGGAGATGTCCCATCCCCTGCCTTTTAGTTTTGGATCCTTCCTCTCCCAAAACCATCCCGTTGTACCTCTGTGTTGTGCCGGACATTCCCCCTGTCCGAACGTGAGAGCACCAGAGATAAGCATTTGATTGAACTCAGGTTTTTTTCTTTTTGATACGATGGATTTAATGCAGGGTTTATCTAGATTCAGAAAATATGGCTGCTTTTTTCTAAGCTCAGGTTGTCCACAAGTTGTGTGTTGTGTTTCAGCCTAACTCTATTAACGTCAACGAAGCTGACCTACAATATTGGATACTTTCCAAGGACAGGCATGGACCTATTTAAAAAAAGAAAGTAATCCTCGAAAAAAAACATTAGTCTTCCATAAAGAAGATATGTCAATTTCCATAAGTATTATTTTAACCTGGTGTAAATGCTTCTGTTCTCCTGAATCCTGTGTATTTCTTTTGTTACTGATTTTCTCTGTCCCTGAGACATAGTCTCCTCTCAGCTTTATATATATATAGTTTTTATCCAAGTGGGTGTGGTCCTCAACTCTTCTTTGCAGGTGTCTTAAGGCCCCATTACACGGTACGAGATCGTGAGCGATATCACTCAAACGTCATGGGTTTGGAGTCATTCATACGACATCATAAGGACGTCGTTGCATGTACACCGAGACCGAGATACTAATGCGATAAATCGTTGGATCGTTGATCGCAGATTTGAGACCATGTTCTCAAATCAAACGAGCCTCGGTCAGTCTACCTGCTGCATCGTTGTGTGTGACACCACGATAACGATGTCGTTAGCGACTTCTCCTATTCACCACAGTGAACAAGTATCGTTCGTGTAATGACCGGAGGTCCTATTAAGATCCAGTGAGTCACAGACTGAGACAGAGGCAGAAATAAACAACAGTATTTTTACTGATATGGGGATCAAAGTATGGTTCAGTATGGAATGTATAAGTCTCAAAATCCCCTTAAAATATAACCAATAACAGTTTCACACACTCAGCGTTAGCCGACATCAATGCACCGATCTCAGAGTGCCCAGGGTATGTAAATCACACTCAGAACCAGGAGCAAATTTACCTACACGTTAGACTTATCAAGGATTTAACTTAACTAAAGGCTATGTACATCAACTGTGGGCGGTCTGATGGGACCTCTGAGATGGCACACTGAGTATAACTTATCACAGCTAATAACAATACATTACACTATATCAATGCTGGCTATACACTTAGCACAAGGATACCCGGGAATCTCAAAACTATGGTACCATAAACCTCAAATGTAGCTTTACACCAGTGTATATTCCACGTGGGCTGCAGCAAGTCCAGAAAAAGAAAAAACAAAAAAAAAAACCTTTTGCGCAAAAGAAAAACGTATTGTAAAACAGCAGAATTCGGCAGCTTACCAGCCAATGCCAGATTCACATGTCCAGTACTTTAGTTCTGTAAGCTTGGGGTGCAATCTGTGGAGCACTCTTTTCCAGGGCTTGTCAGGACCTTGTCAGGATCCTCCCATGTGGATGGCACTGGACGCCGCTCTCCTTTCGCATCACTCACGCCTTCTGGACGGCAATCACCACTCCATCAGGGGAACATTTCCTCAGCTCCTTGTCAGGATCCTCCAATGTGGATGGCACCGAGCCGCTCTCTTTCGCAGTCACTATGGCCTTCCTGGACGCCAATCACTCGCTCCATCAGGGGGAACGTCTCCTCAGCCTCTCCTCAGATGCTGGACACTTGCTCAGTTCAAGATAAAGTCTTTAGTCCACACAACAGGGCTTGCAAACAACTTTAAAGGCCCATATAGCTTGCACTGGCTTTGCTGTAATCCTTACACTAGTAATGGCCACCGCAGAGAGAGATCAACAACAACAGGAGCAACTGACAGAGCCGTCACAAGGCAACCCGAGATTGTGCTTTCACTTTCCTAGACACAGAGCAGTCACCATGGCAACAGAGACTGTGTTTTCTCTTCTGGGCCACTACAAATGGCAGTCTGCTTGGTTTTAGCAGCTTATTAGTTTACTCTCTTACATTCGCACAACCCAGCGATCGTTGGTGCGTCGTGCACTATATCTAGGTGTGTGACATCTCACCAACGATCTCTAAACGATGTCCTAACGACCGCGCGCCCATGAGACTGTTGCTGATATCTTAATGACATTGATGCGTGTAACGGGGCCTTTAGTGAGGATCATGCCCAGTTGTCTAACAAGACCAGATATACATACAAAGAAGAGAGGACAATATCTCCGGAACAGAGATGAAAAGGTGCAAAACAAAAACACCGGATTCAGGAGAACATCGGCATTTACATTTTATTTTAAGCCTTTCACACAGCCTTGTTCCTTACCTGTTACATACTTGGATATTGGTATCAGCACAAAGCAAAATTAATAAAATACTTAAAAAAATCCAAAACAAAGTATGATTTTTTTTTTCTTTTAGCCAAATATTTCCAAAAGAAACAAGCCTCCTAGTAATCTAGCGATAGAGCATAGCAGGATGTTCAGTGTCATTCTTGGAGAATTTCAGATAAAACGCTGAACCCTTCAACAGTTCAGCTGCTCTATAGCAGGATATGGAGCGGTGCAAGCAGCTCGACCATATATCAGGGAGGATTTTGGATTGTTATTACAGAGATACTGTCGTTTTATGGCGGTCCTGAAGCTTTTTTGCAATAATAGGATCTTTTCTCCAGCCTTTAAATGGTCATTTGTGTCACTGAGTCCATTCCTCTATTCCCCATGGTATTTGGTCATACACACTGATAATCACCAGATATGTTACCATACAAAACATTGACCATCAGCACAGAGGAAATACAATTCTTCATAGGAAACATATTGAAGGCTGGAAATACCGTAACTCACAAAGAACATGTTCCTAAGGTGATATTATATTATTATTATAATAATATATTACTAACACATAAACATGTGGCTACTGGGCGGTTATCGCTATGGCCATATAGAAGTTGAACTTTGGTACCTGGAGTTGAAACCCCACTGACGGCTTTGGCTAAATGGTTAAAGCACTTGGGTAAACTCTATGTGAAATTTCCCAAAATGATGGTAACATTGTAATCCCTTTGCGACTGGGCGATTTTTTCTTCTCTTCCCTATCATAGTTTCCATCCCTTCTTCTAAGCATCATTATAATTTTTTTGTTATTCCACCAATTAAAACCGCATGAGGACTTGATTTTTTTTTTTGGCCATTTGTCATTTTTACTTCCACAATTTTGGGGTACATCTAATGTTTTAACCTCTTCACCACCCTTCAATTTTCTTTTCTTTATATTTGCTTTTTTCTCCCCTTCTTCCAAGACTCATAGCTTTTTTATTTTTCCTTCAACATATGAGGGCTTGTTTTTTGCGGGGCGAGTTATTATTTTGAATCAAACCACTAATTTTACCACAGTCTACTGGAATGCAGGGACACGACATTGGATGTCCAAATTCATGAAGGGTTTAGAGGGTATCATGAGTGAATATTAATGCAAGTATATTAAAAAATAGCTTGATGGCACTGAGTAGATAGGGATTTAGAATGAAAATTACTTTGCCATTGGACCTCCCCTTTAAGTTACTCTTTACCAGTGACGTAACTTGAAGCTCATGGGCCCCGATGCAAAAGCTCCAATGGGACCCCCAATTATTGCAAATCTTTAATGGCAATAGTCTTTTTCTACAGGCCAAAGGGACTTTTGGGGCCCTCTAGGATCCAGGGGCCAGGTGCGATTGCAACCCCTGCACTTATTGTAGTTATGCCTCTGCTCTATACATGTTTACTAGTGCTGCTACCTGAAATTAATCAATACTGTGGTTCATATATGGTCCATAGTTTGATGATGGCTGGTAAAAATCTCCTCCCATTGATAAGTGCAAGCTAGAAGTTGAAGTTTCATGCATTACAAGTTTATATCCTGGTGGTTAATCTAAAATTGAAAGTGATTGCTGTACTAATTTTGATGATGTATTCATGTACTGATAGTGGTTCTGGTGCTGTATTTCTGTACTGATAATTGTTCTGCTGAGGGAGTCATGTACTGATTATGGTTCTGGTAATGTTTTCTTATGCTCATGGTTCTTGTGACATCCAGTAATCATGATGGATTTGGTAACATACTCATGTATTGATGTTGATTTTGGTCATGTGTGTATGTGCCGATAATGGTTCTGGTAATGTAGTCATGTACCAACTGTGGTTCATGTGATTTATCAATGTAACCTTTAATTTACTAGAAATCCAGCAACAAGGAAGAAATGCAGCAACTCATCGGAGGATGATAAAAGTTTTCTTTAACAAGCAAAGCGGGTTACATGAGGTGCAGGGAGGGGGAGTCTAAACTTTGGACTACGGTGACCAGTAGAAAAGCTATCAGCGCGAAACAGTCACTGTAGTCTGAGATGTATAGCATCAGGTTCAACCACTAACTAGATTCTCAAGGGAAAAGAGTCAAACAGTATAAGGTTTCAGCCCTGGCACACATCGCGTGAAAAAAGGAAAAGGAAAATGGTAGTTGCTATTCAGGTTTTTAATTTTCACTGCAAAGTGTATAGTTTCTAAAGAAACGACGTTTCGGCTCAGGCACGGGCCTTCGTCAGGAAGACAATCTATATACAGAATCATATAAAACAGAGTATTACACATAGTTCTTCAATTAGCATATATTATATTTATATTAGTAATAACATAGCAAAAAACACGGTAATAGTTTAGAGCCTCTGGTATTCTTTATATTGCTTCGGGGATAAGTGAAAATAAAATAGTGAGAGTGCATATAGTGGAGGTAGCCGTATTTGGTGCTCTAAGTAAGGAAACAAAGAGGAAAGAAGAAAAAGAGTGAGTAAAGGAAGGAATATATTGCTTAGAGAAGGATAGAGTGAAATGAGAAAGTGAAAAGATGCAGGATGTGAGGAGAGATGGGAGGACTTGTAGGATGGGGAACATAAAGAAGATCCAAAGAGAGAAGAGGGTTCAAGTGTCTTACTGGAAGGCAGAATGAAGAGGGATGAGATTCAATAATGGTACAGGATGAATCCTGTCGCTCTATGGAAGAAGATTATCTAGGATATAAGCATATCCTAGAATCTGTTTCCAAACATAACGAAGGGACTGTGATTATTACAGCAGCAAGTAAGTGTATATAACAACTCCTTTAATACTATCCCCTCTTCACAGATATGCATATTGATCTTCTTCCATAGAGCGACAGGATTCATCCTGTACCATTATTGAATCTCATCCCTCTTCATTCTGCCTTCCAGTAAGACATTTGAACCCTCTTCTCTCCTTAGATCTTCTTTATGTTCCCCATCCTACAAGTCCTCCCATTTCTCCTCACATCCTGCATCTTTTCACTTTCTCATTTCGCCCTATCCTTCTCTAAGCAATATCCTTTACTCACTCTTTTTCTTCTTTTCCTCTTTGTTTCCTTACATAGAGCACCAAATACGGTACCCCACTATATGCACTCTCACTATTTTATTTTCACTTATCCCCAAAGCTATATGTAGAATACCAGAGGCTCTAAACTATTACCCTGTTTTTTGCTATGCTTTGTATGATTCTGTATATAGATTGTCTTCCTGACGAAGGCCGTGCCTGAGCCGAAACGTCGTTTTTTTTGGAAACTACACACTTTGCACTGAAAATTAAAAACCTGAAAAGCAACTACCATTTTCCTCTTTCTTTTTTCACGAGATGTGTGCCAGGGCTAAAACTTTATTTGAGTGATTTATAAATAAATTGTTCTTCTTCAATTGAAAATGTGCTAGCACTAAAGTCCCCCCAAAAATGCTTCCAAATGTATTTAGTC